>CM059873.1:42255397-42652568 GCA_030490815.1 Acer saccharum
ATCGTAGATTTGACCCCGAGGCGAAGCTACTTCAGTTTCGATAGGGATGACTGCTTCGGCTCCAAATGCCATGCAAACGGGTTTCTCCAGTTGATGTTCTTGATCGTTCTGTATGCCCATAAGACTTTGGGTTGTAAGTCTACCCAATCCTTTCCTGATGTCTAGCTTTGCTTTGATGTTGTGCTTGATTATTTTATTTATTGCTTCAACCTGCCCATTGGTTTGTGGGTATGCTGGGGTTGCGAATAGGCAATTGATATTCCATTTCACAAAACCTTCGGAAATTAGCATTGTCGAACTATGTTCCGTTATCCGTGATTATGGCATTTAGGACACCAAACCGGTAAATGACTGATTTTCTTATGAAGTCTGTGGTTTTTCCTCAGTTATCCGGACAAAGTGCTTTTGCTTCAACCTATTTTGTAAAATAATCTACCGCCACGATAGCATATTTCGCCCGACCTTTGGCTGTCGGCATTGGGCCGATTAGGTCAATTCCCCAATGATCGAAAGGATGTGCTGATACCATCGCTCTGAGCCATTCGGGTGGTTGTTTAATATTATCTCCTATTCTCTGGCACTTGTCACAACTTGTGGCTACTCTTTTTGCGTCATCAAATAGCGTCGGCCAGTAGAATCCCTGTCTCATTACTTTGTGAGCTAAACTATGTTGGCCTGTGTGGTTGCCACATATGCCTGCATGAATTTCGTCCAAGATTTTTTCCGCCTCTGCTGGTCCTACACAGCGTTGCAATGCTCTTGAGAATCCCCTTCTGTATAACTCGTCAGAAATTATTGTGTATCTGGCCGAGCGATATCTGAGCCTTCTGGCTTCCATTTTGTTTTCCGGAACTCGGCCGTCTATCAGAAAAAATCTGATCTGTGTCATCCAATTTGTTCCTGCTAGGCTGATTTCGGAAACTAGCAGTCGATTGTTAGGGTGGATGCTCGACAATTGCAAGTGTGTTACTGAGATCATTTTAGTGATAATGGAATTAGTAGCGGAGGCTAGTTTGGAGAGAGCATCCGCGTGATTATTCTCTGCTCTTGGGATCTGGGTGATTCGGAAGGTTTTGAAGCGTCTGATGGCCTGTCTTGCTATGGCTAGATAGGCTGCCATTCCTTCTTCCTTGGCTTCGTACTCGTCATGGATTTGGTTGACGACTAGTTGAGAATCGCTGTAGACGTCTATTCGGTCGGCCCCTAATGCTGTGCTGCTAAGAGTGCTTCATATACGGCCTTATTGTTGGTCGTTTGTGTGGAGGGGCACTCATCTTCTGGGGCCATCGAAGTATTCCCTTTTCCTGGGCTATTGTGAATATGCTTTCTACATCTCGTGTGAGTGGGGTATAGGCCGAGTACTTACTTCTTAGGTAATCTCTTCCATCTCGGGTATCAAACCTTCGAATTCCTTTATTTCTATTAGGACGTCTTTCCTTCTGCCCTGTTTTGGCCGTGTCAACTCTCAACCCTTCTCCCTTTTCAAATCGTGTACCATGTACCAGAGTCCCACCTTGAGCTACCTCTTCCTCCTCAGCCCGAGCGTATTCAGCCGTTATTTCGACTAGTTCTGGATACGTGGAGGGCCTCTGTCGTCTTAATTGGAATGAAAAGTAACCACTCTGAAGGCCATTGGTGAAGGCGTTGACAGTTGCTATGTCATTGAAATCTTCTATCTT
Source organism: Acer saccharum (assembly GCA_030490815.1). Lineage (NCBI taxonomy): Eukaryota > Viridiplantae > Streptophyta > Magnoliopsida > Sapindales > Sapindaceae > Acer > Acer saccharum. The sequence goes on from CM059873.1 coordinate 42,257,077, forward strand.
GACCGCTTCTTTGTTAAAACGGGCTAGGTATTCTCGGATGGTTTCATTCTTCCCCTGTTTTAAACTTGAGAGATGAGCCAACGATTTTTTTCGTTGGAGGCTTCCCATAAACTATTGTGTGAAAGCCTGGCTGAGTTGATCAAAATTGCTGATGCTATTTCGGGGCAATTGTCTGAACCAACTTCCCGCTAAGTCTCCAAAAGTGACTGGGAATGCTTGGCATAATAAGCGATCATCACGAGTTTGAGTAGCCATCAAGGTGATAAACCGGCTAAAATGCTCTATAGGGTCTCGCTCCTCCGTGTATTGCTCAATGTTAGGCATTCTGAAGTTCCTTGAGAATGTTTTTTCTGCGACCTCCTCCGTGAATAGTCCATGGTGGGTGCTAGGTAATCGTATCGAGCCTCGCGCCTTGCGTTGATTTTTCTCCATTCTTTTCATGTCGTCTCTGATTTGTTGTATTTCCTGCATATATTCCCGATCCTTCCCGGTTGGTTTATCAAAATGGAGGCGTCGGCGAGCGGAAGGATTTTTCCTATCTCCTAGGACTCTGCTCGCTTTGGGCGGAGACTTGCTGGCACTAGGGGAGGTTTTAGTTTTTCTGGATGATCGACCCCGTTGGCCATCGTATCGTTTGTGGGAGAAACTTTCTTCCCTCTCCCGTTTGTCTTTTGTTCTCTGATCCTTTCTTTTTGAACGAGTTGAGCGAGAGCTTTCCTCGTCCGAGTGTCCGAACCAGGACTGTGACTTGCTATGCTCCTCCACTGCTGCCTTTCCTTTGTTCATCCTCTCTTCTTGGGGGGGGGGTGTCTTCGATTTGTACGCCATAAGGAGCTAAAATCACTTGGCTCCTTGGGGTGCGATAGACGAGATGAGGGACTTGGAAAACTCCTCCCATGATTTTCATGAGCTGCTGTAGATGTGCATTTGCTTCCTGCAATCCTTGTGGTGAGAGGCTCGAGAGGGTCTGCGTATTAGATGGTGGTGGAGTTAGAGTAACCTGTGGAATATTGGATTCCCGAGGCCCGAAGGCTGGGTTTTCGGTAGCTGGGTCGGTGATGACACCTCTCGGATCCTTGCTTGTGTTGTCCGACAGATTCATTGGCTTGGTGTTTAAGATTTCCTCGGAGTTGGGTTCTACCCCTCCTTCTAGCGCCAATTGTTTTCACTGGATTTTAGTAAAGAATAATCGAAGTGTGGCTACAAGTGTATAAACGTTTCTATTGTGATTTATTCAATAACAATCATTGACAAATATATGACTTGGGCTTTTTCCTCTCAAGTATTGATAGGACAGACTTAGATATGAATATGTTTCTTTTCCTCTAAAAAACCAGTCCCTTTCTATTGGGTTCTTGCCATCTATTTATACTCTTTCGGAAATGTATCTTAGGCTGATAGTTATAGGTAGCTTGGGCGGGAACCAACTGTGTATCAAATGACCATCTGACATCTGTTCTTCTTTAAAATCTTGGCGTGTTGTCAGGAAAGAAAACTCGTCGTTCGATGTAGGCAGTGGAGACTCAGTTTGATACACGATTTTGCCCGAGTAAGATGTCCGCAGGCAGTTTTCCTTGGCCGAGCGGAACTCTTTTTGGACCAGAAATCCTTAGGGTCCGTTCGGCTTTCCTTTTAGTGGGTTTTGAGTGACTTCTTTTGTTGATGGGCCTTTTCTTTGAAGTTTGGATTTACATAAGTTTTGGGCCCATTTTTATGGTATAACAAACACAAACTGCATATCAGCCTCCATCATCCTCCTCCGGATTTTTGAATTTAGGGTATAGTATGTTATAAAAAAAAAAACCAAGAAACCAAGATTTTCTTCATCAAGCTCCGATTTGTATTCCGAGCTTGAATCTTATCTAGCTTCTTCTTGTGAGTTTACAGAAGAATTTGAAATTTTAAAATATTGGAAAGAAGCTACAAAGTACTATCCAATTATGGCTATGATAGCCAAAAATATTTTTTCAACACCAGTTTCTACAGTGGCGGTGGAACAAGAGTTCAGCGCCGGGGGGAATATCCTAGATGAAAATGGTTCGTGCTTGACTCCGAAAGCACTACATATATAGGTTTGTGTAGATGACTGGACGAAGGCGGAATATAGACAACAAGAAATTGATCAGGAGCTAACATACGATTTCTTCAAAGATGACGAACCTGAAGCTGGAGCAATGGAGCCGGAATAGCAAACCTGTAATAAAAATTAGTCCATGTCATCCCCAAACATGTAATAAAAGGTAAGAGAACTACGTGGCCTTTGATTCCTCTAAACCCCCCCAAGAGGATATGTAGGCAACTTAATTGTGGTAAAAATTAAGTGCAAGGCTAATAACTTTACATTATTTTTTTTAGTTTTATTTTAATTTAATTTTGTAATTTGTCATTTATTTATTTTACGTTGTTTTCGAAATTTGGGTGACTCAATTTCCAAATACCCAATGAAATGTAAATTGTAATTTGTCATTTTGTTTAGTTTTATTTTAATTTAATTTTGTAATTTGTCATTTGTTTATTTTATTTTATTTTCAGTCGGGTGATCTAACTTCCAACATCTAATAAACCCAATGAATTTTATTTAATTTTATTTTGTAATTTGTCATTTATATATTTTATTTTATTCAATTACAATCTACAACTTATAAGTTACAAGTTGGAACTTAGAAGTCTTTTTTTTTTTTTTTTTGTTATTAAAAATAAAATAAAATAAAATAAATAAAAAAAAAGGTTCCAAACCGCCGGTTCCAGTTCCACCAAACCTTGGAACCGGAACCGGAATCGTGCCACCTCTAGGTTCCGGTTTTGGTTCTGGTGACCCCGGAACTGGAACTGCCGGCTCTAAACCGGGAACCAAACCGAACTAGAACTGACACTATGTCTAGCTATAGCCAAGGATGTTTTAGACTTTTGGTGAGTCATTGCAGAAAAGAAGAATTTGAGTCAAAGTTATTTATATCTCAATCCCCACCCTAACTACAGTGAAGTCATTTTTTTTTTTAATTAACTACAGTGAAGTCATTGTTAAATGTTAATTAATTAATCACATAAAAGGTATAAAATGAATCAATCAGCTCTTTCAAAAAAAAAAAAAAAAAAAAAAAAAAAAAGAATCAATCAGCATAACTTTTTTTAAAATAATAATAATAATAATGAAGTAGATTGTGATTTAATGAATTAGGACCAACAAGAATCTTTTTTTTTTTTTTTTTGAAATATTATATTATTACATAAATCGGGGTTTTTTTGGAGAGGGGGGACACAAATCTGCAACCTCGTGGTGCAGGTGTGAGAGATTTTATCACCGGACTAACCTCATCTCGTTAAGACCCACAAGAATCTTATCATGCATGGATTGGAAACACATTTAATTAATTAATAGCTTTGCATTTCGTATTTATAAACAAGTCTTTGAAGACCATGACTATCAGTCTCTTTTAGCCCCATCAAACACGGTTTAGTATGCAGTCCATTTATTGTAGGACCTGCAATGCATGTGTTACTCACTTTTTATCACTTCGTGATGCAGCGGGAAAATTCACAAAACAACATTCGATAAAAGAAAAGGGATAAACGATTCAGATCCGTTGATTCACGCATGAATACCGGAAGCGAACCTTACTATTATGCTGTTGATCCACGCACGGATACCGGGATAACACGCTTCAAATACGTTGATCTTCACAAGATGCCGTAAATGGAAGATAAAGAGAAGCTTCTCTCATTTTTATTCATTCAACAACTTCTGATTTTTTTTAACCTAATACAAGCTATTAAATAAGGAAAAGCAACCTAAAACTATTAGGATTCAATATCCTGTAAATTCCTAAACAAAATAAAACAACCGAATCTCTAGAGTTCCTTATCTTCTAAAACTCCTAAATAAGAGCTCTAAAACAACTAAACTAAATCGGGAAGGAATCCCAAAATAAAGGAACAAAAACGAATTGTAAATAAAATAGGAAACAGCCATCTTGTTGCGCACAAAACTAAATGACCAAATTCAGGCCTACTGCAGCCCATTACAGAAAATGGAGTCTTCATAACAATTGTAGGGCTCGTCTGGGGGCTTTCCGAAAAGATATTATAATAGCAAATCCGACCATGTTTGCTCTTTGTAGAGGCCCACGAAGTCCAGCCCAGTTTTGGGTGCTCCACGTGACGATCAAGAACGAACTCGACACCCGATTTGCATCATTCTCCCCAGGCTGAAAATAATTCGACCTCAAATTCGGTATGGTATTGGTATCACTGCTTGCTGAGTTGCAATTCATTAAATTTTTAGCTCATGATCTTTAGGCATCATTATTTATTATATAAAAAAAATGCCAAAGGTGGTTTTCTTCTCGTCTTATGATGATTTATAACCAGTTACAAAAATTACCTCTTATGATAATTTGTTAATTTCTCGTTATTATATATATAGGAAGCTTTTCAATTGTTTTTCATTTATCATTTTTTTTTTTTTAATTTTAGCGATACTAGTAAAAATTGAAAAATTAGATAGTACGTATTTCAAAGATTTAATTAATTAGGTTTCGGTGGTATGTGGTGTGCCAATTAAATGTCTTCAAAGGATATTTATAACATTACTAGTCATTATTATATTTTAATCTAACGGTTCATAAAAATTAAGTTTTTTTTTTTCTTTAAAAAAAAAAGTCAATCATGAATTTGAGACAGTGTATTGGAATTGATCCGTTGTTATCCATGGAAGATGCATATAATCCTGTTGTGCAAGCCTTCAGAGTTCAGTGCGTGTATGCATGGTCTAATTAATACGGTGCTCACAACTCTGTCATATATATCCGTTAATTTGCAAATAAATTAGTCACTTGATATTCAAATATTCAAAAATTTGACAAATGTATATAATACGGTGTGAGACTACCATATTGATATTAAATGCTACAGACAAGGATAATTGAGACATTAATTTTCATATTAATTACTGCTTAAGGAATCAATCAGAACTTTATAAATTTGTACAGTAAAGTATATGTGATTGAATTACTTTCTGATCATTAGGTGGCAGCAGGTAAGAGGATCAATAAGAATCTTACTATGGAAACACATTTTAAAGCTTTGGATTTCGTACTTTAAAAAAAAAAAAAAAGAAGCTTTTGAAGACGAAGATGAAGACTATCATGAAACACGGTTTAGTTGATTATTGTTGGACCTGCATTATTGCGTCTCACACACTGCTTTTGAAGACGAAGACGAAGACTACTATCAGTCTCTTTTGGCCCCATGAAACACGGTTTAGTAGTACCTGCATTATTGCGTCTCATATTTCTCATATATATATACCAATTACATACCATGGATCATAAATGTGGTGAATTCATGGGTTGGTTAAGTAGATGTTGTTATCAACTTGTGTTTCTTCAACTTTTCCTCTTGCATTCTTCACTCACTCACTCAAAACTCTGCTCTAATGACCAAGCTTCTCTTTTACTCCACTTTAAGCAACTCTTTACCAATAACTATACCAGCTATGGTATGAAGCAGTGGAAGGAGGATATTGATTGCTGCTCATGGGATGGAGTCACTTGTGATGATATGGGTCATGTCACTGGCCTTGATCTCCATGAGAACGGCCTAAATGGTACCATCCCTTCCAACTCCACCCTCTTTCTCCTTCCATACCTACAAAACCTCGACTTAAGCCACAATAACAACTTGAAAGGATCTTTTCCAGAGGCTAACGGGAGCAATCCCCTCCAGATTTTGGATGTCTCTTCAACCAACTTCTCAGGACGATTACCTAATTCCATTGGCAATCTAAAGTCTTTGACGCATTTGGATGTCTCTTCAACCAGCTTCTCAGGACGATTACCTGATTCCATCGGCAATCTAAAGTCTTTGATGCATTTGGATGTCTCTTCAACCAGCTTCTCAGGACGATTACCTGATTCCATCGGCAATCTAAAGTCTTTGACGCATTTGGATGTCTCTTACAACAGCTTCTCAGGGCGATTACCCGATGCCATCGGCAATCTAAAGTCTTTGACACGTTTGAATCTGTCAATGAACAATTTCACTGGTAATATCCCGTCATCTCTTTCAAATCTTCATAATCTTAGTCGGCTTGATCTTTCAGTCAACAATTTCATTGGTGAAATTCCAGAAATTTTTGTCAACCTAACACAACTTCATTATTTAAATTTGTCAAGAAATCAGCTATCCGGTCCGATTCCTTCTTTTTTAAGTGAGCTTCAAAGTTTAAATACATTTGTATTAGCTAACAACTTTCTGAATGGGACCATACCGTTTAGCTTGTTTACTTTACCGTTATTGCAAACAATTAGACTCAGTTTTAATCAACTCAAGGCAATAGACATTGGTGAAAATCTGAGTTACTCGTTGCGGTCCATCAGTTTGGATAATAACAGGTTACATGGCTCGATCCCAAGTTCAATCTTTGAACTTGAGAATCTAATTTCAATCTCACTTTCTTCAAACAATTTAAGTGGCAATCTAGAGCCTTACATGTTTGCAAAGCTAACAAATCTTCAAGACCTTGATATTTCTTCAAACAATTTAAGTGGCAATCTAGAGCCTTACCTGTTTGCAAAGCTACAATATCTTGAACACCTTGATCTTTCTTCAAACAATTTCAGTGGCAATCTAGAGCCTTATTTGTTTGCAAATTTGACTACTCTTCAAGAGCTTGATCTTTCCCATAATAGCTTATCGTTAAGTAGCACAATCAAAGTCAACTCTTCCTTCGAAGCTCCGAGCAATCTCAAGAGGCTGGACCTTTCTGACAACAAAATCCATGGTACGATTCCCAACTGGATGGGGGATATGGGGAAGGACACTTTGCGCTATCTTAATCTCTCCCACAACTTCATCAAAGGAGGCATCGACCAACTTCCCATTCAGAATAATCTTGGATTTCTTGACCTCCGTTCCAACTTGCTTCAAGGAAAACTTCCTTTCCTACCACCTGGATTGTATACATTATTAATCTCAAAAAATCAGTTGACAGGAGAGATACCTCATTGTATCTGCAATATGAGTCACCTTCGGGTGTTTGATCTTTCTAACAACAACATGAGTGGCACCATTCCAGAATGCATGGGAAACATTAGCAGCTATCTCAAGGTGATCGATCTGCAGCATAATAGTTTTTCTGGCACCATCCCTGATACATTCGAACAGAACAATTATTTGGAGACCTTGAACTTCAACAACAATGATCTTGAAGGGCCTGTACCCCGGTCTCTCGTCAATTGTACAGCGCTCCAAGTTCTAGATCTTGGTAATAACAAGATAAATGATACCTTTCCACATTGGTTAGGAATCCTTCCGGACCTACAGGTTCTTGTTCTCCGTTCCAATAAATTTTCTGGTTCTGTACGAGATTCTACGGCAAATAATTCATTCTCTATGTTGAGAATACTTGATCTCTCAAAAAACAATTTTAGCGGTTCTTTGCCGATAAAGTATTTCGGAAAGCTCAAAGCCATGATGAATGTTAGTGAAGCTGGAGGAAAGTTGCAATACATGTACATTAAAGGTTTTAGTATTCTTACTGCTATTTCTTATGGTCCTCTTGAAAGGGGTATTGGTAGTCAGGCGAATGCTGATAGCAGGGGTTGTAGTGGTAGTCAGGCGAATCCTTATAACAGGGGTTGTAGTCAGGCGACTGCTAATAGCAGGGTTAGCAGGGGTTGTAGTAAGGCGAATCCTTATAACAGGGGTTGTAGTATTAGTGAGGATCCTCTTGGTGTGAGTATTGGTATTGATTCACCTTACCAATATTCTATAGTGGTGACAATGAAAGGAGTTGATATCCACATGGAGAAAATCCTAACCATTTTCACAACCATGGATTTTTCATGCAACAAGTTTCGAGGCCAAATTCCAGATGTGGTTGGAAAATTGAAATTTCTCAAAGTCCTCAACTTTTCTCATAATGATCTAATAGGTTATATTCCGTTATCCTTTGAGAATCTGACAGAGCTAGAATCATTAGACCTTTCTTCCAATAGGCTTGAGGGAGAGATTCCTAAACAATTGACAAGTTTGACATCTCTTTCATCTTTAAACCTCTCGTACAACCAGCTCGTGGGACATATACCTCAGGGGAACCAATTTGGTACGTTTCAGAATGATAGCTATATCGGGAACTTGGGCTTGTGTGACTTCCCGTTGTTAGAAAAATGTAACAATTGTGAAGAATCAGAATGCAAACCAGATACACCAACCATATTCCACGATGAACACAATACTGCGAGCTGGTTTGATTGGAAAATGAGTTTGATGGGTTATGGAAGTGGATTGGTGATTGGCTTGTCAACGGGGTATATTGTATTCTCAACAGGAAAACCAGAGTGGATTGTGAACATGGTTGATAGAAAGCAGTCCAGAAAGGTGAGAAGGCTAGCTGGGAGACGCAGAAGAACTTGATTAGTAAGTGCAAGTCATTCTCTTAATTGTAAAACAATTATGCTACTTATATTCAGCTCATTATTTTCAAAGATATGATTTTTGCATTGTAAAAGTGTGAGTTGAGCAAAGCAATATTGTTGTAAAATCTAGATAGGGAGTCAAGTCTCTTCAGATATATAACACGCTCCTTCATTCTAGCTTGCAGGCACAAAAAGAGATGGATGGAGATGATGGAACGAAAGACAGCAAAGCGAAGAGTGTCTGCTTTCTCGGTTGGCTGAAGAGGACGTGTATGAAGATGCTTGAGATAAACACATAGGTTTTATTAATCTTGAATTTGATTGTGATATTGTTATAATGATAATAGTTGCTTGGTTGTTTTCGAATTTGTTTTAGTAATATTTGGTTGTTGATTTATGATTTATGATATTGATATGAATACTACTTAATTGTGACATCAGACCTTTCTTGATTGTATAAACACTGTCCGCGACACTGAGCTCATAATTGTGTCATCTATATGTTTTATATAGTTGTTTAATGTTATTAATTTGTTTTATTTTTTCTTTTCTGAACATTATTTAGTTCGAACTTTTCAAGTTACGTGTCAATTTAACTGTCATATGTGTTTAAATGAAAAAATTAACAAACAAATTAGGCCGAACATTTTGCTTCCCTTCAGAAAAAATGAATTGGAATGTATCAATGACCAGTTTGATATCTATAAATTATAGACATTTAAAGACCTTTCCTTTTCTTAAATTTTTGCTCATAAATCAGACTGTAAAGATGGGTAAAAATTTCATTTATCAAATCTAATTAATCCAGATAAAACGTGTGAATACATAGAAGATATAATTTCATCAGTGTTCCATAGCTAAACTCCTTCTAATTAGGCCAAAGAAACTGCAATGGTCAAGTCTTTTTGTTGATTATCAAAAAAGCTTCTTCAACACACTCTAATTTTCTTTTTCAGCATATACATAGTTCCTTTGCATGATCAAATAACACACCACATCTGTAACCAAATTGATGATGATGCTGATGAACAAATTGATGAGTACTCACAAAGATGCATGTGTAAAGTATTTTATTATAAAAGATAAGACAAGAAAATGTTAAAAAAAACTCATGTTTCCTTTAAACCAATTGCTATCTCTTCGAATAAATATCTCATGTTTCCTTGCACAAAAATCTATCAACCGGCCACACGAATCGTACCATCGGCTGATGATGAACTATGCCCAGAAGCAGAGGCCGGAATGATGTTTAAAGCCTTGAGTATAAAGGTATATATGAAGGCATCTTCCTGAAGCCTCTCAAATCTGCAACACCAAACTCCTGCTTGTGATTACTTATCCAACAACAATATTCTTGACCAACAAAATGAGTTCAGTAACATGGATCAAGAAACAGTGAGGAATATTCACTCTATCAAACACCATAATAAGATACTGCCTTGATAGGACACAAATAAATGATGTATTGTCAATCAACGGGAGAAGATGCAAAGCTTGAAATTCACATTTAAACAATAGTATATTGTCATCAGTCTTCAATTCTCTCAGTTTCGCCACAAATTTAGCAGGTTCTGAATACATCACACGCGGATCTATTGTAATAAATCAAGTTTTAATTAGAACAACCAGGAAGTGGTGATATTGGGACAAAATTGAAAGTAGTTGCACTCGGAGCCTCTAACAATAAAAAAGGAGAATCAAAAGGTTAAAGTCTTTACGCTTACCATTTAAACCAGCAGTGACAAGAATGTTAGGATAATTTTGAGCCTGAACCTGTGTAAGAGAGAGGCAATAGATCAAACTTTTTGAGAAATGACTCAAAGTTAATACATGAATCAAACAACACACTAAAACGGGGTCTGCCAGTGAAAAACAGAACATAGCCTCATGGTTAATGCAGTGGTATGTACTATGTAGTACTCACATTGTCAACAGGGGAATATGACTTCATGTAGAAGTAAAATTCTTCCTTCCGAGGATCACCCCATTCCTACAGTAACAAAAAGAATTTGTTTAAGGATTAAAGCAACAAAATACCCACAATATTAAACGTTAATACTAATAAAAATTTAAAATCTTAAGAAGGAGAAACAAAATACCTCCCACTCTGAAGTTGTTAGGGGGATAGTTGGATCAAGCATTGTAGTTACAACATCTACAAAAGGAACTCCAGCAATAGCAGCTTTGAACAGATCAGGCCTCATGTTAAGGACAGCACCAATAAGCAATCCTCCAGCACTTCTTCCATCAATACACAATTTTTCCTTTGAACGGTATTTCTTTTTCTATTAAATACTCTATTGAAGCAATAAAATCAGTGAAAGTATTTCTTTTCTTTAACAATTTCCCATTCTCATACCACTGCCTCCCCATCTCACCACCGCCACAAATGTGAGCTATTACAAAGATGAATCTACTTGGATTATCATTTTAATTTTACAATTGCAACAATCTAGCATCGTGATTGGAAAAGCCAAAGCACATCACACAATCTTCCAAGTAGAATTTGCTGGCAAACTAACATTAAGGTAATGTTTCAAAAGCTATTTTACAGCGTAATATGTGATATTACCTCATATGAACCATAACCATAAAGAAGTAACATATCAGACCCATCAAGCTTCACAAGATTCTTCCGGTAAACAATGGATATAGGAATTTGGGTACCATCTGAAGCAGTGGCCCACTTCCTTTCAGTAACATAATTAGATGCATCAAAACCTCCCAACACCTGAATGAAATAGTTGACAATAGTGCTTAATGAGAGATACATCGGACATCGAAAACAAAGCTCAACAAATTTAATTGAAATTGCAGTGTTCATATTGAGGATCAGTAAAGAGAAACATATTGATAGGTCTGGAAACAGCATTTGAAATTTCTAAATCTTACTAAAATTCCATTGTATGAGCACTAGGCTAGTTAATATTTAATTATATAATAAGAATACACAAAAATAGACCCCAAAAAAAAGAAAAAAATTTGATACAAGAAAAGATCAAAATTTATAAAATTAAGATAGTACTGGATTTTTTTTCATGTAACTTACGGTTTCAATTTTCTTCAAAACGGAAATCCCTGTGTTCATATCATAATCATACACAGAGGGTGGCATCCTCATTGAGTTGTAATGAAACCGCAAAATACTAGAAGAAAATTGTGATTCTGAAGTATCAAGAATGTATGCTGTTTCAGCACAGTTAGGGCATCCACAATTGTTGTAATATGAGACCCACTTTCACCCATCAAATTCTTCCACAATGTTGCAAAAAGGGATCCAAAAAAAGGGACCCAAATGTGGGGTCCATCCAAGTAGACCCAAATTGGGTTCCAAATTTGGAACTCAATTTGGGTCTTGCCCAATGATTGTGTTGGGTTTCCAACACTTTCCAATCATTGGGTTGGGCTTATATATATATATATATATATATATTTATTTATATAATTTAAATTAAAATATATAACTATTAATTTTAATAATTATATATAATGAAAAAATATAAATAAATTTAATATATATATTTCAATTATTTAAATTTAAATATATTATTATTAACTTCAATAATTATATATGTTGACGGTGAAATTTGGATTGCCACACACTCAACAATTATATCAATTTAATATAAAACAAGAAAATTAAGAACGCATGCAAAAGACAGATTTTACGTGGAAAACCCTTGAATGGAAAAAAAACCACGGCGCCCCTGAGGGCAGAAGAATAATACTAGGTTTTCGTTGCCTTGTTACACACTTAGATCTCTCTTACAATTGCTCTCTTTTCTCTCTCTAGATTTCTGAACCCCTTCCTCGTGGGATAGGTGGTTCTATTTATACATGTTTAATTAGGGTTTCCCCTTATTTTTAGCTGCGTGGGTGGAAGGTTTCCCTCTTGGATTCGTACTGGGATCCTTTCTTGTCACGGATCAGGTCTACTTTCCTTTTTATGATTCCTCGTCGTTCTGGGTCTTCTAAAAGCTTAGGGTTTATTTCTGTGTTTCTGCCGAGTCGGTTTAGGCCCAGTGTACTGGTCCAGCGAGTACCTCCACTTTCTGGGTATTGTATCTTTGGCGAGCATATTTCTACATTCGGCGAGTGGGTATCTAGCTTCGGCGACCATATCTTTGACTCCCTTTCGGTTTGAGCTATTTTATCATTCTGACTTGTCAAACTTCCTCCCTTGACCCGGTCAATTAGTGACGTGGCAGTCTTTCGTTGGCTCTTTTGATAACGTGTCAGGTTGGCGAATTTATATATACAACAATACCCCCATAAATACTTCGAGCTGGGCGAATGATTTGTTCTTCCCACTTCGTTTACCTCTGCGAGCAGTATTTATATTTATGCTTATAAGGTTTCAGCACACTTGGCAATAACTCCCTCTTTCCTTTTTACCATGCGCTGTAATTATTAATTGATTCTTCCGGTGCAAACTTTCAATTTAAACCACACAACTTCTGGCGCTTCCACTTGCTTGACAGGTGAAGGGACATTCTGACTGCTTGGTTATCCCCGAGATGCCACATGTCATTTACTTGGTGGTGACTGTTGCGGTTTGGTCACTGCGGCCGTCATTCTCATTAATTGCGTATCATTGTACTTGATTTTTTTTTGAATTTCGAAGTTCCCTCTTTTTAAGGCCCGATCGTTTCTTCTTTCCCACTTTGCTCTTTTCATTTATTCCTCCATCGTTTTTTTTCCTCAGAGCAGAAAAGAACAGTTTGATCCTTCGTTTCTGTCTTCCTTATTTCTTCGAGTATTTGCTACAGTCTTTTCCCTGTGCCTTCTATTGCCGGACGGTCCACCGGATTCGACTTTTCCTGCCTCTCTACGTCCCCAACTCTCTTGCGCATCTTCTCGAATCTAGGGCTTTTTGGTGAGTTCCCATGGACCCTTCCTTACGTTCTTCTCTTTTTAATCGAATGATGCAAGCCATGGAGCTTGGTGATAAAAGTACTGCAGACAAGATTGAATCTCTGATTCGTAATTCTCGCCTGGATTCTCCGGTCCCGATTTCTGTTTATGTTCCATCTTCTGAGGATAACTTTATTCCTAACATCTCTCCTCCATCTTCCAATAGTGATTCTCCCACGATGCCGAGATCTTCCAATCTAGGCGGCAGTAAACGATGCGCCCCTAGGGCTTCTCGTGAATCCTTGCTAGATGCGCAGACGACAGTTGATTCTGACGTCGAAGATCATCAAAGGGATGCGCTGCATTTTTCACCGAATCGCCCGTGTTCCTTTGACACGGAAGTTAACGTGGTCGGCGAGGATGAGCTTCGCAAATACAAGAGTCGTTTTGACCTTCCAGACTCAGTGACTCTTATGTTACCCGGCGACCGGGCTGTGTGGAATCCTCTCGAAAATACAGTCACCATTTACGGGGCCATGCTCAGCTGTGGGGTAACTCTCCATCTTCAGCCTTTCATCGCCAGATTTCTTGCGAAGGCTCAAATTGCGCCGGCATAGCTCGCTCCAAATAGCTACAGAATATTGATGTGCCTGTGCCTCATGTGGAAGTTGAAGGGTTACGGGCCCCCTACTCCTCGCGAGATCCGCCATTTTTACACGCTAAGGCAGGCGGCCAATGGTGGCACATATTTCCTTCTCTCTTCGCCCTGGAGAACTGGATCGCTAGATTTCTTGCGAAGGCTCAAATTGCGCCGGCACAGCTCGCTCCAAATAGCTACAGAATATTGATGTGCCTGTGCCTCATGTGGAAGTTGAAGGGTTACGGGCCCCCTACTCCTCGCGAGATTCGCCATTTTTACACGCTAAGGCAGGCGGGCAATGGTGGCACATATTTCCTTCTCTCTTCGCCCGTGGAGAACTGGATTCCTGAGGACGTGGCGAACCCCGACCAAGTAGAAATCTCCGGTGATGAGAAGAAAAAGGGGTTCATCTGGGGCTTTCCTACTTCGAACAAGAGGTGGAAGAATAGTTGGTTTTTTGATGTGCCTGCCAGTAGTCGCCGTAATCTCTCGGCGAAGAAGGTTCCCAGGCACTTCACATCACCTGAAGCCTGGTCGAAGGCGGCCCCTGTTTTACTAGACAGAGAGATCTCTCGCCTCGCCGCCGCAGCAGCCGTCCTCCCTTTGAGCTCGAGGGATAGATCCTTCCTCTTGGATGAGGAAAAAAATGATTTCTGAGGGGATTTTCACACGCCTACATGCAAGGCTTCCTCGCTGTAAGTCTTTGTCCATTCCTTCTTTGTTTTACTGTTTCGTTTTATTCTGTTACTTAACACTTGGTTTATTTTTCTTGCAGTGTGTGACTTTGACACCGTTTGCGACTTGTAAGCCCGGGCGGTGAAGAATTCCGAGGCTGCCAGTAAAAGGCATGCTGCTGGTTTGGCTAAGGAGGGAATTGCTGGCCCGGACGGTGATGATCCTTCCGATGGCGAGGACGCTGGTGATGTTACCGAAGGAGGGGTTGAATCGGGGCAGCCCACTATGCGTGCAGAGGCTGCTGCGACTGTTCCTGCTATTGCTACTGCTACAGCTACTGCTGCGACTACCCCTGCTGCGACTACCCCTGCTGCGACCACCCCCAGTCGTAAGGGTAAGGAGAAGGTTGGGGTTTCAGGAGGGGTCAGTGACATCCCATTTTTTAACGCGGATGTTCCTGAGACTCCTCTCGACCCTGCGAGTGACCTAGCCCCCAGAGCTAGGAGGAGTAAACGTCCTACTGAGAGCACGCCTGATCATTCCGCTCGACCTCCCAAGCGGGCTTCACGGGTGGTGCAATTCGTTGTTTCTTTCGACGAGGAGGGTGCTGAGGAGCCAGCTGTTACCGAGACCCTTTCTACCCAACCGGCTGTTCGCGAGGGGCCTGCTGAAGCGGAGAATGTAGCGGCGCCTCCCTCTGAGGGGGTTAATGAACAGGCTATCCCTGCTTCTACTTCTCCCCGACTAGCTTCTCCTTCAGTGGTTATGGGCGAGCCGAGTGTCTCAGATTAACCTAGGCCATCTGGCCAAACTGAATCGACTGATCGGCCAGGCCCGTCAAAGCAACCTGGGACCTCTGCTTCCGGTTCGGGTTTTTCCCATGAAGCCCCTCCTGCAGGACCGGTTGAAGCCGATGAAGGGAACGTGTCCCTTTTTGATTTTTCGGCTACTGAAATATGCTCCCACCTGGCTAATAATGATATATACATCGGTGATAGCTGGGGGCATGTTAAAGACAAGTCTTGTAATAGGAAGATGGAATTTTTCTTTAACTGCCACTCCTTGGTAAGTTCTTCGCCGCAAATCTCTATGTATTATTATTTTTCCATATATTTTCTAACTTCGACTATCCTTTTCCTCAGATGATGTCTGAGATGGGTGAGACTTATAAGTATGGGATCAAGGCTTCCCGTGAGATAAAACGCTTGCGCGAGCAGGCTTCTGTTTTGGCAGCTGAAAAGCTCTCAGCTGAAGAATCCCATGCTCAACAGCTCGCTCAGTTCAGAGAATCCTCAGATGGTCATCTGTCTGCTCGGCTGGCCGCCGAAGAAAAACTCTCTGCTGCTGAAGAGGAGATTCGCTCGCTGAAGGAGCTCTTATCTACGAGTCAAGAGTCCTTCGCAGCACGTTTGGAGGCCGAGCGGGTGGCTGAGGAAGCTAAGGAGAAGGCTGAGCATGAGGCGGTAGATTTACGCAACCAGTTGTCTTCCCGTGACCTTATCTTTAAAAATTTGAAAGCTGTGTTTGAGGCTGAATCAGTTGACCGTTTCAAGAGATCCCCTGCCTACGATGCGCTTTTGTTGCGCGAATTTGAGAAAGGCATGAGGTAGGCGAAGAAATTCTTTGCCATGAAGGATCATTCTAATGAGAAAGCTCTGAAGCGTTTCGACAGGTCCCTCCAACAGCACATGGCCAGCGGCGTGGACTCGATTAAAGACCAAATAAAACGATGGAAAGCCCACTGCCGTTACAACAGGATTGAACCTCATCCCATGCATCTAGAGATCCCCAGCAAGCGTGCCTTCAATACTTACTATTCAGGTCAGAAAGGCAGCTTTTCTGGCTCTGGTGCTGAGCCTGACTTGGGTCCCGTTGCTGGAAGGGATTATGAGCCTTTCATGCCCATGGAGGATGAGGAAGTCATTTGGCCTTCGGATGAGGAGATTGAAGATGAGGAAGATAGCGAGGGCCCTCCTACAGCTGGTTGAGTTTTTTGGATTTTACTGTTTAGGACTGTAAATTTATTCCTTTCGCTTATTCATTTGTAAATGATACAAAGTTATAAAGATATATATATATATATATTTTGTTCAGCTGCCTTTGCTGAGTTTTTGGCTTTACTTTGTTTTTCACCAAGTTTTTTAGCATATTTTTTGCTTTTATTCAGCTGCCATTGCTGAGTTTTCGGCTTACTCGGTATTTGTCAGGACGTATCCGACCATACACCAAGTTTTTAGCGTATTTTATAGCTCTATTCAGCTGCCATTGCTATATTTTGGCGTACTTAGTGTTTGTCAGGATGTATCCGACCATACACCAAGTTTTTAACATGTTTTGTCTTTGCTCAGCTGGCTTTCTTGCTTCTAGGGATTATATTTTCCCGTAATGGCGATTGCCGCTTTTTGCAACTTGGGATTTTGTTTCTCGCCAATTGTTATTGCTGCGAGTATGAAAACTCGTCTTTATGTGACGGTAGCGATATATGATGGCGAATGCCCTTTGTGACTGGCGAGTGAAATTGCGAATTCTCAGTAATAAATTACTCTTTTATTGAATACTTTCTGCAACTTTGTTAACATAGTCATAAAGAAAATGCTATAACGAAAAAAACTATTCTAAGAAAAAAGATTGAAAAAGCTCTGAACTTTGAAAAAAGTTAAGGATAATATATCTTCAAGTACTGCGCATTGCATGGGTGGGGTAATTCGCCAAAACCTTCTCGAGTAATGTGATATGCCCCGTGGCCAACTATTCCTGTAACTTGATAAGGCCCTTCCCATTTGTCTGCGAGTGATCCTGCAGCTTTGTCTCTTGTTCCCGGATTCACCCCTTTTAGCACTAAGTCACCAAGCGAGAACCTCCTTTCATGCACATGTGAGTTGTAATATCTAGCTACCCTCTGTTGGTACGCAGTATTCCTTATTTGTGCGCGCTCTCTTCTTTCTTCTAACTCATCCAGACCACATTTTAGCATATCAATGTTAAGTTCTGGTTGGAAGAGTTGTACCCTTGGTGAAGAAAATGATGTTTCCACGGGAATGACAGCTTCAGCTCCATAAGCCATGGAATATGGGGTCTCACCTGTTGAACCCCTCTCTGTGGTTCGATACGCCCAGAGCACTTGTGGTAATTTATCTGCCCAGCTGCCCTTTTTGTTGCCAATTTAGCTTTCAGGTTGTGCTTTATGATCTTGTTTACTGCCTCAGTCTGGCCATTCGTCTGCGGATGTGCTGGGGAGGCGTAGTAGTTGTTGATGCTGTATTTGTCACACAGCTCCCTGAATTTCCTACCATCGAATTGGGTCCCATTGTCCGTGATGATGGTGTTTGGTATCCCGAATCTGTACAGGATATTTTTCTTTACAAAGCTTATAGTATTCGCCTCTGTTATATGTACCAATGGTTCAGCTTTTACCCACTTCGTAAAATAATCCACGGCCACTATGGCGTGCTTTGCCCCTCCAGTTGCTGTTGGCATTGGGCCAATTAAATCAGTTCCCCACACGGCGAACGGCCACGGCGAGGTGATACTTTGCAAAAGTTCAGGTGGTTGTCGGATGTTGTTGGCGATTTTTTGACACGCCTCACATCTCGCTGCTACTCTTTTGGCATCGGCGAATAGTGTTGGCCAGTAAAAACCCTGCCTTAATGTTTTGTGGGCTAGGCTGACACCCCCAGCGTGGTTCCCACAATTTCCACTGTGTATGCTTCTCAGGATACCTTCTGCTTCTTCAAGTCCGACACACCTCTGCAGTGCCCTTGAATACCCCCTTTTGTACAGCTCTCCATTAAGTACTGAATATCTTGTAGCTCTATACTTCAACCGTTTTGCTTCTAATGGGTCACTTGGGAGTACATCATTGACGAGATATTCTTTGATTGGTGTGATCCAGCTGTTCCTCTCGCCAAAGACTGCCCCTACTTCTTTTGATCTGACTATGCTCGGCTGCAACAGGCGGATCATGGATATACTTTTGGGCCAGATGTTAATTGTGGCGGATGCCAATTTGGCCAGGGCATCAGCTTGCTCGTTTTCTTCTCTAGGGACATGAACAATTCTGTATTCTTTAAATCTTCCTAATAGTTCCTTTGCTAATTCCAGGTAGGTGATCATGCTTTCATCTCTTGCTTGGTATTCATCTAGTACCTGATTGACAACCACTTGAGAGTCACTGAAGATTTCTACCTCATCTGCCCCTAGGACTGTGCAAACTTTTAAACCTGCTATGAGTGCCTCGTATTCAGCTTGATTGTTAGTAGCTTTGAGGTCAAAACGCAGGGCACATTCGACTGAATCTCCTTCCGGGGTTGACACTACTACCCCTACCCCGTTGCCGTGCGTGTTTGACGAACCGTCGACGCGGAGTTGCCATTTGAACACTTTCTTATTTTGCTCCACCATCATTCTAGCCACCTCTATGCTTGGCTCGGTGAACTCCGCTACAAAGTCTGCCACTGCCTGTGCTTTGATTGCTGTCCTTGGGAGATACTCTACATCAAATTCACTTAACTCGATCGCCCATTTTGTTAATCGACCGGATACTTCTGGTTTCTGCAGGATTAATTTCAGTGGGCAGTTGGTGTATACCCCGATTTTATGAGCCTGAAAATATGGTCTTAGCTTCCTTGCTGCTGTTATCAGAGCGAGTGCCATTTTTTCAGCCGGCGAGTACCTTGTTTCGGCTGGTAACAGTGCTTTGCTGGTGTAGTATATTGGCTTCTGGATTCCATCTTCCTGTCTTACTAGTACGGAACTTGTGGCTGCTTCTGAGACGGACAAGTACATGTACAATGTTTCTCCTGTTTCTGGTTTTGATAGCAATGGTGCCTGTCCATGGTAGTCTTTCAAAGCCTGGAACGCTTTTTCGCAATCTTCATTCCACTCGACTCCTTTTCCCTTTTTTAGAGCTTTGAAAAATGGTAGGCATCGGTCTGTTGACTTGGCTATGAATCTGCACAGCGATGCTAGGCACCCCGTGAGTTTTTGGACGTCCTTCAAAGTTCTTGGCGAGACCATTTTTGCTAGTGCTTGGATCTTTTCAGGGTTCACCTCTATTCCTCTTTGATGTACTTGATATCCGAGAAACCTCCCAGATGGTACGTCGAATACACATTTTGCTGGATTCAATTTCATTCCATACCTGACCAGCACATCGAATGTTTCCCTCAGGTCATCTGTATGTCTATCTGCTGTGATGCTTTTTGTCAGCATATCGTCAACGTAGACTTCCATATTTCTCCCTATTTTTCTGGCGAACATTTTGTTGACCAAGCGCTGGTAAGTTGCCCCAGCGTTCTTCAGGCCGAATGGCATAACTGTGTAACAATACAACCCCTGATCTGTGGTGAACGCTGTCTTCTCTTCGTTTGGCTTATGCATCTTTATCTGGTTATATCCTGAATATGCATCCATGAAGCTCAACGTCTCATGTCCGGCTGTTGCATCGACCAACTGGTCAATCCTTGGTAGCGGGAAGCTGTCCTTGGGGCAGGCCTTGTTCAGATCGGTGAAGTCGACGCACATCCTCCATTGATTGTTTTTCTTTTTCACTAGGACCACATTCGCCACCAACTCCGGGTACTTAACTTCTCTAATTGACCTTGCGGCGAGTAACTTTGATACTTCCTCTTTTATTGCTGCACTTCTTTCTGGGTTGAAGCTTCTCCTTTTCTGCACAATCGGTTTGCATTTTTCATTCACAGCCAGATTGTGTGAAATTACGCTCCTATCAATCCCTGGCATATCTTCGTGGCACCAAGCGAAAATCCCCTTATATTCCTTCAACAAGCTTGTCACATCTTTCTTAACTTGTTCAGTCAGCCTTGCTCCAATCTTTACTGTTTTATCTGGTTCCGCTTCATCTAGAACAACTGACTCAGTTGGTTCTTCTTTCTCTCTGCTCGTTTTGTCCCTTGGGTCCAGTTCGAAGTTTTCCGGATTATCTTCCTGTACTTCCTTGTCTACCTCGAATATGCTCAAGGTTTCCATCCTCGCTTTATCTTTGAAGATTGATAGGTTGGCGCGGCGAGCCATCTCTTGTGACCCTCTCAATTCTCCGACACCAAATTCTGTTAGGAATTTTATTTTCAACGCGTGGGTTGAAGTAACAGCTCGAGTTTTGTTAAGAAACGGTCGGCCGAGTAGAGCGTTATACGGCCAATTATAGATGTCAACTACGACAAAGTCCAACAGGATTGTTCGCCGGCATGGTGCTGTACCAAATCTCACCGGCAGCTTCACAGTTCCTAACGACCTAACTTCTGCACCATCGAATCCTTTTAATGGCACATGGAATGGTTCAAGATCTTTTCTGTCCAGCCGTAACTCATCATATACTCTGGCACTTAAGATATCAGTTGAACTTCCGTTGTCAATCATCACCCGAAGGACATCCCTATGGGCTATTCGAACCCCCACGACGATTGCATCGTTAGGCTTTGCATCAATTCCGTCTGAGTCTTCTGCTGTAAATGTTATTGGATCATGTCCTTCTCTTCCTTTCTTGGGGTTTCTCTGCACAGAATTGATCTCCATGCTTCTGCTTTCATACATTACTTCCCGGACTTCTGACATCCTTTCTCGATTGCTCCTCCCAGTATGAGGTCCGCCGAAAATGGTGTTTATAGTTGCGTTTGGGCTGTTCCTCCTTGGACTACTCCTTTCCTACCTGTTTCCTTGGCGGTTATCCTGGCGACCAACGTGCTTGTCCCCTTTCAAAGTAAAGTCCTTCAGGTGCCCATCTCTAATCAAGCTTTCAATGTGATCGCGTAACTAAAAACATTTTGAAGTTTCATGCCCATGATCTTTGTGGAATCGGCAGTACTTAGTTATATCTCTCCTGGCATTTGCTGATTGCTGTCGAGGATATTTGGCGAGTCCCTTGTCTTCTACCACAGACAATATCTCCTCCTGATCGCCAGTTAAAGGGGTGTAATGGTTGTACCTTCCTCGAAACTTATTGGCTCGAGCGTTTCCTCTGCCTTCTCTTGGATATCCCTTTTGGCCCTTCTCATCTCTCTGGCGATCACGTGATTGCGTCCTTTTGTCATCCTTATGGTCCGGTTTTGAGTCAGGCTTGTGTCCATGCACGTAGCTACCCCCTTGCGCTACTTCTTCTTCTTCCGCCAGTGCATAGTCGCCAGCTATTTCCATCATCTCTTCATAAGTTTTTGGTCTCTCCCTTTGTAGGTCAAAGGATAGTCGCCCACTTTGCAACCCATTGGTGAATGCGGCAATCACAGCTACATCACTGGCGTCTTCAATTTGAGCAACCTCCTTCCCAAATCTCGCTAGATACTTCTTGATCGACTCGTTACGTTCCTGTTTCAAATTGGATAGATGAGCGAGTGACTTTCTTCTCTGGACACTCCCCATGAATTGCCTTATGAACGCTTTGCTGAGATTTGAGAAGCTGCTTATACTTCCGGGAGGAAGTCTTCCAAACCACCTAGAGGCAAGGTCGCCGAATGTTTGCAAGAGGTGAGGCATAACAACCCATCGTTGGATGAGTACTGGGCCATAATGTTACGGAATCGGCGAACGTGCTCCTTCGGATCCCTATTCTCCTTGTACTGCTCAATGGTTGGCATTCTAAATCTATTTGGAAATTGGGTGCGAGCAATAGTTTCGATGAATGGGCTATCCGACTCATCATCCGAAGATACATTATGACCATACCTTCGCGCCATTGCTGAAACTTTTCTTGATAGCTCTTGCAGGGTGACATCTCGCTGACCAGTTGGTTCTCCTGCTGGATCGAGTCTACTCTTGAGTGTCATTCTACCATGATTGCCTTTCTCATCCGGGCTTCTTCGATCTTCAATGCTCTCGGATCTTCTTCGCTTCGCTCTTTTGGATCGTAATTCCCTTCGTGGACGAGGGCTCTTATCTTCAGATGAGATGGAACGGTGTCTCCGCCGGTTCCGTTGATATATGTCGCTGGAATTGACCCCATGTGTTCGCACCTGGTCTCGTTCCTCCCTGGATTCTTCATTCATCACACCTTTTCCCTTCCTTTGTTTCCTCCCCTCGAAATCCTCAGTGTGGTCCTGGGGAGTCTCCTCAGTGGGGTCCTGGGGAGTCTCCTCAGTGGATTGTCTTGCTTGAGTATCGGGGATTGCAATGTGAACTTCTAATCGTAGCCTTCCGAGTGGATGGATTCCAGGAGTGGTTAACTCGTAGGGAGATGAAACTCCCAACCCTATGGGGAGCGAAAGCCCTATTTTGCTGGCTTCGCTGATTAAGTTTACTAATGCAGCTTGGAAGTGCTACAGAATCCCGGGATCAGCTGCCCTAGTTCCTGGTGTTGCCGCCGATTGTTCCCCGATTGTCACCGCCCTGTCTCCCGTCTGCGCGGTTGGTTCAACAACTAAATCTCCGCTGGAGTTACCATCTCTGTCGCTGTCGTTGTTCATGTTGTTTAATTCGCAAGGGTTCCTCAAAGTTTCTGTTCAAACGAGCCCCTCCTTCTAGCGCCAATTGTTGACGGTGAAATTTGGATTGCCACACACTCAACAATTATATCAATTTAATATAAAACAAGAAAATTAAGAACGCATGCAAAAGACAGATTTTACGTGGAAAACCCTTGAATGGGAAAAAACCACGGCGCCCCTGAGGGCAGAAGAATAATACTAGGTTTTCGTTGCTTTGTTACACACTTAGATCTCTCTTACAATTGCTCTCTTTTCTCTCTCTAGATTTTTGAACCCCTTCCTCGTAGGATAGGTGGTTCTATTTATACATGTTTAATTAGGGTTTCCCCTTATTTTTAGCCGCGTGGGTGGAAGGTTTCCCTCTTGGATTCGTACTGGGATCCTTTCTTGTCACGGATCAGGTCTACTTTCCTTTTTATGATTCCTCGTTGTTGTATGTATAAACTCGCCCAACTGACACGTCATCAAAGGAGCTAACAAAAGGTTGCCACGTCATTCATTGACCGGGTCAAGGGAAGAAGTTTGACCAGTCAGGATGATAAAATAGCTTAGACCAGAGGGAAGTCAAAGGCGTGGTCGCCAAAACCAAAAACCTACTCGCCGAGTATAAAAGTGCACTCGCCAGATACGCAATACCCAGAAAATAAAGGTACTCGCTGGACCGGCACACTGGGCTTGAACCGACTCGGCAGAAACACAGAAGCAACAAGGAATCATAAAAAGGAAAGAAGACCCAATCCACGACAGAAAAGGATCCTAATACAAATCAACAAGGGGAAACCCTAAATAAACATGTATAAATAGAATCACCTATCCCACGGGGAGGGGGGTCAGAAAGATAGAGAGAGAAAAGAGAGCAATTGTGAGAGATTAGAGCGTGTAACAAAGCAACGAAAACCTAGTATTATTCTTCTGCCCTCAGGGGCGCCGTGGTTTTTTCCCATTCAAGGGTTTTCCACGTAAAACTTGTCTTTTGCATGTGTTCTTAATTTTCTTGCTTCATATTAAACTGATTTAATTGTTGAGTGTGTGGCAATCCAAATTTCACCGTCAACACTCGTCGTTCTGGGTCTTCTAAAAGCTTAGGGTTTATTTCTGTGTTTCTGCCGAGTCGGTTCAGGCCCAGTGTACTGGTCCAGCGAGTACCTCCACTTTCTGGGTATCGTATCTTTGGCGAGCACATTTCTACATTCGGCGAGTGGGTATCTAGCTTCGACGACCATATCTTTGACTCCCTTTCGGTTTGAGCTATTTTATCATTCTGACTTGTCAAACTTCCTCCCTTGACCTGGTCAATGAGTGACGTGGCAGTCTGTCGTTGGCTCTTTTGATAACGTGTCAGGTTGGCGAATTTATATATACAACAATATATATAATGAAAAAAATATAAATAAATTTAATTTCAATTATAAAATTTTAGTTCAATAAAATTAAAATAATTTGAATGAAAATATTAATTTTTTGAAGGTTTGGAATCGGAACCAAACCTTCGAAACCGGAACCGGAACCGGAACAGGAACAGAATTCGAAACCGAAACCGAAACTAGAACCGGAGCTGAAATCGGAACCGGAACCGGAACCGGAACCGGAACCGGAACCGGAACCGGAACCGAACCATCGGAACCGGAACCCAACCGAACTGAAACCGGCGCCATGTCTAATCTTATATAATATTTTGTTTTAAATATTTATTTTTATTGTTGATGTAATTCGGTTGTGAAAAAATTATTTTAAATTAATCATAATTTGTTAAATAATTATTGAATATATATATATATATATATATATATAATATTTTAAAGAAGAGTAATGATTGTTTGGAAAAAAGTTAAAAAAGTGGATCCACTTTTACTTTTTCAATTGAACACCATTGTGGGAAAATGATACCCAAATAAATAGGACCCAAATGAGATGACCCATTTTTGATGATGTGGCATAAATGGGTCTTGTGTTTGGGTCTCCATCATTGTGGATGCTCTTAGAACCAAAGAGAGTATCTCTGGGATCAATGCAAAAGGTCAACTCATACGAGACCAGCTGAAAAAATGTATATAATTATGTCGGGGGTAAGAGAAAAAGGAAACAATTTTCATCGGTAGATGTAATTCATTAGAGTATCTCCAATGCAAGCGTAGCTTGTGAAAAAAAAAAGATACCACATTAAAAAAATTAGACATTGTCAACATGACTATCTACTTTTAGACACTTTATTGCATAGCTCTTTTTTAGGTTGACTCAGCAAACATTAATTTTTCATCTATTTTTGATAAGGAAATTAAATATAAAAAAAAAAAAAAAAATGGACACGTCATTACAAAAATTGTGTTTTAGACAGAAACATTGAAGACTAAATTTTAAGTTGATAGACTAAATTTTAAGTTGATTGTCTATCAAGTCTATTTTTATGTCACATGAGAAGCAAATCTCTTGACATTGTTGTCATGTCAACGATTATTGGTAAACAAACCACTTTTACTTTGGATACCCTTTAGAACCACAAAGATAGCAGATCCAAGGGTTACAAGAAAGACAATCATAGTTTAACATAAGAATCCCAGGAACTCCATTCTTGGCATCAATAACATAAACAGTGTATATCTAATCTACTTTAGTATCCTCAGCATCTAAATTTGGTTATAAAAATTTCTAAAATATTAAAATATGTATGACGCAGAAGCAAAACACCTCTAACTCTGAAGTTGTTATAATTGGATCAGCTTTGAACATATCAGGTCTCATGTTAAGGACAGCACCAATTAGCAATCCTCCGGCACATATTCATCCGGGTCTGCAAATTTAAGCCAGCTAGTGATCCCTAGTTTATATTAGGAATAAACAAATAAAATAAAGTCACAAGTTTGAGACAACGTCAAACTTCAAAGTTCTTTTGAGTTATCATCAAGTCATATTCCTATTATAATTTGTGCAACCTAGGTACATCAAGATCAGCTAAGAAATTATAACTGTTGATACTTATAATCATTAACATCATGAAAATTACAGTCTTAACATAAACACGATTTTGTGTGTGTATACAATAGTAATCTGGGCCTTAAATAGGCTTGACAGAAAGGAGCTGGGCTTGACAACAAATGATAAATGTACAAGTTTTGACAATGATTTTGAAAAACAAATGAGGTTACTTTTTTTAGAGTGATTATGGAATAATCTATTTGATACGAATAATTTTAGACAAGACGAATAACAGAGGAAGTGAGAAGAAGATAGGAGTTTTGTTGATGATTTAATGTACGTTTATTGATGTATTGCCTCTGGCTATTTATAGGCCAGTTACAATCAGTACTCATCATATTACAAGGAAATAACAAATAACAATAGTGGGAGCTATTCTCACGCCACTAACAATAGTGAGAGCTATTCTCAAGCAACTACTACTAGAATTAAAACATAAACAATTAGGTGTTAACTTGGTATCAGGTGCAGACTTGGTCTTCTCCATAATGTTAGGTACCCACCAACATAAACAATCAGGTGTTAACTTGGTATCAGGTGCAGACTTGGTCTTCTCCATAATGTTAGGTACCCACCATCCATCTGAATAGGTGCACGTATCATTCCCCTCCACTTAGATTATCCTTGTCCGCAAGGATAAATGTAGGATACGTTTTGGAAAGACGCCACAGATTTTCCCAAGTTGCGTCTTCAGTTGGAGCACCAACCCACTTGACAAGGACTTCAGTTTTGGGACGATACTTGCCTTTTTGAATTATTCGACGATCCAAGATAAGCTCAGGAGCAGGTAGGACTGTTGAGTCATCAAAGATTGGTGGCAGGGAAGGTGCAGCTTGCGGCCTAGTGCCCAAATATTTCCACAAAAGACTAACATGAAATACATCATGTATTTGGGAACCAGAGGGCAAGGCAAGACGATACGCCACAGAGCCAACCTTAGCAAGGATTTCATATGGACCAAAGAAACGTGGTGCCAATTTCAATGAACCGCGAAAAGCCACAAAGGATTGTCGGTATGGTTGAAGCTTTAAATAGACAAAGTCCCCAACCTGATAATGAACCTCACGACAACGTTGGTCTGCCTGGGTCTTCATACGATCGTGGGACATGTTCAAATTATGTTGTAACTCATGCAAAATGGTCGAGCGGTCCCGTAAATATTTCAGCGTTACGTCTGATTTTCTAATCAAGTTATTTGTAGCTTAAAAGGGTTGTATGATTACCATGTAACTTGTTATGGGTTTGGATGGTTAGGTTTATTTGTTTTGTGTGATGAAAGACTGAGAGTCTGGAGTCACTAAATGTTATTATAAATGGCCTTTTAAGTCATCATTAGTAACCTTTCTATCACTACTACAAAAAAGTTAAAAGACATCGCTAGAGATCACTAAAAGAAATCGATTTTTAGTAACTGATTTAAAAAAAAACTTTTAGACATCGGTTTTTATGAAAACCGATGTCTTAAAAATTACAGTTTCAAAAGACATCGGTTTTTAAGAAAATCGATATTAAAAAAAAAAAATGTTTAGACATCGGTTTTTATAAAAACCGATGTCTTAAATTTTGCATTGAAAAGACAATGGTTTTTATAAAAACCTATATTAAAAACAAACGTTTAGACACCGGTTTTTATAAAAACCGATGTGGATTCAAAAGCAAAATTTTGCAATGCAAATCTGACCTATGTCCACATTCAAGTGCGCATCTCTAAAAATACTCAACGTTATTTGCTCAACTTTTGACACAAGAAAGTAGACATGCAAACAAACATTTTTAAATCAGAAAATATTCCAAAAATCGATTCGGAAAAGTGTGAAAATGAGCGATGAAAATAGCTCACTCGCGGATTCACGAATCGCTTCTGACCTTTGACTGAATAATTGATCATAACTTTCAAAATACCACCCAGAATTTTACGTTCTTTATACCGTTGGATTCGTATCGAAAAGTTGAAGAACCCAATGTGGACAAAAAAAATTATTTCCTTGTCAAAAGATGCAGTTTTAAGGAAAAAGTTTGCACAAAAATATCTCCAATCGCTTCAATTCTGACCTTTGACTAAATAATTGATCATAACTTTCAAAATACCGCCCAGAATTTTACGTTCTTTATACCATTGGATTTGTCTCGAAAAATCAAAGAATCCACCATGGACAAAATTTTTTATTTCATTGCCAAAAGATACAGTTTTAAGGAAAGAGTTTGCACAAAAATATCTCCAATCGCTTCAATTCTGACCTTTGACTGAATAATTGATCATAACTTTCAAAATACCATCCGGAATTTTACGTTCTTTATACTGTTGGATTTGTATCGAAAAATCAAAGAATCCACCATGGACGAAAAAATTTATTTCTTTGCCAAAAGATACAGTTTTAAGGAAAAATTGTGCACAAAAATATCTTCAATCGCTTTTGACCTTTGACTGAATAATTGATCATAACTTTCAAAATACCGCTCAGAATTTTACGTTCTATATACCCTTGGATTTGTATCAAAAAATCGAAGAACCCAGTGTAGACAAAAAAATTTATTTCCTTACTAAAAGGTACAATTTTAAGGAAAATGTTTACATAAAAATATCTCCAGTATAACACAAAACCACACAATAAAAAATGAAATGAAAAATAAACCCACTAATAATTTTTTTTTAATATATATATGTTTGTAGTAGAAATTAGAATTTTGATTAGTTGAGTAAATTTAAATTTATTAAACAATTAAAATTTTTTTTTTTTTTTAAATTTCTAACAACTCATATAGGTTATATATAAATATTGTGCAATTGTTAACACATCCGATCTTGTAGTTAGGCGGTAAAGGCTTATCACTTTGACTTTGAGGTTGCAAGTTTAATTCCTCATAATGACAATTAATTTTCATTATTATCAGAGGTGGAGCGGTCGGACGGTTGGATTAATTTTCGTAATACATCAATTTTACATCACGGTTTTTAAATCGGTTTTATATAAAACCGATGTGTTTTCTCTTCTTTTTACATCGGTTAAAAACCGATGTCTTTTGTGCAGTTTTTTCTAAATTAGTCAAAAAGACATCGGTTTTAAAATTTTCAAAAACCGATTTCTTCCATATAAAAAAACCGATTTCTTTTGTGTTTTTTGTAGTAGTGTATTTAACTTAGAATTATGTTATAAACAACTCTCGGTAACAGGTTCCATAAAATTTCATATATGAATTTTCTTGTTCGAACTTTTTGAGCTTGGAAATTAATCTTTTGTTGTATTTTCATTTTCATCATCTATTTTTTGCTTGAAGTCCTCTTTGATCCTTTTTTCTGTCAATTACTTGGAAAAGATGACATCTTTTCTCCAAAATCTGACTTATTCTATGATGGACTTAAATCTTTGTCGTTGCATCTGATACAGTAAAACCAAATATCTAATTGTTGTAATTTTACTTTTGACTAGTCATTAATGACCATATGATAAGAGCTTAGAATTGGTGCTTGGCAGTAAAAGATATAGAAATGATTTTCTGTGAAGAATGGAATAAATACAACACAATGCATGACCTTTGTGTGTGTGTGTGTCCTGCAACTTGTCTGCCTAAAGCCCTGAAGCCAATCTATACATACTCTAACCTTTAACCTTTCTGGTTGTAACTAAAGCGTTTGCAATCTCTAGTTTCTCTTTGCCTTTGTGTATTCTGAATCTACAGGTACAACTATTGGTCTCTCATTGATTGAAAGCATAAAATGTTTTCCAAACCTATCAAAACAAAAATCAAAATAACCTAATTATTTCCAGAAGAAGACAATTCAAGCACATCGAGCATCACAATTGTAATCCTACCCACGAGAAAGGACAAACCTAGAAATTCGTGTCATGCTATCAACACTGGTTGAGGTACTTAACAATTTAAGATATCTATGTTTTCTGCATCCTACTTTACTAATTGTTTAAATTCACCATTTCATATTTACCTTGCCTTGGCATGCTCTAATGAACTCTAGTAAAAATTCAGTATAAACTCTACTATTACTCTGTTTCGCTACATTTTAAAATTTATAGCATGAATGCTTGGCTTGCTTGCTGACATGAAAGAATAGGTTCAGTTTCTCTAATATTACTCTGTTTCGCTACATTTTAAAATTTATAGCATAAATGCTTGGCTTGCTTGTTGACATGAAAGAATAGGTTCAGTTTCTCTACTATTACTCTGTTTCGCTACATTTTAAAATTTATAGCATGAATGCTTGCTGACATGAAAGAATAAGTTCAGCTTATTATAGCAAGTAACCTATGACAAATAGCACTCTACGGAGCCACAAAAGGTGCTCTCTCTACAATGAACTACAAAAAGCGCTCTACGGAGCTGAAAAAAAAAGTGCTCTATGGAGCCTAAAAAAAAAAAAAAAAAAAGCGCTCTACAACGAGCCATAAAATAATCTCTTTACGAAGCCTCAAAAAATGCTCTACAATGAGCCACAACAAGCGGTCTACAAAGCCTAAAAAAAAAACACTCTACAACAAGCTACACAAGCGCTCTACGACGAGCCATAAAATAAGTGCTCTATGGAGCCTTAAAAAACGCTCTATAGAATGCGCTCTATGGAGCCATGAAAAGCATTCTACAAGAGACGCTCTCTACGATGAACCTCAAAAGTGCTCTACCGAGAGCTATAAATAGCAATATACATCGAACTACGGATAACGCTCAATACCGTCGATTGACTAAAGTCCCATGAGAAAATAAGTGAGCAAAATAAACATATCCAAACGACCTCTTTGGAGTTCGTTACAAGAGAATGGGGCTATTAAAATAAACCCATGAATTTTGGATTCAACTTACATTGGAAAATACCAACGATTGTCTTGTAGATCGTTCAACATAAGAGTTCGATCGAAACAATCTACTCTCTGAGTTGAAGTCTTCAAGTTAATTGGGCTTGTAGATTGGATACTCCAACATGTAGAACAACTTCTACGGTTCTACCACAATAGAGTTTCACTTGCCAACCCACCTTCAAATCGATGGCTCTACAAGCCCAATACCAATACATCCAAATCAAGGGCTCTACGATTTATCAATAACATGTTAGAAAAATATGTTTCAAATATGAAATGTGTACCTTTATTTGTTGAAGTTCGCTGTCACTGTGAAATTATTTGAACCAAATTGTTGCCTGTAGAAAACAAAAATCACTACAGTAATATCAAATGTGGGCTTCAAGGCACGTTATAGAAGTCGCTTTCCTTAAGACACTATTTGCCCCCAACCAACTGAGTGATGCATCGGGTTATGCAAATGTGCCTCCAAGATATAATGAAGCCTCAATTGTTTAATATCGTTGTGCACTAACGATTTAAACCACGAACACTGTTGATAACAAACCCGCTAAGAGACAATATTCTGTTATTGCAGTTTAACAGAATATTGGTAATTTTATGCAAGAAAAGTAATGAATAAAATTAAAGAAATTAGATGAGAAGAATATAAGGAGGATACAGAGCAATTTTCAAGTAAACTGGATATGTTTATGATGTTTTTGCAAGTGGTGTGCATGGTCTAATTTATAGAGTGTTTTGCACCCTTTTACCAATCATTACAACTTTTCACAGACCATTACAACTATTATTAAAATAGTGTCTGTTGAATTTAATCTAACACACAAACATCTCTGTGTGAAAGTTATATCTCTTTGTAAGGTTGTATCTGTTCATACAAAAAATACAATTAACACCACTTTGGAAAGTTGCATCCTTTCCATTCAAATTTAATTTGAAAATTCTCTAACATAACAATCCTAACCCTACGCTCAGCCCAAGCGAACATAAGGCCCTCCGAACGACACCACCCAGGATTCAACAGCTTCGTTTACAGTTTAATTTAGATTTTATTCAATTTAGATTTAATTCAGTTTAATTGTCGATTTGAAATTATTTTATTTATTGATAAATTGTTTAACTCAAGCACCAGAGAGTCCCCAATGGGACACCCCCCTCTCGCTACGTTCTACCTTCTTGTTTCTTACAGGATCTCGTAGCGCATGACCTACTAATTTTCGCTCTACCATTGTTAGTGCCCACCGACTTACGAAAATTCAACTGGAGATTTTTGGGCTCTTCAATGAGCACATGGGTGGTGAAGATATTGAAGTCAAAAAATTAAATCAGAAATTTAAGTCAATGTAGTCTAACCCATAGTGTTATTAATTAATAGATAAATTAATAATTTATTAATTTATAGAGTACATTTATGAATCAATTTATATACAAATAACTAACTAAATATTCAACTAATCTGATTAATTAAATGTCATTAATCAACTAAAAAATACATTAATTTAATAAATAAAAAAAACTAATTCCATTATGCACTCAAAGCATCAATAACACTTCATAATTTTTTGTTGCAGTTTGAGAATTCAACTCTAAAACTTGTAAGTGAAACAAGAAAAATTAGAGTCGAGAATCATCTAGATTTGAATTTCGAGAAAAGAAAAAAGAAAAAAAAAAAACAAACAAACGATAAAGTCATATTTCAAGAAAATATGATAGTAACTTATATTTGTAATTTTAGCAAATTATTAATTTATGATATGAATGAGATCACAAATTTATACAGGGGTTTTCTGAAAATATCTTGTGACTGAATCCATATGACTTTGCAAGGCCTGCAAAATGTTGACAGAATTGAGATTGGACATGTATAAACATAAACATAAAACATTGAAAAAGGTTATTGAGAGATGTCATACATTCATTATAGGATCAGCCCGTGAGCTCATGTAAGCTGACAAAGCCAAACCCACAAAATTTTGATGAATATCCAAACCTAGCAACAGATTCGCTTTCCCTCTCGCGAGTTCTGCTACCGGGAATTTGCTGTTCATCTTACACAATCCATCGTACAAGGTTTGGGGCTTCACGTACTTCATCATATATATTTATGTGTATTGCACTTTTTATAAGAGAGAACGGCTAAAATTTTGTTGATTTTGAGTGGCTCCTACTGAAAACATGTTTCTCATAGCAAGAATTACTTTTTAGAAATAAATAAACAGATTTTGTTGAAAGAAACCTCACCATGAAGAAAATGAAAGAGATTTTATTTCTATCACTTTTACTTTTAGAAACGAAATCAAAACAGTTAAAAAGAGGTTTAAACGAGTCCATGACAATAGATACCAACGAACCTGCGAAAGATTAAACGACGTGGACCTCTGGACTAAACGACGGCAGTGGCAGGTATCAACGAGAAAGGAACCAGCAGTTAAATATAAAAAATAAAAATATAAAAAAAATATAAAAAAAATATAAAAACTCTAAGGGTGAGACTTGGAAACAGTGTTAGTTGAAAGTACGAGGGTTAGGGTTTCTAACTGGGTCTTTGGTATGGCTTTTTTTTGTAAATGTCAAAAACGCTTTTTTAAATAGAAGTGGACATGTCATCAGTCTGGGCTCTGGGCCAGCTCATGTCCTTATCTATTGTTGGGCTAATTAATCTCCGTTAAATTTCTAATTACTTAATAGCAGCAACATTTGAACCCTTGGGCCTTGGAAGACTGTATGTACTTCACCATTTAAAATAGAGGGGCTAGAAGTCTAGAACCACTCTCTTAGACTGTGTTTGGTTCACTGGAATGGAAAGGAAAAGAATGGAAACCATTCCATTCTAAATGTTCGGTTTACATAAATTCAATGGAAAGGCCATTCCAATGGAATTGGGTTTCCACCAAAATGGTGGAATTGGCTTTCCATCCCCAATCCAGTGGAAAGGCCATTCCATTCCTAACAACATTTTCATTTCCAAAAATAACCCTTTGCTAACAATTGGAAAACAGATCGAAACTTTGAGAAAAAAAATCGAAGGAGAAAAAATCCAAAGAAGGAGCTGTCGAATCTTGTTGAATCTCGTTGAATCTCCTGTCGAAGAAGGAGAAAAAAATGGATACTTTTGTTGAAGGAGAAAAAAAATCGAAACTTTTGTTGAATCTTGTTGATCTCATGTTGAAGAAGCATGTGCGGTCGCAGATCGACAACTGCTGTGGTGAGTCGGTGGCCATGCTGTGTGCGACGGAAGATCTGCAACAACTGATGTGGAATCTCCGGTGGCCGTGGGGTGCGTGACGGAAGATTTGCACCAACTGATGTGGAATCTCCAATCGTCGTGGTGCTCTGCCAGGAGTGCGACTGGGACGCGCACGGCAATTGTTCCGTGTTCGCCTCGCACGATCGCATCCCAATCGACGGTTTCTCCGATTCCGTTGGCGCTGGAGCTGTCTTTGAAAATTATTCTCAAAGACAATATTTTTTATTTTTTTATTTTTTTTTTAAGGAGAAGTGGAGAACAGAGACAATAATTGAAAAATATAAATTTTATTATTAATTAGATTAATTTTTATATATATACTTTTGTATTTTATTATTATTATCATAATATATCATTATTATAACTGTTATGTAATTAAGGGCATTTTGGTCAAAATACAGTTAATTCCATTTCATTCAGTTTTTAACCAAATAAAATAATACTGATTCAAATGCTAATTCTAGAATCCCAACCAAACAAAGAAATCATCTTTCCATTCCATTCCGTTCCTATTCCCATTCCCATTACCATTCTGATTACCATTTCGCCATTTAACCAAACGTGACCTTAATGTCTTTCTCTGCTCTTCAAAACAAACACTCATTTTTTGTTCTTCTGATTTGAATTCAATCCATCTCTGTTGTTTTATATAAAAAACACAATATATACTAAAATTAGATTGTTTCCTTCGTAGCAAAAGTTTGTTTTCATATTCTACTAAAATTATCAACAAAATTATTAGCATGTTTGAGATGAGAAGAAACTCAGATCAGGTAACTTGACTTGTGTTATTTCAGCTAATTAGAAACAATCTACTTGCTTACTAATAATTTCTTTTTGTTTATATGAATTTCACAATTTAGAGTTTAATCGCTTACAGAAAACAGAAGTATCCTAACCATTCATCATTACCTCTGTTTCATTTTTTGTAGATGAAGTACGTGACGCCCCGTAGCTTGTTGAATGTAATACGTAAGAGAGCAACAGAAAGGTCAAAGAGGAAAGCTATCGGAGAGTTCTATACTCTCTTTGGTTTGAATCTCTTGGAAAATTATATAAGTATCGGAACTACCGTCCCCGGAAGAAAAAGGTCGGCAGTCCTATGTGGGTATGATTTCTATCACTTATGCTTGCCAAAGAAAATCTAGATGATCAAGTGTTTTTGAGTTGGTTATCAATGTATCATGTATATGTTGTTACATTTTTTAATGTTAATTTTTTCAACGTTAAATTAAGGACCGGAAGGACCAGGACGTTCATACTTTAGCAAATGAACTTCGACGCCTTCTGTCAAACAGTTTGCACAACCTATGATTTTAATATGGTGTTTTTGAAAGTTTGAACCGTCTTCAGACTGTGATTCATCACTTCCTATTCGTCTTTATGCAGAACTTTTTAGAAAATGTGGCAGGATATGTCATTGGACTTCATGGCACATTAAAGATTGAGAATCCCAAAGTGAGTCTTCTCATGTCATAACTTCTTAAACTTATCTCACATTCATTCTTTGATTTTATTATATTTTTTACTTTATTATTTTTATTTGATTAGGGTGCCAAAGTGAAGAGTTTTGTTGACCAACTTTGCAATACCGGAAAACTTGAAGGTTTAAAATATACGTACTTGGAACAGAGGTTTGCATCAGATGTGAGTGTGAAATTATATGGAATAGATATCGAAAGTTGACATTTTTCACTTTGGTGTAGTTTAGACTCGAAGCACAAAAAGAGTCATTTAATTCATCAAGTAATTGGTGGTATGGTGTGGCTGGTTCGAAATTTTCTCTAGTTGATATTTGCCACTATTAAAATATCTTAATATCGCTTGTCTCATATGTTGTGTATCAGAAATGCAGATAACAATCTACAATTAATTTGAGTACTACATTGCCAATCCATTATCTTTGTTAGACCATCTCTTTATGATTAATCTTCTATACCACACCACCACACCGGTGATACAAATTATAGAATCTCATACTTCATATTGTTTACAGCATATAGAAAGGTATTCACAGTCCTGGCCATCAGGAGATGAAGGTGCTAGATCAGCTAGACAAGCATTTCTTGAAATGCATTCCAGAGTTAGTATTTTGGGGGTAACTTTCTTATGATCTTGTCTTGTATGGCCTACGCAAAAATTTGATTAATTCATTATAAGACAATAGTTTGTATATGAAAAGGTAACATAGTTGTCAAAATCGCGCAAAACTAGAGTATGCTGCAAAACACTTGATTATAGAAATCCTACTATGCATCTCTATACTCATAAATCATACCATTTTTAAAGAAAAATTCAGAAAAATTAGAAATTTAAAAAATCTATTAGGTTGCGCTTTGCTTCAATCGGGCATACGTCTCGTCTTGCACCTCAGACTCTAGGGGACCTTTGCGCCTTTAGGCCTTAACACATCTGACAACTATGAAAATGTTATATGAGTTTGTTTTGAATATTAGAAAGTGGCCATAACACTTTTCCTATTAGGATAAGAGATCCCTTGACATTGACCGTTTTAGTTATAAATTGTGCCAAGGTGAAATATTTGATTTTCAATCATGCTCATGTACAATTTCAACCTCTTTTGA
This sequence comes from Acer saccharum, assembly GCA_030490815.1. NCBI lineage: Eukaryota > Viridiplantae > Streptophyta > Magnoliopsida > Sapindales > Sapindaceae > Acer > Acer saccharum. The sequence continues at coordinate 42,293,711 of CM059873.1, forward strand.
GCATTTAAATTGAGAACACTTTCATCTGTACATTGAACACTTGTACACTTTGATTCAAAGTTACTAAACACATTGTTACGTTCACATTTGGCAGGGGTATCTTAACCGTTACTGCAAAGATGAAGATGAAGAACTATATTTTGAATAAATGTATGTAGGTACCCGGCATACCTGTCGGCTCTCGCCAAAGGCAGAGCAAAGTCGGGGCAGAAAGGGGCAATGGCACCTTAACCATTTTTTTTTTAATTTTTAAATTTTGAAGTGCTGCGATGTTTAAATAATAATATAAAGAAATGGTCTAACAAAAATGGGCATTCCTAGTAAAATTTACCATAATGGCCACCCATTTGTTTAGATGCACAAGTGAATCACTGTTTATTGCTTTTGGCACTGCTTTGGAAATTTTCACTCCAGTCTTGGATGATCAACCATTTGATGAAGCTGTCACATAAATATAATATAGAAATAATTAACCAAGTGGCAACCCATTTGTTTAGATGCTACCCTAGTGGCCACCAATTTTGAATTGAAACTATTTTTTTTTTTTTTTTAAAGAGCAAATTTTTTATTGGAATTTATCTCCAACCGTCTATATACTATGATAGACGATTAGAGATCATTTATTTTTTCTTTAAAAAAAATAAAAATTTGAAAAGGGAAAAGATTTTTTTTTTAAAAAATAAAATAAAATAAAAACAAAACTTGGTAAGAAAAATGAAATTAAAAAAAGAAAAAAGAAAAAGCAAAGTTATTTTTATTTTTATTTTTCTTATTAAAATTTATCTCAAATCGTCTATCATTATGATGAACGGTTGGAGATCATATATTTTTTTAAGAAAAATATATTTTTATCAAAAATATGTAAATAAAAAAAAAATAAATAAAAAAAGGGTTTTCATTTTTTCTTAATTTAGTTTTATTTCACAATTTAGTGGCCCACTAGTGTAATGTCTTGCCAAATGGGTGGTCACTTGGGTAATTATTCTATATTATATTTATGTGAAAGCTTCATCAAATGGTTGATCATCCAAGACTGGGAGTGAAAATTTCCAAAGCGGTGCCAAAAGCAATAAAAAGTGATTCACTTGTGCATTTGTTTAGCAATAAAAAGTGATTCACTTGTGCATCTAAACAAATGGGTGTCCACTATGGTAAATTTTACTATGAATGCCCATTTTTGTTAGACCATCTCTTTATGATTAATCTTCTATACCACACCGCCACACCAGTGATACAAATTAAAGAATTTCATACTTCATATTGTTTACAGCATATGGAAATGTATTCACAGTCGTGGCCATCTGAAGATGAAGGTGCTAGATCAGCTAGACAAGCGATTCTTGAAATGCATTCCGGAGTTTGTATTTTACAGGTAACTTTCTTATGATCTTATCTTGTATGGCCTATGCAAAAATTTTATTAATTCATTACAAGACAATAGTTTGTATATGAAAATGCAACATAGTTGTCAAAATCACGCAAAACTAGAGTGAGCTGCAAAACACTTGATTATAGAAATCCTACAATGCATCTTTATACTCATAAATCATACCATTTTAAAAGAAAATTTGAGAACAATTAGAAATTTATAAAATTTATTAGACTGCGACTCACTTCAATCGGGCGTGCATCTTGCCTTGCCCCTCAGACTCCAAAGGACACTTGTGCGCCTTGAGGCACTAATGTAGATCGAAAAAATGGCACAAACGCCGATCGATAAAGATAGGAATAAACGAATCGGATCCGTTGATTCGTGCACGAATACCAGAAGCGAATCCTACTATTATGTTGTTGATCTATGCACGGATACCAGGATAACAGTAGGATTCGCTTCCGGTATTCATGCACGAATCAACGGATCTGATTTGTTTTTTCCTATCTTTATCGATCGGTGTTTGTGCCATTTTTTTGATCTGCATCAGTTGGTATCAGAGCCACTGAGTCTACCGTTGTGCTAGGCTTAGCGTCCACGAACCACTCATATCAAAAAAAAAAAAAAAAAAAAAAAAAAAATTCCATGAACCCTCAAACACAATTAGCCTCCTATCCTTCGGTCTTTTTCGATGATACATATGTATCGCCAGAAGTTTTTATTGATCTTGATTTGCCATTGGTTTTTGATGTAGAGGAATCCGATGATGACTCGAATAGCTGGGAGAACATGCCATGTTTTAAATTTATGTGTTCAAAAGGGATTAGACACTCTTGAACATTTTATTCAACCTATTTGTTATCCGAAAAATCATCGCGGAGGCTTTCCATACAACGCTTGGACCAACGGAGTGGTGCTCCTCGATCGGAGGGGCCCGGGCGTGGTCTGGTCGCGCCTTTACCGCGTTACAATGGGTATCGGGGGTAGAGGCGTTCTGGTGGGGACAACCCGGGGGTTGTGACTGCTGTGCTGGGCCAGGCCGCTCCAGAGGCTAGCTAGGATCGGTTTCTAGGTGTGCTAGTACCAGTTCTACCAGAAAAGGACTAAGATAGCGAGGAACCAATTATGTAGGGACACGATCTCATGCAAGGGAAAGAAAGAGGACACATTTCTCATTGAGTATGACTCGATTACAATTTTACATGGTATAGCAAGGCACAAGGTCATTCTCTTTCACCCTTTTACATGCTCCAAAGGGGAGCATAGTCATTCTATATTAGCACAATACACTTCTTTGTCTCTCACAAGGAGACTAGTCGTTCTATAGTAGCACAAATACGCTTAGGTCTCTCTAGGGAGGCTAATCATTCTCTCATAGTGAGTTTTCTTTTTCTTTCTCTTTTTTGGGTCCCAAAAAGTCCTCTCTCCCATTTTACGTGGAGGTATTTATAGAGGGCCTAGAAGTTTGTAGGTGAACGGGCCCTTCCTTGGGGGAGGAGTTGGCACGATCTTCACCGCTTCTCTTTCGGATCCCACCGTGGCACGCGCCTTGAAGGGCTGGGGTTGCTCCAGCTAGGCCCTAGGGCTGACATGGGGGACCGGTTGGTAGGTGGGAAATCCTTCTTTTGGGCGGGCTAATTGCTGAAGGATCTCCATCGTTTGTTTTCGCTGGGCTTAGGTAGCACACACACCACAGACAGCCGGGGTGGCACCAGCTATACCCTAGCATCCATGTAGGTGCTTTGTAGGTGATTAGGTGGTTGTTCCCTTGATTCTGGTTGGCTGGGAGTGTTCGAGGTGGGTTGACGTGTCGCTTTCACATGCTGGGACTGCTGGGAGATAGTGGCAGTGCCTATCGCGCTGCCATTGTCAGGCACTTTCTCCTAATGATTTCCCCTTTCTGCCTAGGAGCTTTTCGTATTTTCTCTGTCTGCTGGAACTCAGGTTCCCTCTTTGGTGATGATTGGGGTTGACCCTTTGTAGGGTTGAGGTGGACCGCGATCGGACTGTTGGAGCCGGCCTGCTAGGGTTGATCGGGGCCCTTGATCTTCCCGCTTTCCTTTTAATTGTCAACTAAACGGAATTAATGCCCACCTACCCCCCTGAGGACTTCCCTTCACATGGGCTGGATTGCCTACAGGGGCTTGCGTCACCCTTCTCACGGGTTCACTTGTACTTCAATGGTAGTTCTAGATTATTCTAGCGGGATTAGGGCAACCTCGTTGTGGGGGAAGGGGAAAGAGAGCCCAGTTGTCAATTGAATCCACGGCTCGGGTATCCTTGGTTCCGGCTTTGGTTCCGGTCCTGGCTTCGACAACAGTTTACCGGGGCCATGAGTTGTCGTGAGTTTTTAAGGATGGAGGGCCTGAGGGTCTGCTTTGTCCAGGGTCGGTGCACCTCTTAGGGGGATCCACGTTTCGGCTCTGGTTCTGCTTCGGTGCACCGAGGAAAGTACTCCTTTGATTTTCTTGAGCCATTTTTGGCGGTTAACAGTAGTTCCCCTAGCCTTGAACGCTGAGGATTCCTTTTGAAGCGTTGGAGGCTTGGAGAAGAAGCCACATAGGGGATTTTCTTAAGCTGACCCCGATTTTCCCTTATTCGGTTCGGCCTCGTTGCGAGGGCTGGAGCTAAAACAACTGGCATTTATTACTACAGTAACCGTTGCATGATGGGGCATGAAAATCGGGGCGCGTGAAGTGATAACATCCGCAGGCCATCATTGTTCAATGCCATGTGGCGCAAGGGCTAAGGCGTCAGTCGATAGGTCTGCGCCTTCAATCATCATTGTCCCATCATGTCAACTGTCGTGGGTAATCCTTGCCGTCGATTTCTTTCAACGGTCCAGATTCAACCACGGATGAGGGCCTTCTTCCCGTCTATAATTAGGTTACTGTGCTTGCCTATCCACTATCCATTGTTTCTTTTACAGATTTTTTTTTTTTTGAAAAACTTATCTTCTTTCCCAAGTCATCTCCATCGTTGCGCTTCTGAAAATATATATATATTTTTAAAAAAGAACCAATCTCTTCCTCTTATAATTTGTTACTATGTCGAGTGGTTTCGATAGCAAGGAGGCCCACAAGCGTCTGGGTCAGGGTCGAAAGAAGGTTCTGGCCTAGTTTTTCACTCACGGAAAATGAAGGATCATCCTCTCTCTGATACTGAAGGTGGGACATTACGGGTTCGTCGATCCGACCGTTATTCGAAGGTTGGATCCAGGTTTACCAATACCGTCGACTCTCCTCTCGTTGTATCTGGGGAGGATGAATCTGATGGGAGCGAGGATGTTGACGATGAAAGGGTCTATATTATCATGGGGCCAACATTGAGGATGCCTGATGGATTTGGTTGTATCCCCGCTTCAACCGCCACTGAGCAGACCCTGAGGGAGCTGCACCGTAGCTATGGGATTCCCCGGGAGATCATCTTGTCACTTCCTATCAAGGGGTATGATGCCTACATAGCCAGCAAAGGCAAGCTTCCTATCCATGTCTCCGCTTCAGTTGCTATCTTTGACTCCCTCTTCATCCCACCCTACATCGTGCCCTTAATGCTTTCCAACTTGTTTCGATGCAGCTAACCCCTGGCTCCTGGCGCACTCTGATTGACTTTCTGGTCATGTGGAGGGAAGCCCGTGGGAAGAAACCTGGTGTTGAAGAGCCGGGGCTGTGACCGGGCGTCGTTGTACCTGTTAGAAAAGATATTTCTATTCTAATCACCTCGCAAATGCACGAGTCAAAGGACAAGTATAGCATGTAAGCAAGGGTCGTTCCCACAGAGAGATGGAATTCGTTAACTGTGTCTATGATCGGTCATTTATTGTATATGTTTTTTATCCCCATTCCTCCTATCAATTGCTTGTTTCTCGGGTCTTTTTGGGATTTAATGTGTGTTTATGAGCTTTTTTAGGAGTTTGGATCTAGATGAATAAATCGAAGAATATCAGGCATAAAGTGCTATTTTGAAGACTTCAGGGGCTTTCATGCAATTATCCAATAATGCAGCTAAAAGAGCTCCCAATTGTTTAGCAGCGATGCAGCAGCGCTCTGAGATCAGTGCCCACCGCTGCCGAGCCGCTGCCTAGCTGCTGCCGAGCCGCTGCGGTTCTCCGTCTCTCATCAAGACCGCTGCCGCGCCGCTGCCACTCTGGCAGCGGTCACGACAGCGGTTGTGCGATAAAGGCCATTCGAGGATTGCTTTTCGTAGTCAGATTGAGCAGTGCCTATAAATAGGCTATGATATCTTTTAGGGCAAGGCTCTCGCTCATTCACTCTAACTTTTCTCTGTGTGTTTAACTGGATCGACAACCCTCTCATTCAGAGATTCCACACTCTCTTCTCATCACACAATCCATCATTCACCTTACTCATAGAAGATTCGAAGACGAAGGAGTTCATCGAGGATTTGAAGAATTTGTTGAAGCTTTTCAATGGGTTTTATCTTTTCTCCCTCTTGTTTCTTTGTTTCTAATATGTGTAACTAACTCCATACTAGGGAGTCAATGTGAACTTCTATGAATACTCTTTGTTAGAATTGACTATATTTCCATTAATTCAGGTTTTGATTCATTCAATTCATCCTATAATTTAATTCTTTATTCTTGTTGATGCATAGTTTTATGCTAGGTAGGAATTTAGGGTTTTTGATTGTGATTTATATCTCAAGTTTTTGAGTTAAATTAAATTATAATTGAGTGCTAATATTTAATTGAATGAATAAAATTAGCAACCCCAAGTTTTTGGGACGCAATTTTGGTTCACTTGTTCTTGTGCTTAATGGGTTTTTGGTTGTGATTCATATCTCAAGTTTTTGAGTTAAATTGAATTGCAATTGAGAACACTTGATTCATCCTAGGATCATACGGTAACAATCATAAATAAAATAAGAACGAACCCTTAACTTGAGTTACATCTTTTATCAAAAGTCAATTCGAAGCATTGAGTAGACATAGTTGGGGAGCATTGATGACCTAGTCCTCTCACCTCTTGATCACATTCACATAATCTTTTTAATTGTTTTCTTAGTTTAATTTAGTTAATCGATACTCAATCAATCTTTCAATCAATCAAACAATCTCTCTTGGATACTGTTAATTGCTTAGCTTTAATTAGAATTAGTTATAACTAGTAAATCACTTTTCCTTGTGGGAACGATCCCTACTTGTCGCTGTACTTATCTCACGATTCGTGTACTTGCGAGTTAGGTTTTTATAACACGATTTTACACATCAAGTTTTGGCGCCGCTACTGGGGACTAGTTGAATTTATTGGTTATTTCTAGTTTTAGTTTTAGTTAATAGGTTTACTTAAGTTTAGGTAGTCGAGTCATTAATTTTTAGTTTTTCTTTAGAATTTTCTTTTTCTTTATTTCTTTCTGTTCGCTGTTTATTTGTGTGCTATCTTTTCTAATTTCAGGTGTTGACAGTAGATGCAAGGTAGAAGATCTCAACAGGGAGAATTGTTACCTTTGAACGATAACATCCATTGCATCAGAAATCAGACAATGGAAGGCGAGGAAATTCAGAACCGAGATGGGAATAACCTGGAGGCTGATCCAATGCCCAACCTTGTCCCGAATCTAGTATATGAGCCAGGGCCTATCAGAACTATGAAGGATTACAGTAGGCCGGTGGTGAGCAACCACCCCTTGTGCATTGTGCTAGAACCTGCAGCTAGGAACTATGAACTGCGAAGTAGCCATTACAACCAGCTGCCTGTGTTCCGAGGTTTACCAGATGAAGATGTACTTCTGTTCTTTAGAGAATATTATGCAGCAATACAATCCTTGCCTAACCATAGGATAACAGAAGACCAATTGCGCATGAGATGCATTCCACATGCGTTGAAGGATGAGGCGAAGACATGGTTGCTGACATTGCCTCCAGCATCTTTGAGAACATGGGATGAAATAAGGGAGAAAATCACTGACCAGTATTATGCACCTCAGAAGACCAGTGAAATCCGAGCAAAAATTTCAAGTTTCTACCAACAAGACAATGAGTCTTTTTATGAGGCATGGGAGCGTTTCAAGAAGTACACCAGAGATTGTCCTCAGCACGGTTTTCTTACAAATCAGCTTTGTCAGTGGTTTTATGATGGTCTAACGGAAGTATCAGGTCTTCTAGTGAACAACGCATGTGGAGGCTCCATGTATGACAAACAACCAGAGGAGGTATATTCTATCTTTGAGAAATTAGCTCAGAATTCCCGTCACAAGAATTCAAGGAGAAAGAAGGGAATTTATACAGTGGATGCCAATACAGAAAGTTCCATTCAAATGACACAAATCATAAAGAAAATGGATGCTTTAGCTACTGATATGGGGCAGATGAAGAGTTGGCAACAAAAAGTGTTTATGGGAGAACATCAAGCAGGATGTTCAGGTTCTAGAGAAGAAGAAGAAGAAGTTCAAGCCATGAACAACTTTAATCCTAGGCCACGGAATGACCCATATTCCAACACTTACAATCCAGGTTGGAGAAATCACCCCAATTTCTCATGGTCCAACAACAATCAGAATTCTGGGAACCAATGGGGTAACAATACTCAAGGTACTGGGAACCAATGGGGCAACAACAATAGAAATCAAAGGCAATTTAACGCCAGAGCCCAACAAAATGCCGAAGCCCAACCTAAGAAGCCATCAATAGAAGACATGCTTGTACAAATGCAGCAACAAATACAGCAGCAAATGCAGCAGATGAATCAAAAGAATGAGGTACAATTTCAGAACATTCATGCTTCGCTAAGGAAGACAGAAACTCAAGTTGGGCAAATAGCTGAAGCTCAATAAAAGATGGAACAAGGGAAATTTCCAAGTTTCACTGAGCAAGCAAAAGCTATGACAGTTCTTCGTAATGGTAAGGTTCTAACTGATACTAAACCAGCTGAACTTTCTGATAAATTTGCTACTGTTTCAGGGTCTTCGAAAGATAACAACATACCCTAGGAGGAAGAAATAGTGGTGGAAAATTCCAAGGTTTCACCACTTCTCCACAAGTCAGCCAATCCATACATTTCTCCAATTCCATTCCCAGGGAGGTTGCAAAAGAGCAAGTTGGAGAAATCATACAAAGACATATATGACATTCTTTCGAAAGTCAATGTCAACTTGCCCTTACTAGAGATGATTCAGAAGATGCCCGCATATGCCAAGTTTTTCAAGAGTCTTCATACTTACAAGACAAGATTTGGGGAGAATCATCAAGAATTCATGACCGGAAGTGCTAATGCTATTCTTCAAAAGTCGTTGCCACCTAAATTACAAGATCCAGGTAGTTTTTGCATCAACATTACTATAGGAGGTACCACTTTGGAGAGAGCCATGTTAGATTTAGGAGCTAGCATTAATTTAATGCCCTACTATATATATGAGCAACTGGGATTGAATGACCTGAAGAAAATATCTACGTCACTTGTGTTGGCTGACGGTTCTGTAAGATACCCAAGGGGTTATGTTGAAGATGTATTAGTGCAGGTAGATAATCTCATCATCCCTGCTGACTTTGTTGTCCTAGACATGGATGAAGGATCTAAAGATAGGAACTGCAAACCTATCCTGTTAGGGAGACCTTTTATGGCAACAGCAAAGACTTTTATAGATGTCCAGAATGGAAAGCTAACGATGACTGTGTTAGATGAAACAGTAGAGTTTAAAGTCTTTGAGTCTCTTAAGTTCCCTGAAGCAGCAGATGACAGTTACTCAGTTGACTGTAATTCAATTGAAGTGGTGAATTAAGCAGTACAAGATGAGTTGACCGGAGATATGTCTGAAGAACTACTAGATTGGATTTGTGATGCAATAGAAGATGATGAAGAAATTCAACAAGGTGAGGTTTCAGAAGAAGATTCTGACATTGAGGAAGTGAGTGCTGAAGTAGAAGATGCGATCAACAAGTCGTTAATCCCATCGTGAGTTCTCCCCCTGTATTAGAACTCAAACAACTTCCTTCTAACCTCAAATATGCCTTCCTAGGGAAGAATGATACTTTACCAGTGATCATAGCTTCTGACTTAGAGATAGAAAAAGAAGAGAAACTGTTGAAGGTGCTACAAGAGTATAAGGCCGCCATTGGATGGACCATAGCGGACATTAAGGGAATAAGTCCTACCACATGTATGCATCACATTTTTTTAGAAGAAGGAATGAAGCCGTCTAGAGAGGCTCAGTGAAGACTTAACTCGAATTTGAAAGAGGTCGTGAAAGAAGAGGTCCTGAAGCTACTTAAGGTGGGTATTATATATCCTATATCTGACAGTAAATGGGTGAGTCCGGTTCATGTTGTGCCAAAGAAGTCTGGGATAACGGTGATAGCTAATGAGAACAATGAGTTGATTCCTACAAGGAAGACAATTGGATGGAGAGTGTGCATAGATTACCGCAAGCTCAACACGGCAACTAAAAAGGATCACTTTCCTTTGCCATTCATTGATCAGATGCTCAAGCGTTTGGCAGGACATGCTTATTATTGCTTCTTGGATGGATTTTCAGGATACAATCAGATTGCCATAGCTCCAGAGGACCAAGAGAAGACAACGTTCACATGCCCTTTCGGGACCTTTGCATACCGAAGAATGCCTTTTGGGCTGTGCAACGCCCCTGCCACCTTCCAGAGATGCATGATGTCTATTTTCTCTGACATGCTAGAGAAGTATATTGAGGTATTTATGGATGATTTTTCTGTTTTTGGTAATTCTTTTGACCACTGCCTTGATAACTTAACAAGTGTTTTGAAAAGATGCACTGAGACCAATTTAACTCTTAGTTGGGAAAAAAGTCACTTTATGGTGAAATCTGGAATAGTGCTAGGACATGTGATATCTGATAAAGGCATAGAAGTAGATAGAGCTAAAATTGAAGTAATTGCTAAACTTCCACCTCCCACTTCGGTGAAGGGTGTGAGGAGTTTTCTTGGTCATGCAGGTTTCTATAGGCGTTTTATAAAAGATTTTTCAAAGATTAGTCGCCCCCTATGTAACCTCTTAGCCAAGGATTCTTCATTTGTTTTCAATGATGAATGTTTGCATGCTTTTGAATCTCTCAAAGATAAATTGACATCTACTCCTGTTATTATGCCTCCTGATTGGTCCCTGCCATTTGAATTAATGTGTGATGCATCGGACTATGCTGTAGGTGCTGTTTTAGGACAGCGAATTGATAAAGTTCCACATGTTATTTACTACACTAGTCGTACTTTGAATGATGCACAATTAAATTACTCCACTACTGAAAAAGAATTGCTTGCTGTTGTGAGTGCCTTAGAAAAATTTCGTCAATATTTAATAGGATCTAAGGTCATTGTTTATTCTGATCATGCTGCTTTGAAATATTTACTAACAAAGAAGGAAGCGAAACCGAGATTACTCCGGTGGATCCTTTTGTTGCAAGAGTTTGATTTAGAAATCAGGGATAAGAAAGGCAGCGAGAATGTGGTAGCTGATCACCTTTCCCGATTAGTGGAGAATGAGAATGTAGAGGAAAGCACTAAACTGGTGCCAATCAATGAGAATTTTCCTGATGAACAGCTGATGGCGATAGGAGTCAATGATCCTTGGTATGCTGACATAGTAAACTACCTTGCCAATGGCGTCATTCCAGCTGACCTGACTTCACAAGCAAAACAAAGATTCATCTCCATCACTAGGCAATACTTTTGGGACGAGCCATTCCTGTTCAAATATGGCTGAATGTACACAAACGAAGTTAAATTGCTTACAGCATACCTAGAGGGGGGGGGGGGGGGGGGGGGTGGATAGGTTTTTACACCTTTTTTCAAACCCTTGAACAAACATCCGTTTGTCCCTCAAGGTAGCCTTACACACAACACAATAATCCAAGATAGACATACATAGACAATATGATGACACAATCATAATAGAAATGTCTAAGTATATCAACAAGTCATGTGAGGTAAAATATCAAATAATCATAACAACAAAATAAGCTTGTATTTCATAAGATGTTCAATGTGTTACAAGAGTGAGCAAAATGTCACTAAACAAATATTACAATATACAAAAGAATCAAAGATACAAATTGATCTATAGAATGAATACACTAATCACACTATACAAAGACTTGGTTCATAATACATCACAAGTGAATATTATGAATCAAGACAATAAAATATACAATTAAAATATAAGAGAAGAGATAGAAAGAATTAACACAAGGGATTTTTTAACGTGGTAAAACCTCCAAGGAGGAAACATCCACGGGTTGAATTACAACCATTGGGTACTATATTATTGGAAAGTAAACATAGAACATTCACAAAGTGACCAATCTTTAGCTCACCCAACCTAGTGAAGTCTAAGCCTATCCAACCCTATTGGAAAGTATGAAATCCCTCAATGATACGGAACCACCATATATTGGACAACACACTCAACCAACATCGATGGTAGATTAGAAATTTCTCAAGAGTGCATACACATCCCGTGTACCCCGCTCTATCGGAGTCTATGTCTAACCATACGCCTAGGCCTACCAATATGTTAGCCAACTCCCTATCCAAGGCACTCTTGCCTCTAGGGAGCCTCCCATGCATGACTATCCGAGTCCTCCCGACTCTAGCCATGACTTCTTGCTTACCTATCCGAGTCATCCCGACTCTAGGCAAGACTTCTTGCTTGGCTATCCGAGTCATCCCGACTCTAACCAAGACTTCATGCCTTTTACAAGGACTTCCTAGTGTGATCATGTGAATGCAAATGATGCAAACATTCATTTCAACATAGAACATGTGATCAATACATTCTATGGCACAAATAGACCTAAACATGTGAAAACACAATTAATCAAGTCTAGATGCAAAAATCCATGAATAGAAACCTAAGCATGTGAAACACCTAACACATATACTCAAAGTCTCATTCACACATATAACACTTGAATCACAAAATGTTCATTAAGTCCTAATTCAAGATGCTATCAATATACAATCAAAGTCTAAATATATGAGATTAAAATCAATCAATATACTAGACAAAAATATAGAGTAAGGTTTTGAGATTTACATCAATCAAAACCTATATTCTCTAAATCACAAACAAATACACAAATCCTTGATTTCTTCAATCAAAGGACCAAATCAAATCTCAAAGTCATTTTAACACAAAATTAATTCAATTAAGTATCAAACAACCTAAGATGCCATTCTAATCACAATACAACTCACAAACAAATGTAAAACCTAGAATCATGAAATCTAGTCAACATAAGTCCATAAATTGAATTTCAATTGGAATGATAATCAAGCTACCTTTTCAAATAGCTTTCATAAAACAATAACAAAGATATAGAAGAAGAAACCCCAAGCATTTGGAAGGTCAAATAACAAGAAATCCCTAAGATGAGACCATTACCTCGGATTATGATGCTGGTTCGGAATTCAGTGGTCAACCACTGGAAATCACGATCAAACAGCTACCAAAACACTTGGAGATGTTAGAGGACTCAAATACGAACACTCTCCAACTTGAATCACTCAAATCCGACTCCGGATGAGGAAGATATGGTGTTTCGAAAATCTGAAATTTCAGAGGAGAGGGCTGACGGGAAATCTGATTTTTCTTCTTGGAAATTCAAAAATGAGAGAGAGAGGGAAGAAATAGGAGGACAGAGAAGAGAGTTTTCGACCAATCACGTGGTGCCACGTCACCCCCAGGCCGTGGGGGGCGCGTGGCCCACACGGGAGCAGAAGGGGCTCCAGGCCGTGGGGCCCACGGCCTCAACCACGGCCAGCCCATGTGGCCCACGGCCTGGGCTGTCCTCTCCCGCGCACTCTCGGTTCGTCAGCCCGTATCTCGAGCGTCCGAACTCCGAATTCGAATCCGTTTTCGGATTACGAACCGTGACTCTCTCACGCACGAAAACGACTATACAACTTTGAAAAACGGTTGAGAAATCATCTCGGAAATCGTCGATGAAGTCAACACAACGTAAGAGAACGTAAAGTGGCATAGTCAACACGTTTGGACTCGAAACCTTATGAATGAGTAACCGAAACGACCGGAACTCAATAAGGCATTGAATAAGAACATGTTCAAGTCCTAAACACAAAATACGGAAACATACAAACACAAATACACACACATATGCTAGTTTCCGGACATAGTCCTAGAAAATGCAAAACACAAAGTTTATTAACTAAATGTGAATGCATGAGCATATTTTGCCAAGTGTGTGAAAGTGAAATGTAAATGAAATAAAATCATGAAGGGACACACAAAAATGATATGTGTGAGTGTGTGCCTAGCCTTGTAAGAGATAAGAGGACATGTATACCTTTGTAGACCGATAATGTCCGAGACTCTTAAAAGCCGGCAACTTGAACGAATAATGGTTGAGACGTCCTTCGTCTTCGAAATCCTTCATTTACTAACCACTAAACATTACAAGTAAAACACGTTTTGATATGGAATTAATGCCAACACTAATTATCAACCTAACAATCTCCCCCTTTGGCAAATTCCATGACAAAACCCCTAATCAAACACTGAAACAATTATAAAGAAAATTTGGTCACAATGAGTACAATGAGTTACACATATAGACACAAATTATAAATCAAGTCTTGAACTTCATCTTGGTCTTCTCTTGATATCACCTAAAAAAAACTTGAAAGCACAAGAATATCCAAGAGACACCAAGTATGGCAATATCCAAGTATCCAATCATAGGCAAGAAAATAATAACATATAAGTTCAAATGGATCAAGTATGCTCCCCCTTAATACATACTATCCATCAATATATTCTAAGCCAAGATTCAACAAAAATATTACATGCCATATAGTTCAAGCTAGATACCAAATATACAAAAACAACTAACATAAGGCTAAGTAAGCTAGATATCTCCCATGTGTTTCTCATATTTCTCCCCCTTTTTGACATGATATGAAGCCAAAGGGAAAGAGTAAGAAATTATACCTCATGAAGCTTTCTAGCCACTTGTGCCACCAAGGAAAGAAGAACGGTGTGCGGATCTCACATATTGCCTTGTTGGAGTTGATTTTCCTTCCAACTCTTTGATCCTCTCATCTTGAGCAACAAGCTTTGCACTAAGGTCTTCAATCTTCCTTTGTGACGCCTCAATCAACCTATGAGATTCTTCAACCTCTTTCCTCAATTTTAAAGCCCAACTAGGAAGAGCGGGTGAGTTAGAGGACATGGTTAGAATCAAGAGAATCACCAAAAAGCCTAAGTACATCATTAGACTTTCCCTTGTCCTTGTATGACATGGTTGCCATACGTTTCTCACTCAACTTCTCTAAGGGAGGAAGCATAACATCACCATCAAGATTCCTCACACCTTTAGCTAAGCACAATTGAGTTATAAACCCCGGAAAAGCCAATTTCTTGTCCAAACGACTAGTACAAGCCGCACTTTGAATTTGCTCCACAAGCAATTCACCAAGGTTTATAGGTTGGTTAGTAACCAAGGCATACACAATCTTAATCTTGTCTCTATTAAGCTCCAAAGCATTAGTAGAAACAATAAGATTGGAGCATACAAATAAATGCCAAAATGCACTAATTTTTGTTAGCTCACCTTGCCTAATAAAAGCACGTTTCCCCCATACAAAATCATCATCATCACAAAGAGTCTTACCCATTAAATCAAGGTTTTCCAAGACATCAACATCAAGGAAATCCGATTCAATGTCATCGGACAAGTTAAGAAATTCATTAACCTTCCTAGGGCAAACTCTAAAGACAACTTTCCTTATGCTAAGAGTAGCACTAGTCACAGTAGAACCGGATTTGTAAGCATTATAAAATTCTCTAACAATGGTCTCATTAGATACTTCTAACATGTTGACCCATGAAATCCAATTCCTACTCTTAAGCACATCATAGACATATGATCCAATACAAGAGTCCAAGTCAATACCTCTTTCTTGAATTATCTTTTTGCACCCAAAAATTCCCAATTCATCAACTTTGTTACCTTTGGAAAATTTGGACGAAATTGTAGGTTTCGACTTGGCAATGGGAGATGAAGAAGTATTTCCACCAACCTTCTTTGCTTTACCCATGATCTTGCAACACAAAACAAACTAAAAACAAAGTGAGAGGAAACAAAGAAACAAATAAGAAACCAATAAACATATACAAAGGCAAAACACTATATTTAATAAATCACCATGCAAGTAAGAATTTATCATAGCATCTTCATGATTTATCAAAAATAAGAATAATGCCAACAATTAATAACCTTGAAGAACATGTGAACATGTCATAAAAGAGAACAAGAATTTAGCATATTATGCTCCCCCTTGACAAGTGCCTCATCTAAAATCAAGATAGACAAATGTTCACAAAAATCACCACACAATCACATCACAAGCAATTTTTATTAGATTTGCAAATAAGCTTCACATATCTAAGAGAGTTACATCAAGATTTTCAATCACTCTCATATGTCATCAAAAATTGCTAAAGTATCACAAATACAATTTAAGCAAAAGTGAGTGTGTGAAGATTTTGCTTCAAGTATATGAAAAGAAGTAGTTTGATAATCAAGCATGCATACAATTTCAACATCTATTCATCTTAGGCCTTTCCATAAAAAGGTCAAACCGGTTATCATCCGAAATTTTGCTTATAAAGAGAATAGATTTCAACATGTGAGCGTGTGTGTACATGTGGCTCGTCAACCCATTTCTATTTGTCAACCCGAGCTCATTTAATTATTCAACTATACTCCAAAAGCCTTTTATTTTTATTTTTATTTTATTTTTTTTTATTAAGGCTTGAATCAAAGTTTTTTTTTTTTTTTTTATGATTCAATTCAACACTTCTTTGATTTTTCTAACATAAACATATACACCTCATGGCGGCTTTCACTCATCACAATGACGTAGCCCTTTCCAACATTGGGTGGCTTCACAACCAAGGTGTGTAGCCCTTTCCATGAGGGTGCTCGTTGAGTTCTATGTTGCCGAAGCAAATGGATACCAACCATTGGTCATTTTTAAATGTACTAGTCCTTAGGACTTCAAGGTGTATCCAAACGAACATCAATCAAGCTCAACATACTTAACAAAACATACAAGAGAAGCAAAGTGCATTTTTGAAACCAATTTCAAGGCTTAAAAGCACATGATCTAAAAGCAAGTAAAGAGACTTACTTAAGATCTCTACTTCTCAAGAGAGTAGCTATCAAAGAATATGAAGCTCACATTATTCAAAATTAGCCACTCAACAATCATACAAATAACAACACGCTTCATGAAATAAGATCAATGTGAACACTTATCACCAAAAGATCTTAAACTAGCAAATGTCAAAGAGTACCATATAAACACTATATTAGTTCTCAATTATGACATGCTTCATGAAAGTGATACAAACAATGAGTTGATAGATGAAAAATCAAGTAAGCAAGCAATATGATATAGAGATACCTTCGCAAGCTATTTTCACCAAATACAAAGCCTTCACCCTTTTTATGAGTCCTCTTGGCTTGTGAGTCCTCATGACTACAAGTTATAGGTGTGTCGATTCCAAGAGACTAAAGGCAATGTAATCCAACTCAAACACAAAAAAAATGACTTTCTCTAAAAGCCATAACAACAATGTTATCATATAGATTCCAAAAAAAAACTTCTCAAAAGTTAACCAACAAATTTTGACTATCAAAACAAACAAAGTGAGATAGCTAAGTTCATGTCAAGTTGTAAAGATACAAAGCAAAAAGCTAAGCCTCTTATCAACGACACTAATCTTAAAGCTAACTCACATGTGCAACTTACACTAATGGTAAGAGCACTCACCCTGACAAATTTTGTCTTGGGTGGACAAACACGAACATCATCAAGATTCTCTTTGACCACAATGTTGAACCTAGAGTAAAGTTCTTCCACAACTTGATTCACAATAATATCATTAATACTCTTCTTCTCAACATTGTTAGCAACACATGCATGGTCAAACTTTGTAGGATATGCATTCTTCACCTTCCGGATATTCTTAGCATGCTTTGACAAATTATCATGCTTTCCATATTCAAAAGCTTTAGCATGCATAGAATTAGGTCCAATCGCTCTATTCCTAGATGCATTTTCTAAGTTGTAATATTCAATGAATTTATAGCACTTGGGCTTGATATGGCCTAAGGTATTGCAAAAATGACATATGGGAACAAAAGGAGAGATTTTACCTTCTGGTGGTGGTGGAGGACAAATGGGAGTTTCAAGGGGTACCTTATTCTTCAATTTGTTCTTCTTCTTGGAACGTCTCTTCTTAGGAGCTTTCTCTTCAATGATAGCTTCACTAGTAGGAAGTGATGCTTCTATGAGCTTCTCTTCAACCACCGCTACACTAGAGCTCTCTAAGTTCATATTTGAGATGATCCTATCCTTTTCAAGCAAAATACCCTCAACTTCGCAAAGCTTCTTTTCAATAGCATTCTTTTCACGCAAGAGCCTACGAGTTGTAGCAACAAACTCATCCACTTGAATCTTGATCAAGTCCTCCTTCTCATCAATCTCACTCAAGGCTAATTTCAAATTCTCCTCAAGAAACTTCACCTTAGCCAAAAGATCAATGTAGGATGGATTATCATTTAAACACTCTTGATGACTTTGATCAATCTCCTTATCCAATGAATCTTGATTAACATCCTCTAGAGTAGAGTGAGAAGCCATGAATGCAACAAAGTTGATTACTAGCTCTTCTTCACTAGAAGACTCATCACTTGAGCTCTCCTCATCACTAGAGGCATCATCTTCACTCCATGTAGCCGCCATAGCCTTTCCCTTCTTGTCCCTCTTAGAATCACCACTAGGACAATCCGAAGCATAATGTCCAAACTTCTTGCACTTGAAGCATTGAACCTTCCTATTGCTCTTAGCATGGCCACTCCTCTCATGAGGTGGAGTAAAGGACTTCTTGACTTCCTTGTCCCTTGAGTACTTGCCACTTGACTTGGCACCTTTCCTCATGAACTTCCTAAACTTCCTAACCAATAACGCCATCTCCTCATCATCATCGCTACTACTAGCTTCCTTGACAACCTTGAGAGCTAAACCCTTGTTCTTAGCCTTTGGTTTCATGCACGCCTCAAAAGTTTGAAGAGATCCTAGCAACTCATCTATGCTCATGACGTCAACGTCCTTGCTATCTTCAATGGCGGTAACCTTGGCTTTGAACCTCTTTGGAAGTGATCTAAGAATCTTCCAATTTAGCCTCTCACCGGAGATAGGAGTACCAAGAGCTTGGCATTGGTTGGCGATGTCTAGAAGCTTATCTTGGAAGTCAATAAACTTGTCTTCCTCACCCATTTGCAAAACCTCAAATTGGGAAGTGAGCAATTGAAGACGAGACTTCTTCACCGCTTTAGTCCCCTCATTGGTGACTTGGAGAGCCTCCCATGCCTCCTTAGCGGTTTCTAGGTTTTGAATGTAGGAGAATTGCCTACTATCAACACCTCCAAAAATAGCATTCACCGCCCGATGATGCCATTTTGCTAACTCAAACTCATTAGTAGACCACTCACTCCTAGGCTTGGAAACGGTCACTCCATCCACAATCTTGTTAGGAGCAAGGTAACCTTCTTCAACGGTCATCCAAGCTCTCTCATCAATAGATCGGATGTAGGCCTTCATCCTCAATTTCCAAAACCCGTAGTTGTGACCCTTGAGAAGAGGAGGCCTAGAATTCGAAGCCCCTTCGGTCATCACATCATCTTGGAAAACCATTCTAGCAAATACCTAAGCAATCCACTCGTAAGTGTAAACCGGATCTCGCCGAGTGCCGTCCGACGACCCGCTCTGATACCAATTGAATGTACACAAACGAAGTTAAATTGCTTAAAGCATACCTAGAGGGGGGGGGGGGGGTGAATAGGTTTTTACACCTTTTTTCAAACCCTTGAACAAACATCCGTTTGTCCCTCAAGGTAGCCTTACACACAACACAATAATCCAAGATAGACATACATAGACAATATAATGACACAATCATAATAGAAATGTCTAAGTATATCAACAAGTCATGTGAGGTAAAATATCAAATAATCATAACAACAAAATAAGCTTGTATTTCATAAGATGTTCAATGTGTTACAAGAGTGAGCAAAATGTCACTAAACAAATATTACAATATACAAAAGAATCAAAGATACAAATTGATCTATAGAATGAATATACTAATCACACTATACAAAGACTTGATTCAAAATACATCACAAGTCAATATTATGAATCAAGACAATAAAATATACAATTAAAATATAAGAGAAGAGATAGAAAGAATTAACACAAGGGATTTTTTAACGTGGTAAAACCTCCAAGGAGGAAACATCCACGGGTTGAATTACAACCATTGGGTACTATATTATTGGAAAGTAAACATAGAACATTCACAAAGTGACCAATCTTTAGCTCACCCAACCTAGTGAAGTCTAAGCCTACCCAACCCTATTGGAAAGTATGAAATCCCTCAATGATGCGGAACCACCATATATTGGACAACACACTCAACCAACATCGATGGTAGATTAGAAATTCCTCAAGAGTGCATACACATCCCGTGTACCCCGCTCTATCGGAGTCTATGTCTAACCATACGCCTAGGCCTACCAATATGTTAGCCAACTCCCTATCCAAGGCACTCTTGCCTCTAGGGAGCCTCCCATGCATGACTATCCGAGTCCTCCCGACTCTAGCCATGACTTCTTGCTTACCTATCCGAGTCATCCCGACTCTAGGCAAGACTTCTTGCTTGGCTATCCGAGTCATCCCGACTCTAACCAAGACTTCATGCCTTTTACAAGGACTTCCTAGTGTGATCATGTGAATGCAAATGATGCAAACATTCATTTCAACATAGAACATGTGATCAATACATTCTATGGCACAAATAGACCTAAACATGTGAAAACACAATTAATCAAGTCTAGATGCAAAAATCCATGAATAGAAACCTAAGCATGTGAAACACCTAACACATATACTCAAAGTCTCATTCACACATATAACACTTGAATCACAAAATGTTCATTAAGTCCTAATTCAAGATGCTATCAATATACAATCAAAGTCTAATATATGAGATTAAAATCAATCAATATACTAGACAAAAATATAGAGTAAGGTTTTGAGATTTACATCAATCAAAACCT
Organism: Acer saccharum; assembly: GCA_030490815.1. Taxonomy (NCBI): domain Eukaryota; kingdom Viridiplantae; phylum Streptophyta; class Magnoliopsida; order Sapindales; family Sapindaceae; genus Acer; species Acer saccharum. The sequence continues at coordinate 42,314,214 of CM059873.1, forward strand.
ATATTCTCTAAATCACAAACAAATACACAAATCCTTGATTTCTTCAATCAAAGGACCAAATCAAATCTCAAAGTCATTTTAACACAAAATTAATTCAATTAAGTATCAAACAACCTAAGATGCCATTCTAATCACAATACAACTCACAAACAAATGTAAAACCTAGAATCATGAAATCTAGTCAACATAAGTCCATAAATTGAATTTCAATTGGAATGATAATCAAGCTACCTTTTCAAATAGCTTTCATAAAACAATAACAAAGATATAGAAGAAGAAACCCCAAGCATTTGGAAGGTCAAATAACAAGAAATCCCTAAGATGAGACCATTACCTCGGATTATGATGCTGGTTCGGAATTCAGTGGTCAACCACTGGAAATCACGATCAAACAGCTACCAAAACACTTGGAGATGTTAGAGGACTCAAATACGAACACTCTCCAACTTGAATCACTCAAATCCGACTCCGGATGAGGAAGATATGGTGTTTCGAAAATCTGAAATTTCAGAGGAGAGGGCTGACGGGAAATCTGATTTTTCTTCTTGGAAATTCAAAAATGAGAGAGAGAGGGAAGAAATAGGAGGACAGAGAAGAGAGTTTTCGACCAATCACGTGGTGCCACGTCACCCCCAGGCCGTGGGGGGCGCGTGGCCCACACGGGAGCAGAAGGGGCTCCAGGCCGTGGGGCCCACGGCCTCAACCACGGCCAGCCCATGTGGCCCACGGCCTGGGCTGTCCTCTCCCGCGCACTCTCGGTTCGTCAGCCCGTATCTCGAGCGTCCGAACTCCGAATTCGAATCCGTTTTCGGATTACGAACCGTGACTCTCTCACGCACGAAAACGACTATACAACTTTGAAAAACGGTTGAGAAATCATCTCGGAAATCGTCGATGAAGTCAACACAACGTAAGAGAACGTAAAGTGGCATAGTCAACACGTTTGGACTCGAAACCTTATGAATGAGTAACCGAAACGACCGGAACTCAATAAGGCATTGAATAAGAACATGTTCAAGTCCTAAACACAAAATACGGAAACATACAAACATAAATACACACACATATGCTAGTTTCCGGACATAGTCCTAGAAAATGCAAAACACAAAGTTTATTAACTAAATGTGAATGCATGAGCATATTTTGCCAAGTGTGTGAAAGTGAAATGTAAATGAAATAAAATCATGAAGGGACACACAAAAATGATATGTGTGAGTGTGTGCCTAGCCTTGTAAGAGATAAGAGGACATGTATACCTTTGTAGACCGATAATGTCCGAGACTCTTAAAAGCCGGCAACTTGAACGAATAATGGTTGAGACGTCCTTCGTCTTCGAAATCCTTCATTTACTAACCACTAAACATTACAAGTAAAACACGTTTTGATATGGAATTAATGCCAACACTAATTATCAACCTAACAATGGCGCTGATCAGATCATTCAAAGATGCGTCCCTGAAGAGGAGCAGCAAGATGTGCTGAAATTTTGACACACCCTTAGTTATGGAGGGCACTTTAGTGCCAAGAAAACTGCTCTGAAAGTTCTCCAATCAGGTTTCTTCTGGACCTCTCTATTTAAAGATGCTTACACATTTTGTATTTCTTGTGACAGGTGCCGGAGAACAGGGAACATTGGTAAAAGAGATGAGATGCCTCTTTCAAGCCAGTTGGTAGTAGAGATATTTGACATGTGGGGGATTGATTTCATGGGACCCTTCCCATCCTCACATGGGTTCTTGTACATCTTGGTTGCTGTAGATTACGTCTCGAAGTGGGTTGAAGCAGTTGCAACTAAGGCGAATGATAGTAAGGTGGTGATAAAGTTTGTAAAGGAGAACATATTCACCAGATTCGGTACGCCTAGAGCAATCATAAGTGATGGCGGGAGCCATTTTTGTAACAAGGTCTTTGCCTCGTTAATGAAGAAATATAGTGTCAAACATAAGGTGGCGACTCCGTACCATCCGCAGACCTCAGGACAAGTTGAGGTAAGCAACAGGCAGATTAAGCAAGTACTAGAGAAGATAGTGCAACCAAATCGGAAGGATTGGTCACTTAAGTTGAATGATGCTTTATGGGCATACAGAACAGCCTACAAAACGCCAATAGGTATGAGCCCGTATAGGATAGTATATGGCAAGGCGTGCCATCTCCCGGTAGAGTTGGAACACAACGCCTATTGGGCCCTGAAGAAGCTGAACTTCAATTTAGACAAGGCAGGGGAGGAAAGAAGCTTGCAAATGAGCGAACTCGAGGAACTCCGGAACAATGCATATGAGAATGCAAAGATTTACAAAGAAAGGACAAAGAAGTTGCATGATAACAAAATCTTTCGGAAAGAGTTTCATCCGAGAATGCTGGTGCTATTATATCAATCAAGATTAAGACTGTTTCCAGGAAAGTTGAAATCTAGATGGACTGGACCTTATAAAGTAACCCAAGTCTTTCCGCACGGAGCTGTGGAGGTCGAAAACATTCGTGATGCTGAGAGATTCAAAGTAAATGGCCACAAACTCAAACCGTATGTGAGCGTGTCCGAGATAGGGAGTGCAGGTTTCTCCTTGTTCTTTGAGCCGTAAGGCTCTTGTGCGTCTTGCCCAGACGTTAAATAAAGCGCTCGGTGGGAGGCAACCCACCCAGGTATGTTCTTTTCAGTTTTGTTTTATCGAGTCCCTAATTAGTGTTCCCCTTGCTTTCATATAGGTTTGGGGGTGTTATTTTACATTTATTTTTCAAAAAAAAAATAAAAATAAAAAAATAATTTTTGTCAGGTCTGCTGCTGTGATCACTGTGCAGCGCACTAAGAGCGGTGAGGCAGCGGTGCATTCTGTCCTTGCACCGCTGTGAGACCGCTGCCCAACAATTGGGAGCGGTTCTCCCTGGGCAAAATGCTGCCCAACCGCTGTGGTGTTATAGGCAGCGGTAGTGGCAGCGGTACCTTCTGTTCTTGTACCGCTGCTGTACCGCTGCCCAACAATTGGGAGCGTACAATTTTGCCTGACCGCTGCGCCTATGGCAGCGGTAGTGGCAGCGGTCCTAAAGGTCAGCAGTGCATTCAACTCTGCTGCTTGGATGGCCAATAGGAGTTGACCGCTGCCTAACCGCTGCGCCTATGGCAGCGGTACTGGCAGCGGTCGTGCCCTAATATAAAAGGCACTGTTTGCGATTCACTCTCACCGTTTTCTCTCTCAATTTTGTTTCAATTTTTTTCGTCTTCCTTTTTCTCCTCTTCTCAAATCCGGTCACCACATCTTCCAGGTATGAGCTGTAATTTGTTTTTACTTTGGTTTCATGTTCTTCATTGCCTCTAATTGCATGTTCCCACTCCCTTCTCCCCTAATTTTGCTTCCAATTGTTATCATTAGGGTTATATGACCGAAAATATGGGGAATGTTGGATGTTGGATGATTTTGGTCCTTTGCATGTGTTATTTGATGAATGCTGAGGGATTAGGCAATGAGTGGAAGTGTGTTTTGATGATTTTCATTGGAATAGTGTAACAATTATGCATGAACTTGTGTTTTATATTGCCCAAATACTTGTTATTCTATATTTTTGCTGAGTTATGCTGTGCTGAATGTGTAATGTTAATATTTGTGCAATGTAGGCACTTGGGTTTACTAATATTACTGCCGGAATGCTGCTGAATTTTTTGTTGATCAGTGATTGTCCATTTTTGTTTGACTATTTGCTTTATTGTTGTTATCTTTGCAGTTATGGCACGGATAGTAGTCAGAGGAGGTCATGTTCCCGCGGATCCAAACCGTAGGTGAGATAAAAGGCCAGTTGAGCAGCAGTTTAAGGGACATCCTGACTACAAGGACAGGTTGAGGGAAGACAGGAACTTCATTCTGGAAAGGGGGATAGCTGTGGAGGAGTTAGAAGACACACCCATACCAGCTACTGTTGCCGCCAGAGGATGGGAAGGTTATGTGCGCAGGCCCTGCAATGCAAATATTAGCATTGTCAAGGAGTTTTATGCAAATATGGTGGACGCGCAGTTTGGGTCACAGAGTGTGGTTGTGGTCAGAGGAGTGCCTGTGGTGCTTTCTATGGAGACTATTAGAGATTATTATGGTTTACCACCGCATGAGGAGGTTCAGGAGGCGTTCCCAGGCAAGTATGAGATAGGCTGTGCGCTTCGCAGTAGAGGTGGAGCAGGCTGGAATGGCCAGGAGCTGAAGAGGGGAGATCTGCACTTGGATATTGCCTTCTGGAACTTGTTTATCTTGGCTTCACTTAAGCCATCTAGTCACACTGGGGAGATTTTCAAGGAGGTATCTCAGGTGTTGTATGCTATCAGGACTGGTAGATACTTTGATGTGGCCACATTCATCAAGAAGGAGATCCAAAGTGTTGGGCGTTTGACAGGGGCAACTATGATATTCCCGTGTTTGATCACAGGCATGTGCGCTGCCGCTGGGATAGGAGTGTATACCGACGCCAGTGATGAGACGACAGAGCCGGAGCGGCCGCTATCACTTTCCATATGGAACACTCAGGCTAGCGTGCGTGGTCTCCCCCTGATTGGCGACGTGTCTGGGCGCAAGAGGCGTCGGGGTGGTCAGACCGACGAAGCAGATGAGCAGTTGGATGCTGTGGACCAGCAGACTGTGGAGCCGCACACTCAAGGAGAGTCCGGAGCTGGGTCATCACAGCAGAGGCCGGAGTGGGTAGAGTACATGCTATCCTCGATGAGGGACCATATGGATGCTGGGATAGCTGGTTTGAGGACTGATATATACTCCCGTCTGGTCGCCCTAGAGATATAGATCGATGAGATCCGTGCAGCCACAGTCCAGCCAGGCCAGCATCGGTAGAGAGATGACAGTACTGGGCCTGGCCCAAGCCAGCAGCAGTGAGGGGATGCCTGTAGAGGCACTGTAGACGGTCCTGAGTCTGCAGCAGGATATGTTTTCTTTTATTTTTAGTTTTTTCTGTTTTCTTTATTCTGTTTTCTTTTTCTTAAGCATTTTGAATTTCAGATTTACGTTTGTGGATTTTAGTTTATGGTGACGTTGTTTCTTTTGATTTATTTTCTGGCATGATTACTTTTCCGTATCTTTATCCGCTTTGTCTTGTGCTTTGATGTTATACCTTGAGGACAATGTAGGATTTAGGTTTGGGGGTGTGTTATGTATTATTTTTTAGGTTTTTGAGTCGAATTTTTGTTTTGTTTTGAGTCTGTCGTTCCTGCGTCTTTCGAGACAAGACACTTCGGTGTGTGCCTTAGACATGATGTGCATTAATCAATAGGTTTACACTAACATCTTGCCATTTAGGGTAACACATTGCATTTTTCAAAATCTATGGCATGCTCTTGATGTGATGGTTGATAGAATACTGAGTTGAATTGTCATGATTAATAGTGGAGACTACCCTTGTGAGTTCACTAAACCAAAAAGCGTACATGAAATGATACACTATGAGGGTCCTGTTATTTCTACTCTTTAAACACTCAGTAGGGTCTTAGCAATAGATTCGATCTCTGTAGGTTGAACATTGAACATTATAGAACGATCATCATAAAAGATTTCACATGTTGCATGTTGTTCTTGAGTAAGTCGAACCAGTGGAAGTGATATAGACTATGTGTGTTTTAGCTACTTAAAAGGCCTTAAATATTTCTTACCTTATGTGTGTGCTCCATAGCCATATTTGAAGCCAAACACTGATAGCCTTTTTCTTTCTTCACCACAACAAACTGCAACCCAAATAAGCCATTAATTAGCCATACCTTATAGCTTGGGATCATATTCTGAGAAAGGTGAAGTGGAGATACGAATTTTTGCACGTAACTGTGTGCATGAATTCTTTCAAGGAAGCAAAGAGCTGCATTCAATCCAAAAAGTTGTAAAGCTGAAGGTATTCCAATGATTCATTCAAAAAAAAAAAAAAAAATCATTGAAAGGGGTTTGATGAATTTGTTGAAAAGGGGTGCAATAAGTCAAGTGAAGACTGCACACTCGAATCTACTCAAAAGGAGTTGGCAAAGGGAGAAAGGAAAAATTCTGGGGAATTAGTTAATAAGTGGTCAAGTTCCACTTGAAAAGGAGACCAAGAGACTTAGACGAAGCCGCAAAGGTAATAGAAGGCTCTCATGGTATGATCCTAGGTTCTTTGAATTCCAATTTTCCATTCTTTCTTAACCCTCACCCAATAGCCCCATTACAACCTGAATGAAGTCTATTTGATCTGCTGGTTATCCTTGCTATGATAGTAGATGTGTGATGTGTGTTTATCTTGTTCATATTGTTTGATTCTTTTCATGAGATCTTTTGCATACAAATCAAGCGCTCTTTCAATGATATATTCTTATGCGAATTATTTGAATTTCTTGTGCATAAATTCCATCGCATATGCTTGATGAGTGATTTTCACCTAGGTTCTGAGAGAACTAGTGAGAGAAATCCTGTGAGGATTAGGGTTGAGGCGAATTATATCTATGGCCTTTCAATGATGTGTCCTGGATGCTAGAGTGTTTAGAGCATGAGCTTTTCAATTAAAAATTGGGCAATGTTTTCAGACTTGTGACGTAATATTAGTCTTTACTTATTGACTTCTGCATGCATTGTCTTAGCATGGGCACATATTGTGGTATTTTGATGACCAGTTTTCGCAGGATATGTTTATGGGTGTCAGAGCTGTAAACCCTCAGGAGACAAAACTCCTCCTACTAGGGACACCTAGAGGTTTAAAGGCTTGTAGCATATGCTCAATGCTATCGTGTTCCCTACGAAAGTGGCTTAGTTTTATTTTGTTAGGTTTTTAGGTTTTTTTTTTGTTTTTGTTTTGCTCGAGGGCTAGCAAAAGATAGGTTTGGGGGTATTTGATCGGTCATTTATTGTATATGTTTTTGATCCCCATTCCTCCTATCAATTGCTTGTTTCTCGGGTCTTTTTGGGATTTAATGTGTGTTTATGAGCTTTTTCAGGAGTTTGGATCTAGATGAATAAATCGAAGAATATCAGGCATAAAGTGCTATTTTGAAGACTTCAGGGGCTTTCATGCAATTATCCAATAATGCAGCTAAAAGAGCTCCCAATTGTTTAGCAGCGATGCAGCAGCGCTCTGAGATCAGTGGCACCGCTGCCGAGCCGCTGCGGTTCTCCGTCTCTCGTCAAGACCGCTGCCGCGCCGCTGCCACTCTGGCAGCGGTCACGACAGCGGTTGTGCGATAAAGGCCATTCGAGGATTGCTTTTCGTAGTCAGATTGAGCAGTGCCTATAAATAGGCTATGATATCTTTTAGGGCAAGGCTCTCGCTCATTCACTCTAACTTCTCTCTGTGTGTTTAACTGGATCGACAACCCTCCCATTCAGAGATTCCACACTCTCTTCTCATCACACAATCCATCATTCACCTTACTCATAGAAGATTCGAAGACGAAGGAGTTCATCGAGGATTTGAAGAATTTGTTGAAGCTTTTCAATGAGTTTTATCTTTTCTCCCTCTTGTTTCTTTGTTTCTAATATGTGTAACTAACTCCATACTAGGGAGTCAATGTGAACCTCTATGAATACTCTTTGTTAGAATTGACTATATTTCCATTAATTCAGGTTTTGATTCATTCAATTCATCCTATAATTTAATTCTTTATTCTTGTTAATGCATAGTTTTATGCTAGGTAGGAATTTAGGGTTTTTGATTGTGATTTATATCTCAAGTTTTTGAGTTAAATTAAATTATAATTGAGTGCTAATATTTAATTGAATGAATAAAATTAGCAACCCCAAGTTTTTGGGACGCAATTTTGGTTCACTTGTTCTTGTGCTTAATGGGTTTTTGGTTGTGATTCATATCTCAAGTTTTTGAGTTAAATTGAATTGCAATTGAGAACACTTGATTCATCCCAGGATCATACGGTAACAATCATAAATAAAATAAGAACGAACCCTTAACTTGAGTTACATCTTTTATCAAAAGTCAATTCGAAGCATTGAGTAGACATAGTTGGGGAGCATTGATGACCTAGTCCTCTCACCTCTTGATCACATTCACATATTCTTTTTAATTGTTTTCTTAGTTTAATTTAGTTAATCGATACTCAATCAATCTTTCAATCAATCAAACAATCTCTCTTGGATACTGTTAATTGCTTAGCTTTAATTAGAATTAGTTATAACTAGTAAATCACTTTTCCTCGTGGGAACGATCCCTACTTGTCGCTGTACTTATCTCACGATTCGTGCACTTGCGAGTTAGGTTTTTATAACACGATTTTACACATCAATCTAGTTCTAGAGTTTATGAAAGCAGTGTAAATGGAATGTGATTGTGTGTGTGTGGAACACCAACTAACTAAAGTTATAAAACTAAAGATAGAAATGTAGTCTGGTGTTTTGGCTATCTAATTAATCTACTCCTAGAGGCAAGACACCCTAGCTATGAAAATAATGGTGGCTTGGAGATAAGCAAGTTATGAAACACCTATGAGAAATCGGATTACCAAACACAATATGCAAATCATGAAGATTGTTAAACATGTGAATCCAATTAATTCAGTAAGGGTTTGTTCTCTTGATTAGGGGATTATCGAAATCATGTCATCACTCTCTAAGTCGGACGAGTGATTATGTCTATGTCTAGCCCATTAAGCATAAGAACATTGAACCAAAGCTATCATGGCATGGTTATGCATAAGCCTTTTCTATTCCATAGAGCTAATAGCTAAGCTCATACCCGGAATGGTAATTCAAGCACGAACCTAACTCTCAATCACTCTAATCATTCCAAACATAGCATGTTGAGATATTTGATTACAACTACTCCTACATCATTAGTTAATCTACTCCTAATCCCATCCATACATATGAATATCATAACAAGAGATTAATAGTGACAGCAATAGAATAGAACAATACTAGAATCAAATCATAAGAACAAATACATACATATATTAGCATAAGTGTTGGTTACAAATATTCCCACATGAAGTTACACATCAATAGACATACAAAGAGATGAGAAGTAAATAAATCACCCTTGAAAACAAGCCTCAAAAAGCTCTTCCTATCTAATGAACTTCTAATGGCTTGACAAACAAGCCCTCCTATCTCTGCATATCTACTCTCCATGGAAGGCTTTCCATGGAGGAAAAATCCCTCATGGAAGCTTGGAGTTGCTCTCTCTTTTTTGTTAAGTTTAATCCAAGAAAAAGGGTTTCTTGGAGTAAGGTGGGGTGGTGCACACTTAAAAGAGAAGCTAAAGAGGTGTATATATATGTTTGGCAAGTTTTGGGCATGAATGGGGTGTGAAAAGACCAAAAATACCCCTGAAAATATCATCATTTCAGCTCGGATGGGGGTTCTGGCGGGTTCAGTCTGCGGGTTCTTGCTAGCGGCACGAACTAGCCAGAGTCTTGGCGAGTTTGGATGGCGGTAATATACTAGCCAACCAGAAAAAAAACTTGATCGGCGCACGGGATAGTTCTATAAACTATCGGTAAATGATAGGACATGCGTGCGAGTGTTTTTACCCTTTCGCAAGTATACGAATCGTTGGCCACGTATAGTGGCTATGAGTAAGGGTATTGTTCCCACGAAGGAGGTTGGTACACGTAAGTTGGTTCTACGTCTTATGTTATAAATAAGCTAATTACAATAATTACAAGTGCATGAAAATGTAAATGAGGATGGTCGCAAGTAAGCTACAACTAAACTAATGCACGACGATTACACTAATGGCATAAAGATTGAATTACACTAATGCGGAAAGCTAAAAGCGATGCGAATCCTATGATCAAGGATACGCAATCTCTATAATACAATGACAATTATAATGGCATCTAAGTAAGCAAGTAAATTAACAACTAAATTACTACAATTCAGTTACACTAAATTAACTACAACTAACTAAATTATCATTAACTAATCTAACTAACTAATTCTTGCAAAGGTTATGCAAGATTGAAGATGCAAATGATGAGGGATATATTAATTGATCTCAATTAAGCACCTTTGTTCTAGGGCATATACAATATAATCCTACCACTCAATTACCATCAACTGTGATTATAGAATGACAATAATAGAGAGGTTTACAACCTAAAACATGAGAACTAGTTAATATGCATGGACATGCAAATACTAACCAAATCCTTTCCACTAGGGCTAATCAATGTTGGAAAACAAAGGCTACAAGTTACTAATGATCAATCAATAACATGTATCCATACAATCTAACTCAATTCAACAATTAATAACTCAAGATGGATATAGTAAAGGTAAGATCAATTAAATACAAGATAAGTCATATAAAATCCATCCCTCAACATTGAAAGTGTTTACACATACATGTTCATGAATTACAAATAAGGAAGGGAAGTAAAAGTAAGAAGAAACCACAAGTAGGAAGCTTCTTGTTCTTCAATTGAGCACCAAGCCTTCTTCTTCCAAGCTAGGAAATTCACATGAACTATGTAGTGTTGAGGTGTATGGGTTGTCTAAGTTATTCTAGGTTAATTTAGGGTAATTCTAAGGTATTTAGGGTAAACTTTGGATATTAGGGATTGTGTTTAAGGTTAGGGAAGTTGTATATTTATATTGGGAAGGGTTTGGCAAGTTTTTGGACGAAATATCTCCCAAGTCGGTGGAGCTTGCGGGTTTGGTTCCCCTGGCTCGCGGGTTTGGTTCCCCTGGCTCACGGGTTTGAGCTCGTCGACGAAACTTGTGGTCGAAAATGGAAGTTTCCCGCAAGTTGTGACCTTCTGGACTGTGGGAACTTTCCCTTGGCGTGAAATCACGGAGTTCCAGCGGTTTTGGACAAAGCAAACCCCATCAAAAGCCTACCTAGATTGCATCACAAAGAACCAAAGAGGAGTTTACCTCGGCAACAGAAGCAAACCCCCTAGCAACTACATCTGAAGCAAAAGTGAGAGAGAGGGAAGTGAGCCCCCCGCCAGAGCAGTAATACCTGAAAGCCTCTACTACCTCTGCATCATTTAGGGTGGGAGGCTCTTTCACCATTGGAGCAGGGGTCTTGTGGGCCTTTATTACCCCCATTCCCTTGTCAGAAACTGCCTTGATAGGACGAATTGAGCCAAAGGCGGAGGCGGTCTTGGAGGAGGTAGAACAAGAGACTCGAGTAGAGGAGGGCGAAACTGGGATGCTAGGCTTACCCTGTTTGCGGCTAAGCCGGGCCTCCAATTTCGAGACACTAGAGGAACTGGGTTAAGTGGAAGGGGTAGAGAGCTTAGGAATGCCCACAGGGATGGACTCACGGTTCGCCCTCTTCTCCTTTTTCGTCGCAATAGGCTTGAGGGGGCGAGGAGCGATCGATAACTGTGTATCGAGGGCGGTAGGAGGATCATCAACCTGGTAGCCTGCACAAGAAACGATGGATCGACAGGACCAAACGAAGGAATACACATGAGCCAAGAACCAAGAATAGCAGAATAATTGAACAAAGTAGCGAGTGAAAGACATACCAGGAGTGGGAATAGGAACCTTAAGGACCTGATCGACCTGGTGCTGATCGAAAGGGTCGCCTCCACGGCCTAAGGGGTCATAATCTTTGTCTTTAATCTTTTGAAGGATTTTCCTAGACTCCTCCGAGAGGCTTACTTCGCCCCATTTCTTTCAGGTTGACTCCCCCACAAATTGGGTAGGCACGCGTTTCTCTTCACCAGCAATGAAGTAGTCCTGCCCCTACTCCCTTTCGACCACGATCCATTCCTTCTTCCAGTCCTTGTCTCTGCCTTTCGTGTTAGGGACAGCAAACCCCATCTTGTTGGTACAATGCAGATAAAAGAACCCTTTGGGCTTAGGAGTGAGGGGGGAAACTTGAAAAAGATAGCGCAACTCATTCAGCTTAATCGTACTCAAAATGTTCACATTTAGCACTCTATTTTCCTGTCTTTTTATGCTTATTTCTCGGGTAAAACTGGATATTTAATGGATTAAATAAGTGTTTCAGGTAAATAGGGAAGTTCAAGGGCATTATTGTCATTTTGGACAAATCAGGGGCTAAAATGTAATATTTTGGAGAAGAATGAAGATTCTATGAATAGGAGAGAAGTCAGGGGAGCATATTGTAATTTGCCAGCCAATCAGTGCAGCAACATCACGTCAGCGAGTAGAATGACGCCATTTTGATGCTGCATGCGTCACGCTTGACGTCAGGTCGTCTTCTTTAGTTAGCCGGGTCGACCCGCGACCCGAATTGACGACAGACCTGACTTTGACCCAATCGTTTTTCGACCGTTTTCCTGGCAATTTTTGCCTAGATCGGCAGCCCTCTTCCTTCCGGTCCAAATGCAACCACTTTGAGCCTCCCATGCTGAAGTTTCCTTCTCCTTCAAATCCTTCAAACCTCCATGGACGTCCAAGCCTTCAAGCTTGATTCCAGCGGCCTCTTGGCCGCCCAAACTCGTCCAAAGTCGCTGGAACTCCGTGATTTCATGTCGAGGGAAAGTTCCCGCGGTCCAGAAGTTCACAACTCGTGGGAAACTTCTATTTTCGACTGTAAGTTCCGTCAGCGAGCTCAAACCCGCGAGCCAGGGGATCCAAACCCGTGAGCTCCACCGACTTGGGAGATATTTCATCCAAAAGCTTGCCAAACCCTTCCCTATATAAATATACAACTTCCCTAACCTTAAACACAATCCCTAATATCCAAAGTTTACCCTAAATACCTTATAATTACCCTAAATTAACCTAGAATAACTTAGGCAACCCACATACCTCAATAATACATAGTTCATGTGAATTTCCTAGCTTGGAAGAAGAAGGCTTGGTGCTCAATTGAAGAACAAGAAGCTTACTACTTGTGGTTTCTTCTTACTTTTACTTCCCTTCCTTATTTGTAATTCATGAACATGTATGTGTAAACACTTTCAATGTTGAGGGATGGATTTTATATGACTTATCTTGTATTTAATTGATCTTACCTTTACTATATCCATCTTGAGTTATTAATTGTTGAATTGAGTTAGATTGTATGGATACATGTTATTGATTGATCATTAGTAACTTGTAGCCTTTGTTTTCCAACATTGATTAGCTCTAGTGGAAAGGATTTGGTTAGTATTTGCATGTCCATGCATATTAACTAGTTCTCATGTTCTAGGTTGTAAACCTCTCTATTATTGTCATTCTATAATCATAGTTGATGGTAATTGAGTGGTAGGATTATATTGTATATCCATAGAACAAAGGTGCTTAACTGAGATCAATTAATATATCCCTCATCATTTGCATCTTCAATCTTGCATAACCTTTGCAAGAATTAGTTAGTCAGATTAGTTAATGATAATTTAGTTAGTTGTAGTTATTTTAGTGTACTTAATTGTAGTAATTTAGTTGTTAATTTACTTGCTTACTTAGATGCCATTATAATTTTCATTGTAGTATAGAGATTGCGTATCCTTGATCATAGGATTCGCATCGCTTTTAGTTTTCCGCATTAGTGTAATTCAATCTTTATGCCATTAGTGTAATCGTCGTGCATTAGTTTAGTTGTAGCTTACTTGCGACCATCCTCATTTACATTTTCATGCACTTGTAATTATTGTAATTGGCTTATTTATAACATAAGATGTAGAACCGACTTACGTGTACCAACTTTCTTCGTGGGAACGATACCTTTACTCATAGCCACTATACGTGGCCAACGATTCGTATACTTGTGAAAGGGTAAAAACACTCGCACGCACGTCCTATCATTTATCGATAGTTTATAGAACTATCACATGCGCCGATCAAGTTTTTGGCACCGCTGCCGGGGAGGCATAATATATGTTTTGTAGGTCTAGTCTTTGTTTTATTTAAGTTATTTTTCGTTATTTTTATTTTTATTTTTAATTGTTCATATTCAATCTTGTTCGACATGATTCTTGTTTAGTTTGTTTGATTGTTTCAGAATTCCAAATCAACATGGAGAGGGGCAACTCAATGTTAGCCATGCAATTGGCCGACTTAGTAAAAGAAGTAAGGACTCTCTTGGAACTATATGGGTAACAACCGGCTGTAGTTTATCCGCCTTGTGGGTGGAATGAACACATGATGGACTTGGGTCCACGAGGAGAGCAAGGGTCGGAATATGAAGAAGAGATACCTCACTATGTACCCTTATCAAGAGTACAACAATCAAGGAAGCTATGAACAAGAAGGGCAAGACCATCAATGGAGCAATCATGACAACTTTCCATCGACCGAACAAGGAATGCTTAACATAGAAGAAGTCGTAGACAGGATCGGATTTCAGTTGAGCGAAATTTTATAAGAGGTCAAAGAAGAGAAGGAAGAACCTCCAAGACTCTCTCAACCAACCTATCCTTTAGGTTCACATGAAGAAGTGCCTGAACCAGTACCAACTCCAGGTAGCTCGGAAGACGACATATATGAGGCTTTCATGAATTTTGAAGATGAGCTAAAGAAGAAGGAGGAGGAAGAAAAAAGGATAGATGTAACATATGTGATCAAGGAGAACATGGAATTGACAAGTAAAATATGAACTTGATGCATAAGGTTGACTCACTTGAAGGAGAGAGAGACTCGAAAATTCGAGAATCACAAGCTCTATCCAAATTGATGGAAGAACAAGAGGAAGAGTTCGCATGGAAATTGCATGAAATGCAATTGGAAGTAGTGAAGAGGGACAAGGCATTAGTAGAGATGCAAGAAGAGCTCAACATGAGAGACAATGCCTTGGAGATCTCGAAGGTCAAGGAGAATGCAATGATTATGGAGATAGATAATGTCAACGACACTCTCCAGACCTTGACCAAGATGGGGACCGAGCAAGAGGAACCAAGGAAGCCTTGCACTTCCCATGGTGATGAATGCCATCCAAAGGCCCTCAAAAAGAAGGAAAAAGGAGTAAGAGTGAGAACAAAGGTAATCTTACAACTTATTCTCCTAGATGCTATTTTTGCTCAATTAGAGGCCACAAGATGGCCGAGTGTTCAAAGTATAAAGAATTTTGCAAAACTAGGAATGTCACACCTAGGAGAGTTGTAGGAGAAGCTAGACAAGTTTGGGTTCGAAAGGATCAATATGTACATAAGAGAAAGACTCCTTGTGTTAATGGAATAAGCACACCAAGTGATATGGTGTGGGTGGTGAAAAGCCACAAATCTCTTATTCCATTAGAAACACCTTCAGACTTCTATGAATTTCATGATGATTTTTCGAGTGACTTGCGAATATCATTGAACATATGAACTTTTTGGTATGTTTGTTAATGTGCAGGAATTTCAAGCTTTAAGGAAACGATGCACTTAATGGACATTCGTTTTTATTTGAGGACTTTTTAATTTGTAATTATTTTTTACATTTTATTAATTTAGTGTTAAGAGTCTAGAGTCTCTTATTTATCCACATATCTTGATGAGATGCATGGAAATAGATGGGTTTGGGGGTTTAGACTCCACACTTATTTATTTAGCATGTGCTTGTGGTAGTTTTGGTGTGATTTTCTGTGTGCGGGGGGCTAGAATCAAGAAGAAATGTCCACCGCGGGATGAGTCCGCTGGAATTTGCCCACTCAACAAAGTTGCGGGGTTCTCTTGAACCTTGGGCGAGATACAACAGCGGGACAGAACCCGCCAGCCAGATGGAAGGGGAGTTCACCGCGACTTCATATCTGCGGGAATAAGCCCGTTGGCCAGAAGGCACAAAGCCACGGCATTCTCTGGAGGAATTTTCACGACTTCATGCTGTGGGAATATGCCCGCGGAACAGGGAATCATAGCCCATGGAGTTCTCTACAACTTCATATCCGCAGGACAAAGCCCCGCCAGACAGAAAGTGTGAACTCACGGTGAATTCCTGAGAATTGCCCGTGAGAAGAGATCCGCGGGAATGAACCGCGGGAACAAAGCCATGGCACACATCATGCACCAACACACCATACCACGAAGCTACATCATCCTAGGAATGCTAATCTCAGGTTCAATCTTCTACTTTTGAGCTTTTACTTCAAGTTATATCTCTTGTTTAGCTTAAGAGTGTGAATTAATTGTGTTTGCCTAGTGATTAGGATTGGTTGTTGTGATGTGATTAGTGGTGGATATTTAGGATTGTAAATATGTGTTTACATGTTAGTTGTAGATATTAGGATTGTATATATATTATTTTTGTATTTTTGTTTTTGTTTTTATTGTTGTTTTTCAAATCTTGTGAAAATGCCCTGTTTTGAAAATTTTGAGGCGAATGTTTCTTGAAAACTGTACTAATTGGTGAAGAAATAAATTTTTCCACCTATGTTGCGTTTATCTTTTTTTTGATAGGATTCCAACGATATAAAGAACGTAAAGTTCTGGGCGGCGGTTTAAAAGTTATGAGTGTTTCTTCAATCGAAGGTCATGAATGTGCCCTGTTTTCAAAATTCTACACGTGACCTGTTTTCAACGTCTATTTTCATACTTTTTTTATTTGAATTTTGAAATGTTTTCAACATGAAAAGTGTTCATTTGCATGTCTATATTCTTTTATCAAAATTTGAGTAAGTTTTATTAAGCATCTTTGAAAATATGCATGGAAAAGCAGACGTTGTTCAAATTTCAAAAGTTGACAGTTTTTCTTGAAATGTTTACCTCTATGTTTAGAAGCCTCTTTCACATGGTATTTTTGTTATTTTGTTTTTAGAGTGTGTGTTTAGTTGTATATAAGTGTTAGGATGTTTTGTGCTCGGATTTCCAAATCATGAACTCCTTGTCCATGTACTTCAATTTTTCAACATTGAGGACAATGTCAAGTTTAAATGCGAACGAGATGTGCTCATGCTTCCAATCTCAGAACAAGACATAGGAGGTTGACGTAATAAGCTAAAGGTCATGGGTGCCTCAGGGAGCCACATTTTCAAATCTGGTGTGGAGTTCACTTGTGTTGGGGAAGATTCCTTGTATGTGTTCTTTCGAACCCATATTTGCCTTGGTCTCCCCATATCCCTCCTAGGAGACACATTCCTTGTTTTACAGAACTCATGATATCTCATGCAATTGGGCCTTTTGTGCCCTTGAGTTCCACAATAATAACATGTTAGAGAGTATAAAGTACCTTCATGGTTGTCAACTCTTTCCGTGGTATTGAGGTTGTGGCTGGCTCGCTTCCTTCCCGGACAAGTTGTGTTCAAATCGTTCACCATATCCCGTACCTCCAATTCTTTCATTAGATCGAAGATCCTATCTTGCATCTTCTGTGTAGAGGACGCATAGGCCTCTTTCAAATCAGATATGAGTTTCATAACCTCCGTAAGATATCCCATCTGTTCCTCCTTCTCTTGATCTAGCTTCTTGTAAGGATTCCCTTTTGTTGATTGGCTTATTTCGTGGTCAAACCACAAGTTGGGGTTTGGTTGTAAGGGTAGTCTAGGTGATTAGTTGAAGATCAAAGACCCTTTCCAAGACCTCAAGAGGACAAGCACCAAAGGTATATATCTAGTGCTTACATTGTCTTGAAGAGATATAGTTGCACACACACACAACATGCATAACTCTTATTCTTGAATGTTGTGTTTATATTTTGTGTGCATTGTGCTTTATTGATTTATTTAATATCTCTTCTTGCATTTATTTGATTGCATTTTGTTCATTGAAATGCCATGACATGTTTAGGCATTAGGATGCAAAACCATGAATTCTATTCATGCATGTTTAAGTGATTGCATCTTGTTCATTGAAATGCCATGACATGTTTAGGCATTAGGATGCATTCACTTCCCACACTTGCACTTCATGATTAGTCTTAAGTGTGGTGTAATTCGTTTCCGTTTATGTGATCGGAAACGTCCGCGCTTGCACGATGGTGTGCATGTCTTAGCGCGATGATTGACCACTTGAGAAGGTCTTATTCTTCTCTTGGATAAGTGTTAGATTTGGTTGGATTGTTTGGAGTAAAATGTCTAGTTTCAAAAGATTGGATTTCAATGTTTAAATGATTTTCAAAACTGACCTTTGCATGGTCTTGTGACCATAACTTTTTACACAAAGCTTCAAAATGAGTTTTGAAAATTTTTGTACAAACTAGACACCCATACCTTTCCAACGGTATATTATTCGTAATATTTCATGACCGTTTGGATTGGTTTTAAATTCTCCAAAGTGACCACCAAAACAGGGCAACTATGTTGTTGTCCGTTTCTGACCTTTGGTCACTCAATTGACCATAACTTTTTCTACAGACATCAAAATGTCATTCTGTAAAAACGAGTAGAAAGTAGACATCCATACCTTTCCAACGATATATCATATGAAAGGTTTCGATGTCGTTTGGTCATGTTTCGAAGCGCTCGAATATTGAGTCGCTGCACTGACGCGAGTACCGCGAAAATGCCCATCATTTTTCCACTTCTTCCAAAACGACATAGTTTCACTTGGGCATTATAAATACATATCTTTCTCATCTTTTTGAGAGGTGAGCCACAAAATCAAACCCTAGAGAGAGAGGCTCCTTATTCTTGAGAGAGAAAGAGAGACTTGAGAGAAAAAGCTTAAAGATTACATCTTTATCTCTCTAAACCCATTCCCACATGCACAAATCATCATCTAGGCATCATCTAGGTTCATCTAGCATGTGCTAATGCATGGGTCTTCTTCAACACACATGGTATGATTTGTTGAACACTTTTATCTTACATAATTAGTGTTTCTACTTATCAATTTTATCTCATTTATTACTTGTATGTGTTTAGATTAATTTCTACATACATGATTGAGATTATGTGTTGATTGGGTTATTTATGTTAGCTAGGTTTTCATGCCTATTTTATATCTAGCTAATTAATCTCATTATATGATTGAGATTATTTTTGATAGCTTAATTGATTAGGTCATTATTGCCTAAAAGCTATGCCATAAACATTCTTGTGTGATTTATTTATAACTAGGTTGATAGATTGTTTTTTAATCAACTAGTTAATCTTTTGAATGTTTGTGGGTTTTTTGTGATAGCTTTGTATCTAGGATTGGTTATCCTTTACTTAGCTAAAGTTGTATGCCATGACATATAGCTATTTTTATATCTAGGATTGATTTAAATTGAATATATCATCATCCTAGATAAGCATCTAAGGTTCCCTAGCCTTGTTTGTTAATTGAATATTCATACATATTCACATAGGGTTGTGCATCTCTTTTGAGAGATTGAAGTCTTGTGTGATTGACCGGGATTAGGTCGGACACCGGGAACAGGTGGTCACATAAGCAATTGGACTAGAGCCACTTTTAAAGGCCCGCGTGGTAGAAGTGGGGGGTTATTGACCGGAGTGTTAGACGAGGTCTACATAGGTTGTAAACTCCATTTCAATTAGTGGATTTCGAGGTCCGAGTGTGGCGCACTAAACAGCCCGTGGTTTTTCCCAGTGGTTGGGTTTTCCACGTAAACATCAAGTGTCATTTATTATTTCCGCATCTTATTACACTTGTATGTATTTTTGACTTGCTAGGGGTATTTTCGTAAAATTGACATGCACGCGAAAATTGGGTAATAATTAGATAAAATCTATTCACCCCCCCTCTAGCTTTATATATTAAACACGCCTCCAGAACTTTCAATTGGTATCAGAGCGGGTTCCTAGATATACTTAGGTGATCCTTTGCTCATTGTTGGTGTGTTTTTGCATTTTGTATGTTTGTTTGATTTCTTCATACATTTTGCATTCTTCTCTTTTGCATTCATTCAACGCAAACACTATGAGTGAATTTGAGAGAGAAGAAAATGACTCCGATGAGGAGATGTCCCTCTGAGGTGAGAGAGGAGATGAAGATGAAAGGGCGTTGCTCACATCACCAAAGAGCTTCAAGCCCAAGCCTTCCTCAATCTTGGTCTAACCAACCAAGAAGGCTAACTTCCCTCAACCTACAATCCTAAAAGGGAAGTGCTCAATCATGCAAGCTCAACCGAGCAAGCAACATTGTCTTGGTCATCAACAAAGGAGGAGAGATCCTATCCAACTACCAAGACAACCACAACGACAAGGGAAAGCACCTTTGCATGCTCAAGGGAATGGTATAATTCCTAACCTTATCTCCTCTTGTCATTTTTGTGGTATTGATGGTCATGTTAGACCAAGTTGCTTGCATTACATTAAAATATGTAGATTTTAATGCATGATTGAAAAGAAAAAGGCTAGAGCTAAGATGCATGATCCTTTGACATCTATAACTCTAGAACCTATGACCACTAGAAATGTAATTGAGACATCTATGTGGATTAAAAATGATGAACCCGCTTGCTACGAGACTAACAAGTCTCAAATAGGTTCAACTAAGTCCAAAGGACTTGGTAGGTCCATAGGACCTCATACCCTTCTCTGAAGAGGTATGGAATTTTGACCCCATATGGGGAACTTAAGCAAAGAGAGCCATTTTGCATTCTTGTCACTTGCAAAAAATTTGAAATATCTTATGCTTCTCTTTTTGTTGCTTGGGTAAGCTTGGTTACACTATGTATATATATTTTCTATTCAATAAGTGTGATCAATGCTTGTATTGCAATCCATGTCATATTTATGTTCAAACATGCATTTTTGGACTAGGAGATATATACATAGGATAAAATTTGAATGACCTATAATGATCTCCATGACATGATGATTGCTAAATGACATGCTAAATGTTAATCTTGAAAAGCATGTTTTGATGATTGCAATTTTTAAATGCAAAACTTGTGTGAAAAAGCTTATGAGACTCAAATGAAAAAGGATCTTGTATCCATTCAAGGATTTTACAATCCAAATGTCTCTCTTTCTTTATTGGTTGAACATGTCTACTATCATACGGATATCTTATTCGGAAAAATCAAGTAGGGTGCAAAGTCGCTCATGACATGTTTGGCTTATAAATTTGGATATAGTTGTTCTTAAATTAAAATCAATGAAAACCTATATCCTTGCTTCTCTCATGACATTGGCGAAATTGGTTTGAATTCATATTGAAAACCTTTGTCATTTGCTTTGCCAAATACCATGGTATTTTGAACTTAAATGCTACATGTCTTGTATGCAAAGCATTTTTTGATTCACACATTTTCCTTAAATAAATCTCCTTGTTTCTCTCCAATTAATTGAGACTGCATAAAGTGACTTATATTGATTATGCAAATATCTAGAATGCTACTATCTCTCTTTGCCTTGAGTGACCCGATTGGGGACTACTCCTTTGTCTATATCATGACAAAAAGGGGGAGTAGGTTGTGGTAAGGGGAGTTGCAAATTGTAGTAGCAATTGTGCATGTTGGGGAGAATACTTATTGAGGGGGAGTAACCCTTTGAGGGGGAGCATTTGCACATTACATACATTGCATGATGTTGTGCTTAAATTCTTAAATGCAAATGCTTGATTTATCTCACTTGATTCATCTCACCTTTTCTTGTATTGGAAAGTATAGAAACTTTGTTTTTCAGGGATTGATTATTCTACAAGAGATTGAAGACTTCAAGATTTATTTTATCTTATCTCTTTGTATTGTAGAAAATCATTATAGACCCGTAGTTTCTATTTTGTTGTGAGGAATCATTGTGAGTGGTGGTTTTGTCACGAAATAGCCAAAGGGGGAGATTGTAAGGATTCCCTTTTGTTGATTGGCTTATTTCGTGGTCAAACCACAAGTTGGGGTTTGGTTGTAAGGGTAGTCTAGGTGATTAGTTGAAGATCAAAGACCCTTTCCAAGACCTCAAGAGGACAAGCACCAAAGGTATATATCTAGTGCTTACATTGTCTTGAAGAGATATAGTTGCACACACACACAACATGCATAACTCTTATTCTTGAATGTTGTGTTTATATTTTGTGTGCATTGTGCTTTATTGATTTATTTAATATCTCTTCTTGCATTTATTTGATTGCATTTTGTTCATTGAAATGCCATGACATGTTTAGGCATTAGGATGCAAAACCATGAATTCTATTCATGCATGTTTAAGTGATTGCATCTTGTTCATTGAAATGCCATGACATGTTTAGGCATTAGGATGCATTCACTTCCCACACTTGCACTTCATGATTAGTCTTAAGTGTGGTGTAATTCGTTTCCGTTTATGTGATCGGAAACGTCCGCGCTTGCACGATGGTGTGCATGTCTTAGCGCGATGATTGACCACTTGAGAAGGTCTTATTCTTCTCTTGGATAAGTGTTAGATTTGGTTGGATTGTTTGGAGTAAAATGTCTAGTTTCAAAAGATTGGATTTCAATGTTTAAATGATTTTCAAAACTGACCTTTGCATGGTCTTGTGACCATAACTTTTTACACAAAGCTTCAAAATGAGTTTTGAAAATTTCTGTACAAACTAGACACCCATACCTTTCCAACGGTATATTATTCGTAATATTTCATGACCGTTTGGATTGGTTTTAAATTCTCCAAAGTGACCACCAAAACAGGGCAACTATGTTGTTGTCCGTTTCTGACCTTTGGTCACTCAATTGACCATAACTTTTTCTACAGACATCAAAATGTCATTCTGTAAAAACGAGTAGAAAGTAGACATCCATACCTTTCCAACGATATATCATATGAAAGGTTTCGATGTCGTTTGGTCATGTTTCGAAGCGCTCGAATATTGAGTCGCTGCACTGACGCGAGTACCGCGAAAATGCCCATCATTTTTCCACTTCTTCCAAAACGACATAGTTTCACTTGGGCATTATAAATACATATCTTTCTCATCTTTTTGAGAGGTGAGCCACAAAATCAAACCCTAGAGAGAGAGGCTCCTTATTCTTGAGAGAGAAAGAGAGACTTGAGAGAAAAAGCTTAAAGATTACATCTTTATCTCTCTAAACCCATTCCCACATGCACAAATCATCATCTAGGCATCATCTAGGTTCATCTAGCATGTGCTAATGCATGGGTCTTCTTCAACACACATGGTATGATTTGTTGAACACTTTTATCTTACATAATTAGTGTTTCTACTTATCAATTTTATCTCATTTATTACTTGTATGTGTTTAGATTAATTTCTACATACATGATTGAGATTATGTGTTGATTGGGTTATTTATGTTAGCTAGGTTTTCATGCCTATTTTATATCTAGCTAATTAATCTCATTATATGATTGAGATTATTTTTGATAGCTTAATTGATTATGTCATTATTGCCTAAAAGCTATGCCATAAACATTCTTGTGTGATTTATTTATAACTAGGTTGATAGATTGTTTTTTAATCAACTAGTTAATCTTTTGAATGTTTGTGGGTTTTTTGTGATAGCTTTGTATCTAGGATTGGTTATCCTTTACTTAGCTAAAGTTGTATGCCATGACATATAGCTATTTTTATATCTAGGATTGATTTAAATTGAATATATCATCATCCTAGATAAGCATCTAAGGTTCCCTAGCCTTGTTTGTTAATTGAATATTCATACATATTCACATAGGGTTGTGCATCTCTTTTGAGAGATTGAAGTCTTGTGTGATTGACCGGGATTAGGTCGGACACCGGGAACAGGTGGTCACATAAGCAATTGGACTAGAGCCACTTTTAAAGGCCCGCGTGGTAGAAGTGGGGGGTTATTGACCGGAGTGTTAGACGAGGTCTACATAGGTTGTAAACTCCATTTCAATTAGTGGATTTCGAGGTCCGAGTGTGGCGCACTAAACAGCCCGTGGTTTTTCCCAGTGGTTGGGTTTTCCACGTAAACATCAAGTGTCATTTATTATTTCCGCATCTTATTACACTTGTATGTATTTTTGACTTGCTAGGGGTATTTTCGTAAAATTGACATGCACGCGAAAATTGGGTAATAATTAGATAAAATCTATTCACCCCCCCTCTAGCTTTATATATTAAACACGCCTCCAGAACTTTCACTTCTCAATTCTTATTAACAAACTCTTGTTGTGGGCAAGCAATTCCTCCTTGCTTAGAGTCTCTGAATCCTTCAGGCTTTTCTCTTCTTCTTCCAGTGTCCTAAAAAATTCTTCTATGCTGTTAGACTCCTGAGTGTCTTGATTAGGTGGATACTTTCCCTCAATTTTGGGTTCCTTCTTTGGCAATGGTTGAGCTCCAAACATATTGAACTCTACTACATCATCCAAAACACTCAAAGTGAGTTTCCCTCCATGAACATCCACAACTGCTCGTGAGGTCGCCATAAACGGCCTTCCTAACAACACTGGTTGTGAGTTTCCATTCTCATCTCTATCCTTTACGTCCAACACTACAAAGTCAGTGGGAATGAGCAATCGATCCACCTTGAGGATCATATTCTCCACTACTCCTCTAGGATTTCTAGATGACTGATCCGCGACACGCAAACTAATGGAGGTATCATGTTGATGCTAGCTCAAACCCAGCCTTTCATACACAGAGTATGGTATCATGTTAATGCTGGCTCCTAGATCAAGCATGGCTTTTTCCGCTGAGGAGTTTCCCACAGTAATACTTAACTCAAAACTCCCTGGATCTTGTTTCTTGGTAGTGTACCCACTCCTAGAACTAGTAATGGCGTGAGCCTGCTCATGCATTGGGGCTTTCCCCCTGTCTTGTTGCCCATTAGCCTCCATCACCTGTCCCAACTGGATAGATAACTTTTTCAGTGACGCCTCATTCCCATCATTCTTTGGTCCATCTCCTGTTGATATGACTGTGGAGGGTTATGATTGCTCCACTGACTCGAACTCCCAGCACCCTGCTGTACTTGAAACTGACTACGGGGGTTATTTCCACCCCATGATTGATTCTGATAATACCTTGGCTGTTGGTAGGCATTATTACTATTTCTCTGCCTGCCTTGATTCCACTAGTACATCGCTTGAGCTTCTGCCTCTGAATAAACCTCTTTGTGGGAGGTGCATACATCTGCTCCATGTCTAATCATTCCACATGCTTGGCATACCTTACCCTGGCTATTCTGTTGCCCCTGCTGATTTACCATCATTGCCCTGACACTGTTATTCAAGGTCTCCATCTGCATTGCTAAATGTTTTGTCCCACTACGGCTTCCCTTTGTGCTCCTTTGTTAAGAATTCTGTCCCAGCATTTCATACTTGTTGAACACATAATCAGCGGTACATTCCCTCATCGCCCCACCACAAGCATTGTCGACAATTGCTTGTGTGAGTCCAGTAAGTCCATCATAAAATGATTGCACCTGTGACTGAAGTGTGAAATCGTGGTGTGGGCACTGAGCTAACAATAGCTTGAACCTCTCCCATGATTCGTGGAATGCTTCTCCTTCCTCCTCTTGGAAGTTTGCAATTCTTCCCTTTATTTCTTTGGATTTCCAGGACGGAACGAACTTGGAGAAAAATTTCTGCTCCACCTCGGCCCATGTGGTTAGTGTACCAGCTGGCAAAGCCATTAGCCATTTCTTGGCGTTGTCCTTCAAACAGTATGAAAAGCAACGCATCCTCAGTAGGTCCTCTGTTAACCGGCCCAATGGTATCGTAGTGATAGCATTGTAGTATTCTTTCATAAACTGAAGTGCGTCCTCATTAGGTTTCCCATAGTAGGATGGCAAAATGTTATAGTGCAAGTTCTTCAGCTCATAGTCCCGCTGAGCGGCATTCAATGCTATGGCCGAAGGATGTGCCCCCACAATGGGCAATGAAAATTCTTTCATGCATCGTATGTCCTCCATCTAGTTCACTGTAAAGACTCTGCACACAAGTTCAAGAAAAGTAACGAAGATCAATGTGAAAAAGATAAACGTTATACTAGTGTGCAACTAAAAGTATAGCAATTCTAAATTTTCCCTAAAATGACAATCCTAAACCTAACTAACCACGCTACACAAGAAAGTCTCCCCGGCAGCGGCGCCAAAAGTTTGACGCGTCCTAACCGAGTCTCTAATTACACTATAATATGTTCTAAATTACTACGGTTATACTACTGAACGCGCGAGTATTTCACCCTTTGCAATCGTACAAGTCGTTATGCTAGTATAGTGTACAAAGTAAGGGTATCGGTCCACATGGAGTCAAGTAACTGGTAAATGCTAGAATTAGTGAGTATTTTAAGGAATTAAACTAATATGATGATAAAAGATTATAATTGATAAGCTAAGATGCTAGGGAATGTATGAAATCAGTAATGATGTACCATAAATAACCACCTTCATGCAACAAAAATCAAGTCACTCGTGTAGTTCCATTTATACAATTGGTACACTCAACCATCCACTTAATATCTCATCTAAGGTTCAGATTAATCATCAAGGAATGTAAGTTGTGGAACTAAATTGATAGAATGTATTCTTAGGATTTTGTATGAACAAACACATTCTAATCCAGGAGTTTTGACTAACCATACTCAATTCAAACATTATGAACTTAGTATTTCATCACTTTACAATAACCAACTCCATGCTTCTAAGATTTACGAGATATATGGCATGAATTCATCAATTCAAGCATACAAACACAAGTGATGCATATAAGAAAGGGTAGTAACAAGTGATTACATCAATACTTTCATAAATTCCTTAGATACTATTTCTTTACTTGGTTTGCAAGTCATCTCTCTTTCTCTATTCATTCTTGTTTATATGGTGATGTTAGGCGGCAAAAATTTTCAAGGATTAGAAAAGAGAAATCATTAGAAGTTATCTAGAGACATGTGCATGCTATGATGATGGGTTCGTCAGGAGTAGGATGATATGTGAGCCAACTTGTGATCTTCATTGTTGAATAACGTGTTTATATGCATGATGGTTTACACACACACAAACCTAATTATAGTAAATAACACAAGGATTAAGAAATACTTAGGAAAATTAAGGTACTTTCAGTAGAGGTAGAATTCACTGCTCCAGTAGTCTTGTTAACATTGATTCTATATCGTGTATAAATTGTTCATACCAGGAAATGGAAAACTCCATTGAAGATGTGTTAGTGACCGAATTCTTTGAGAAGAATATTCGTGACTCTATGGTTTCAGAAGACTACGAAATAGAAGAGGGTCAAGAAACTGACTGGGTAGAAATGTTAGTATGGGCTAGCACCTCAGTAGAAGATGAGGAAACTAGGGAGCACATTCTGAGGGATGAGCAGCCAAACACAACTCCCCCACCTATCTTAGAACTCAAGCTACTGCCATCTACCTTGAAGTATGCATTCCTAGGGGAAAATGAGACACTTCCGGTGATCATTGCATCAGACTTGCAACCAGAGGAAGAGAAAGAATTGATCAATGTGTTGCGATACTACAGAGAAGCGATAGGTTGGTCGTTGGATGACTTGAAAGGAATTAGCCCTACCACATGTATGCACAAAATTTTCCTTAAGGAAGGATCCAAACTAACCATCGAAGGGCAACGAAGGCTAAATCCAATCATGAAGGAGGTAGTCAAGAAGGAAATCCTCAAGTTGTTAGAAAATGGGATCATTTACCCTATTTCAGACAGCAAGTGGGTTAGCCCTATTCATGTAGTGCCTAAGAAGTCTGGGTTGACTGTGGTGAAGAATGAAGACAATGAATTGGTGCCACAAAGGGTTCAGACAGGCTGGCATGTATTCATCGATTACAGGAAACTTAATTCAGCTACTAAGAAGGATCATTTCCCTCTGCCATTCATTGATCAGATGTTGGAACGTCTGGCAGGTCACAGTCATTACTGCTTTTTGGATGGGTACTCCGGATACAATCAGATTGCTATCGCTTCAGAAGATCAGGAGAAAACCACTTTCACATGTGTTAGGTTGATAATTAGTGTTGGCATTAATTCCATATCAAAACGTGTTTTACTTGTAATGTTTAGTGGTTAGTAAATGAAGGATTTCGAAGATGAAGGACGTCTCAACCATTATTCGTTCAAGTTGCCGGCTTTTAAGAGTTTCGGACATTATCGGTCTACAAAGGTATACAAAGACCTCTTATCTCTTACAAGGCTAGGCACACGCTCACACATATCATTCTTGTGTGTCCCTTCATGATTTTATTTCATTTACATTTCACTTTCACACACTTGGCAAAATATGCTCATGCATTCACATTTAGTTAATAAACTTTGTGTTTTGCATTTTCTAGGACTATGTCCGGAAACTAGCATATGTGTGTGTATTTGTGTTTGTATGTTTCCTTATTTTGTGTTTAGGACTTGAACATGTTCTTATTCAATGCCTTATTGAGTTCCGATCGTTTCGGTTACTCATTCATAAGGTTTCGAGTCCAAATGTGTTGACTATGCCACTTTACGTTCTCTTACGTTGTGTTGACTTCATCGATGATTTCCGAGATGATTTCTCAACCGTTTTTCAATGTTGTATAGTCGTTTTCGTGCGTGAGAGAGTCACGGTTCGTAATCCGAAAACGGATTTGAATTCGGAGTTCGGACGCCCGAGATACGGGCCGACAAACCGAGGGAGCACGAGAGAGGACAGCCCAGGCCGTGGGCCACATGGGCTGGCCGTGGTTGAGGCCGTGGGCCCCACGGCCTGGAGCACCCTCTGCTCCCGTATGGGCCACGCGCCCCCCACGGCCTGGGGGTGATGTGGCACCACATGATTGGCCGGTTCCCTCCTTCTCTCTCCTCCTATTTCTTCCCTCCTTCTCTCTCCTCCTATTTCTTCCCTCTCTCTCTCATTTTGAATTTCCAAGAAGAAAAAATCAGTTTTCCCGTCAGCCCTCTCCTCTGAATTTTCAGATTTTCGAAACACCATATCTTCCTCATCCGGAGTCGGATTTGAGTGATTCAAGTTGGAGAGTGTTCGTATTTGAGTCCTCTAACATCTCCAAGTGGTTTGGTAGCTGTTTGATCGTGATTTCTAGTGGTTGATCACTGAATTCCGAACCAGCTTCAAAATCCGAGGTAATGGTCTCATCATAGGGATTTCTTGTTATTTGACCTTCCAAATGCTTGGGGTTTCTTCTTCTATATCTATGTTATTGTTTTATGAAAGCTATTTGAAAAGGTAGCTTGATTATCATTCCAATTGAAACTCAATTTGTGGACTTATGTTGACTAGATTTTATGATTCTAGGTTTTACATTTGTTTGTGAGTTGTATTGTGATTAGAATGGCATCTTAGGTTGTTTGATACTTAATTGAATTAATTTTGTGTTAAAATGACTTTGAGATTTGATTTGGTCCTTTGATTGAAGAAATCAAGGATTTGTTTATTTGTTTGTGATTTAGAGAATATAGGTTTTGATTGATGTAAATCTCAAAACCTTGCTCTATATTTTTGTCTAGTATATTGATTGATTTTAATCTCATATATCTAGCCTTTGATTGTATATTGATAGCATCATGAATTAGGACTCAATGAACATTTTGTGATTCAAGTGTTATGTGT
Organism: Acer saccharum; assembly: GCA_030490815.1. NCBI lineage: Eukaryota > Viridiplantae > Streptophyta > Magnoliopsida > Sapindales > Sapindaceae > Acer > Acer saccharum. The sequence goes on from CM059873.1 coordinate 42,343,398, forward strand.
GTGAATGAGACTTTGAGTGTATGTGTTAGGTGTTTCACATGCTTAGGTTTCTATTCATGTATTTTTGCATCTAGACTTGATTAATTGTGTTTTCACATGTTTAGGTCTATTTGTGCCATAGAATGTATTGATCACATGTTCTATGTTGAAATGAATGTTTGCATCATTTGCATTCACATGATCACACTAGGAAGTCCTTGTAAAAGGCATGAAGTCTTGGTTAGAGTCGGAATGACTCGGATAGCCAAGCAAGAAGTCTTGCCTAGAGTCGGGATGACTCAGATAGGTAAGCAAGGAGTCATGGCTAGAGTCGGGAGGACTCGGATAGTCATGCATGGGAGGCTTCCTAGAGGCAAGTGTGCCTTGGATAGGAAGTTGGCTAACATATTGGTAGGCCTAGGCGTATGGTTAGACATAGACTCCGATAGAGCGGGGTACACGGGATGTGTATGCACTCTTGAGGAATTTCTAATCTTCCATCGATGTTGGTTGAGTGTGTTGTCCAATATATGGTGGTTCCGCATCATTGAGGGATTTCATACTTTCCAATAGGGTTGGGTAGGCTTAGACTTCACTAGGTTGGGTGAGCTAAAGATTGGTCACTTTGTGAATGTTCTATGTTTACTTTCCAATAATATAGTACCCAATGGTTGTAGTTCAACCCGTGGATGTTTCCTCCTTGGAGGTTTTACCACGTTAAAAAATCCCTTGTGTTAATTCTTTCTATCTCTTCTCTTATATTTTAATTGTATATTTTATTGTCTTGATTCATAATATTCACTTGTGATGTAATGTGAACCAAGTCTTTGTATAGTGTGATTAGTGTATTCATTCTATAGATCAATTTGTATCTTTGATTCTTTTGTATATTGTAATATTTGTTTAGTGACATTTTGCTCACTCTTGTAACACATTGAACATCTTATGAAATACAAGCTTATTTTGTTGTTATGTTTATTTGATATTTTACCTCACATGACTTGTTGATATACTTAGACATTTCTCTTATGATTGTGTCATTGTATTGTCTATGTATGTCTACCTTGGCTTATTGTGTTGTGTGTAAGGCTACCTTGAGGGACAAACGGATGTTTGTTCAAGGGTTTGAAAAAAGGTGTAAAAACCTATTCACCCCCCCCCCCCCTCTAGGTATGCTTTAAGCAATTTAACTTCGTTTGTGTACATTCAACATGTCCTTTCGGTACATTCGCCTACCGACGGATGCCATTTGGGCTATGTAATGCCCCAGGTACATTTCAAAGGTGCATGACATCTATATTTTCAGATATTGTGGAAGGTATAATAGAGATTTTCATGGACGATTTCTCTGTAATGGGAAATTCTTTTGGTGACTGTTTGAGAAACCTATTCTCAGTGCTAGCAAGATGCAAGCAGGTTCATTTAGTATTGAACTGGGAGAAAAGTCACTTCATGGTGAAGGAAGGAATTGTGCTTGGGCACATTATCTCGGGTAGAGGCATTGAAGTAGATAAGGCAAAAGTCGACGTCATGAAGAGTTTACAGTTTCCAAGATCAGTGAGAGAAATTCGAGCATTTTTAGGACATGCAGGGTTTTACAGAAGGTTCATCAAAGACTTTTCGAAGATTTCAAGGCCCCTGTGTCGACTACTTCAAAAAGAGATCGAGTTTGATTTTGACGAGAAGTGTATGGCAGCATTTAAAGAACTCAAGCAATTGTTGACCACGGCTCCCATAATGAGACCACCTGATTGAAGTTTGCCTTTCGAGCTCATGTGTGATGCTTCTGACTATGCTGTTGGAGCAGTACTAGGGCAGAGGGTTGACAAAATTCCACATGACATATACTACGCTTCACGGACCCTGAATGACGCACAGTTGAACTACTCTACTACAGAAAAGGAGTTGTTAGAAGTTATTTTTGCACTTGAAAAATTTAGATCATATCTAATTGGCGCAAAGGTTATTATGTTCATTGATCACTCAGCACTCCGATATCTCCTCTAGAAGAAGGATGCCAAGCCAAGACTCATTCGATGGATCCTTCTACTACAAGAATTCGATTTAGAGATCAGAGACAAGAAAGGGAGTGAGAATGTGGTAGCAGACCACTTGAGTAGACTAATGTTAGATTCATATGCAGAAGAAGATACTCTACCACTGAGGGACAGTTTTCCAGATGAGCAGCTTTTGAAATTAAGCGACACAGAGCCATGGTATGCTGATATAGTCAACTTCCTCACAAACAAGATTTTGCCAGCAGGCATGACAAGTCAAGGAAGAAAGAGATTCGTTTTCAATGCAAGACAGTACTTTTGGAATGACCCATACTTGTTCAAACACGGGGCAGACCAAATCATTAGAAGATGTATACCAGAGGATGAACAGTTAGACATCCTGAAGTTCTGCCATGAACTTCAATGAGGAGGCCACTACAGTTCTAGAAAGACAGTGATGAAGGTTCTTCAGTCGGGGTTCTATTAGACAACATTGTTCAAGGATGCTTACCACTTCTGCTTACGATGTGATCGATGTCAGAGAACAGGAAACATTGGTAAGAGGAATGAGATGCCGCAGTCAGGCCAAATGGTAGTAGAGATTTTCGATGTCTGGGGAATCGATTTCATGGGACCATTCCCACCATCGGACGGATACAGCTACATCCTGGTAGCCGTGGACTACGTTTCTAAATGGATTGAAGCCATAGCCACGAAGACCAATGACAGTAAAGTAGTTGTGAAGTTTGTAAGGGGCACGATTTTCTCCAGGTTCGAGACTCCACGGGCCATCATAAGTGATGGGGGAAGTCATTTTTATAACAAGATATTTGCCACACTACTGAAGAAATATAGTGTGAATCACAAGGTTGCAACCCCCTATCACCCTCAGACCTCCGGCCAAGTAGAAGTCAGTAACAGACACATCAACCAAATCCTTGAAAAGACTGTGAACATAAGCAGGAAAGATTGGTCGTTCAAGTTGAATGATGCCTTATAGGCCTACATAACTGCTTTCAAAACTCCAATCGGAATGACACCCTATCGTTTGATCTTTGGAAAGGCTTGCCATTTGCTAGTGGAATTAGAGCACAATGCTTACTGGGCACTCCAGAAGTTGAACTTTGATATGGACGAGGCAGGGGAAGAACGTAAACTTCAACTGAACGAACTCCAGGAACTTCGGGATGAAGCATATGAGAATGCAAAAATCTACAGAGAGAAGACCAAGAGAATGCATGACAAGAAAGTAATCCTCAAGGATCTGTGCCCAGGGATGTTAGTGTAAGGTTCATGATTTGTATTGGCTTGATTCCATTGCAAAACACTCCATATTTGTATTAGTTGTTGCTTAGAATATTCTTTGAAGAAAGGAAGCTTAAAAAGTGAAGAGCAACGTCTAGTGCAAAAGTCATCTTCAAGAGGTGAAAAGCGTCAAAGGTATATCTTGACTCCTATCCTCTTGCAAGGCGTTAGCGCACACACACACAATTCATACACGTGTGTCCCTGCATCGTGGTTCAAACATTTTGTATAACACTTTCACACACTTCATAGTATGCTCATGCATTGTTCTTTAATAGATAAACATTGTAGAATTGCATGCTTTGTGACTATCTCTTTGATATGGCATGCTTGTGTGAATATGTGTTTATTTGTTTGTGTATTTTATGTTTTGGACTTGAATATGTTCTCAAATGATTCCTTGTTGAGTTCCGATCGTTTCGGTTACTCACTCATTTGTTTTCGAGTTCCGAGTTGGAAGTTTCGAAACTTTCCGTACTTTTATCGTACATGGTTTTCGTCTTTTCGATTTCCATTTTTTTTATGAAATTTTTGTTGATGCCTATTTTCGTGAGGGAGTTATGGTTCGTAATCTGAAAACGGATTCGAATTCGGAGTTCGGAGATCGGAGAACGGTTAAAAAATGTGAGAGATGTGCGAAAGGGTGCTATAGGATAAAAGGTAGCAAATTGTCATTTGCCCCCCCTTGGCCATTGGGGCCACGTGAGGCACACGCCATAACATGGCCTCTGTCCCCATGAAGCAAACGGCCATGTAGAGCTGATTGCAAATTCATTTCATGAATTAATGGGTTTTTGTCATATGTATTGCATGCATATGGTGTTTGGTGTGCATTGTCAATCATAGCATGTGGTGTCTTTGGTCTTTCTTCCTATTGGTCATATGATATGTTACTCACATGAGCTTACCTCACCTGATCATGGTCTCACTCAATTTATTCCCTCTCTCACGGTAATTCAAAACAAGAGTGAAAAAGAAGAACATTTTTTTTTTATGTGCAGAATTTTTTCTTACAATTTTTCAAATCTTAATTTCACCATATCTCTCTCATCTCAACTCCGATTCAATTGATTCAAAAGCCAAAAATGTTGGTCTTGATGAAAGGAACAAACCCCAAGCATTTTTAGAGTCAAAGGATTTTGTGATTTTTCGCAGCAAGCATATTTCAGTCCGAAATTCTACATTTGTATGTGTAACATATTCTTCTCACTTCATCTTTTGATCATTTCTTTTAATCTTTCTAATTGATAGATGATATGTGTTTAGAATGTTGTTAGATCATATTCTAGGGGTGGTTGATCTATTGATTGTTAAGTTTTAGCCATTTGATTTCTCTTGAACATATATGTGCTAAACTTGATTCAACATGAAATTGATTCTAGAAAGTGAATATTTGATGTGCTTCATGTTATTTTCTATGTTTAATTTCATGATCTAAGAACTAGGTTTTTAGTGTGATATATTGAATATTCATACCTTGTTCTTATTGATTTACACGTCTTGATTTCTAGATATTTTTGTGAATTGATTGTTGAAAGCTTATTCTAGATTATCATTGAACATGTACATTGAGCTTGATTGATCATTAAGCTTAATTTGATTGTGTGTGCATCATTTGCATCACGTAGATCATAGCCTTGCATTAGGTTGAAGTCTCTAGCAAAGTGAGTGAAGCTTTGTGGATAGAGCAAGGAAGTCTTGATTAGAGTCGGGAGGACTCGGATAATCAAGCAAGGAAGACTTGTCTAGGTTCGGGAGGATCCGGATAGGCAAGCAAGAAATCTTCCTAGAGACGTGAGCGTCTTGGATAGGAAGTTGCTTTCTAGAGGTGTAGGATACATCTCGGATAGGAAGTAGGCTTGGTGATTCACTTGCCCAAGGGTTGATTAGGAGGTGATAGCTTGAGCGGATATCATGTGTTGATAGCTTGAGTGTGTAAGTCCTTTTCATATAGTGGATTGCTTTGCCGGTGGTTGTGGTATCAACCCGTGGATGTTTCCTCTTTGAGGTTTTACCACGTAAAAAATACTTGTATTCATTTTTGTTTTTACTTTTCTTTATCTTCCTTATCTTACATTGATTGCATATCTTGTAAATTGATTATCTCTTGTATTAGTGAAATCAATTCATTTGCTAAATCTAATCAAGTGTGCATTTTCTTTGTTATATTCCGCATCATTTTTAAGATTGGAAGAATTTGAGTAAATACCTATTCACCCCCCCTCTAGGTATATTTTACACTATATTGCTTAAGGGAATTTCAGTTAGTCCTCCTATTCAACACTAGGTTGAAGCTGTTTCTAGGAAAGCTCAGATCGAGATGGTATGTGCCGTATAGGATACTCCAAATATTCCTATATGGAGCCATCAAGCTGCTGAATGAGAAAAATGGGGATACATTCAAGGTAAATGGGCATCGAGTGAAGCCATATCTGCAAGGAGCGGATGAAGTCAGGAATTTGGAATAGGTAGCACTTACAGAGCCGTAGAGCTCTCATGCGTCTTGCCTAGATGGAAAATCTCGCGCTAGGTGGGAGGCACCCCACCAGGTACAATTTTCTTACCTAGTGTTATTTACGTATTTTAATGTATATATATATATATATATATATAGTTGTTTGTTTAGTGTTGATTTTATTGTTGCTATATCTAAACTCTAACTAACCATGTTCGCAATTACATTGAGGACAATGTTTGGTTTAGGTTTGGGGGTGTGGCATAAGTTTTTTTTGAAATCTTTGTAGTATTTTTATAATATATGCTTATATTTTGTAGTGTTTGGTAGAAAAAATTTTCAAATCTCTGTAACAATTTTGAAATTGGTTTGAGGGTTGTTACTTATATATGCTAATGGAACATTCCATACTTGCTTTGGAAGTTAAATTTTGACTAAAATGCATGCCATCTAAGCTGTTGCACCACTATAAATATGCTTGTACAGTGCCAATTTTCGGATGTTTAGGTGAAGGAACCTTAGACTGTTTGATCCTAGGGGAATTGTGGAGACTACCCATGTGAGGAATAGAGCCTGTGCTGATTAATTGAGAGGGTATAATCCATTCTTCTTGTAAAAAGCACTATTCAAAAATAGGATGCATTGAGATCTCATTCATATGCACTAGTATTGATTGCCATTGAACAAGAAACATTGTGGACTGCTTGTGAAATTTGTATTCCCTTGTTAGAAGGTCTGATAGAGATGATCCTAGGCATGTGTGTTTAACTGCATTATCCAAACACTGTCCTTATGATGTGTTCTCCAATTGCCAAATTTGAGGCCAAACACAACCATTCATTTCATCAACACATACATCCATACACATCAACCACATGAAATCCTTAGATGTTGATTATAGTTGCATATGTAAAAATGCAAGTAGATAGCTCAATTCTGTAAATAGCGTGTACTCAGGCGATGATAGAAAAATGTGCAATAGAGAGGCTATATTGTAAAGGTGTAAAAATAAATAAATAAATAAACACTTAAAGCCATGATACCTAATCGATTGAATACTTGTAGTGAGTACCAATTAGCACATCATCAAATTGTTAATTTTAGCCTAGATGCTTGTGGACATTGAAAAAAATGAGCTAGTAAAGTGATTGAAAGTTTGATCAACATCTTTAGGATTCCATCAAACTCATTCCACTCACCATAAATTACCCATGGCCCCATTACAACCAAGGAAAGCCCTAGTGGATCTATGAGAAGTCTAAGTTGGGAATACGAGTCAAACATGTTCTCTCCACGTTCATGGTTATCAATTCATTCATGAGACTTGACATTATGAAAGTGCGTTGTTTCTATATTCACATGCGTTATATTCGAATTCTATATACATACACTCAATTCGCATGTGATTGAAGAGAGATAACCTAGGATTCTGAGAGAAGAAAGAGATGGATCTGTGAGAAATAGAAGTCGAGGTGAATTTACCTTAGACAGATAATTTACTGATTCTTGGACCAAAAACATCCAAATTATTGGCATACAAGTATTATGTGTTGTTATAACTGAAGTGGAATCTTATTAGTCCTAATTGAGAATGCTTAGCTTGCATGATTTTTTGTTGTAATATACAAAGTAACCCCTCAGTAGTAGATTACAGAGTTACGTTTATGGGTATCGTATCTGGTAAACCCTCAGGAGACTACACTCCTCCTACTAGGGGCACCTAGAGGTTTAAAAGGCATGTGGTACGTGCTAAGTACCATCGTGTTTCCTACGAAAATGGATTAGTTAATTGTTATTAATAAGTAGTAGAGTTGTTCTTTCTTTCGTTGTTTTGCTCGAGGACGAGCAAAAGATAGGTTTGGGGGTCTGATCGCGCTATGAATGTTCATATTTAGCGCCCCTAATTCCTACCTTTTGTGTTCATATTCGAGCACTTTTGTGTGCATAACGTGTGTTTTTGTTAAGTTCAGGTAATTTGACCAGTCAGGAAGGTTTTTGCATCAAAGTGGTTAAAAAAGGAGCAAAACCATGAGAAGAAGACACGGCTGGACATAATCCGCCATCCAGGGAGCTTGAAGTCGCCAGAAATCATGGCGGGTTCATGAGGCGGGAATATTCCAGCCTTTCTGAAGGTCTGAAGTCACTAGAATCATAGCGACTTTGCATGGCGGGTTCATTAGGCGGGAATATTCCAGCCTTCCCGAAGGTCTGAATTCGCCAGAAGCATGGCGGGTTCGTATGGCTAGTTTGTACGGCGGGAAATAAGCCGCCTATATCTTTTCTGAAGCCGCGGCGAGTTCGTGACGGTGGGAAAGAAGACGCCCAGAAACTCACCAAGGGCCGCGGCGGGTTCGTGCGGCGGGTTTGAACCTGTGGAATGAACCCGCCTAAGGCACGTCCAAAGGCCAATTTGGCATTTCTTGCCTCATTTGAAGAAAAACATATATATACTTCTCTCTACTACTGAAGAAGGGTGACAAAAATAGCATAGAAATAGTTAGTGTTAGTTTTTGGTTATTACATCATAGAATTGATTAGTGGTTAAGAAGCTTTCACTTGTAATCTTTGTAGCTAAAAGGTATTGATCTTAGTAAGTACCTTGCTCATCAATCTCTTGAAAGTTATTGTGATCATTTGGTTTGTATTGCTGTGGAGGAAGGAGAGGTCGGCCTTGATTCTTCGAGGGTAGTATTTCTTCCTTTTGTTCATTCATATGCAGTATTTAATGATCATGTGTAACTAAACACTTTGTTGGGGAATTTATGAAAGTATTGATGTAATCACTTGTTACTACCCTTTCCTATATGCATCACTTGTGTTTGTATGCTTGAATTGATGAATTCATGCCATATATCTCATAAATCTTAGAAGCATGGAGTTGGTTATTGTAAAGTGATGAAATACTAAGTTCATAATATTTGAATTGAGTATGGTTAGTCAAAACTCCTGGATTAGAATGTGTTTGTTCATACAAAATCCTAAGAATACATTCTATCAATTTAGTTCCACAACTTACATTCCTTGATGATTAATCTGACCCTCAGATGAGATATTAAGTGGATGGTTGAGTGTACCAATTGTATAAATGGAACTACACGAGTGACTTGATTTTTGTTGCATGAAGGTGGTTATTTGTGGTACATCATTACTGATTTCATACATTCCATAGCATCTTAGCTTATCAATTATAATCTTTTATCATCATATTAGTTTAATTCCTTAAAATACTCACTAATTCTAGCATTTACCAGTTACTTGATTCCCTGTGGACCGATACCCTTACTTTGTACACTATACTAGCATAACGACTTGTACGATTGCAAAGGGTGAAATACTCGCGCGTTCAGTAGTATAACTTTGGTAATTTAGAACATATTATAGTGTAATTAGAGACTCGGTTAGGATGCGTCACAGGGTCATTTTGGACCTCTTACATCAACAACCACTGACAACTCTCCAAGGGTATACTTGTCAAAGAACCCACGAACTTCCACTACACAATCCATGATCCATGATCATATTGGTTATATTTGGTTTTTTAAAAACTAGTGACTATATGTAAAAATTGGAAAACCAAAGTGGCTATTCTATGGAATTGTCTCAATATATTAATATTATATATATTATATAATATAATATATATTATATATAACATATATGTAATAATATATAATATATATAATAGTATAATATATATAATATATATTAACTTTCCTGATAGTTTTTAACTGTCAAGGATTGTTGACAGTTAAAAACTGTCAACAAATAACAAACATTTTTTTTATATGTATTATTAATATATTAAATAATATATAATATAATATATATATATAATAAATATATATATATTATATTAATACATATAATATATATATATATATATAATACATATATATATTATATTAATACATATAATATATATAATATTAATATATTATATAATATAATATATATGTAATAATATATAATATATATAATATATTAAATATATAATAATATAATATATAAATATATTATATTATATATGTTTATATATCGTTATATATATTATAATAATATAATATATAATAATAATATATTATTTTTGGAAAAGAGCTGAGGGTAGTTTTGTAATGGAGTTGGGGCATATGAGGGTATTTATGGAATATAAATTTTAGTTTGGAATGGAAGGGCATTTCATTGGTTTTTGGATGGAATGCCCATTCCACCAAAATGTTGGAATCCTCATTCCAATGGAATCACTATTCCATTGCATTTTAACAAACCAAACGAATGGAATGGCTTTCTTTCCATTCAATTCCATCCAACCAAACATGGCATGTAGGAGACTCGTGACATCAATTGTAATAAGCATGATTTGGAATACAACTCTCATTACAGGGGAAATATTTCTCAACATACATCTTGCAATTTAATGAACAAATGTAAAACTCATATTACTAATTTATATGGGTAATTGCATTATTAACTTAGTATGAAACAAGAGAGTGCAAAATAAATAAACAATTTTTTAAAAATTATTTTTTTGAATTTTTTGAAAGTAAATGATTTAAAAGTAAATTTATTAAATTTAAAATTTTACTTATCCAATATCGGTTTGCCCAAAAATCGATATCTTACTGTAAAATAAATTCATATCAGGATTTTGTTTGGTGTTGAAAATAGGAAGTAAAAGTTTTAAAAAATTATTAAAGATAAAAAAAATTATATATTATGAATGTTTTATAATATAATATATATATAATATATATTATATATTATATTTTATTTAATATAATAATATATAATATTTATATATATTATATAAATATTATAAATATATTATTATTATTATTATTATATATATATATTTATATATATAATATAAAAAATATATATATTATTATTATATTATTAGATGTGATTTGCTATAAATATATATATATATATATTATATTATATTATAAAACATTCATAATATATAATTTTTTCATTATCTTTAATAATTTTTAAAAACTTTTACTTCATATTTTCAACACCAAACAAAATCCCGATATGGATTTATTTTATAGTAAGATATCGGTTTTTGGGCAAATTGATATTGGATGAGTAAAATTTTAAATTTAATCATTTATTTTAAAAAAATTCAAAAAAATAATTTTTAAAAAAATTGTTTATTTATTTTGCACCCTTTTGTTTCATACTAAGAGACACGTTAATAATCAAATTACCCATATAAATTAGTAATCTAAGTCTTACATTTGTTCATTAAATTGTAAGATGCATGTTGAGAAATATCTCCCATGTAGTGAGATTTGTATTTCAAATCATGCTTATTACAATTGATGTCACGAGTCTCCTACAGACCATGTTTGGTTGGATGGAATGGAATGGAAAGAATGCCATTCCATTCGTTTGGTTTGTTAAAATGCAATGGAATAGTGATTCCATTGGAATGATGATTCCAACATTTTGGTGGAATGGGCATTCCATCCAAAAACCAATGAAATGCCCTTCCATTCCAAACTAAAATTTATATTCCATAAATACCCTCATATGCCCCAACTCCATTACAAAAATACCCTCAGCTCCTTTCCAAAAATAATATATTATTATTATATATTATATTATTATAATATATATAACGATATATAAACATATATAATATATTTTGGGGAAATTATCATTCTCCCCCCTATAGTTTGCTGTATTCTACAGTCTCCCCCCTCTAGTTTCAAAATTCTCCAATTTCCCCCCTCTCATGCCCAATCTCACAATATAAAAATAGGCATGGGAGGGGGGAAATTGGAGAATTTTAAAACTACAGGGGGGACTGGAGAATATGGCAAACTACAGGGGGGATAATAATAATTTCCCTATAGTATAATATATTTATATATTATATATATATATATATATGTATTATATATTATATTATATTATTATATATTTATATTATATAAATATATTATTATATTATATATTTATATTATCTAAATATATTATTATATATATTGTATAATATAATATATATTATATATATTTATATTTTTATATATATATGTTATATTATATAATATATATATATTATTATTATATGTATTATATTGTAACAACTTATACAGTAACTTAATTTTCTATTGATATCATAACTTTATATTTATGATTTGCAATTCTAGTACTCTAGGTTCCAAACAAAATTCATATTTGATGAAAATGTTGAATTTCATTGGAACTTCAAGTTCATATATAAACTTTTTGTTTATAATTGAAAACCATGAATTGAGAACTTCGGGCTCCAAAATTAATCACATCTATCGAAATTTAGATCTTTGGGTACTAATTCGATAATTCAAAATCTTATATTATTATTTATATCGCAATTCATTATTGTTAATAATACTATGTTAAACTTCAGGCTTTTTGATTTTATAATCTCCAAACACTAAATTGAGCTTCAGGCTTTTTGATTTTACAATCTTCGGACATCAGATCAAGCTTTAAGCTTTTTGATTTAACAATTATCAAATATATGGCAAATCGAGCTTAAGGCTCTTTGATTTTGCGATCTTTGGGTTGGAATTCATTCACTTTATTTGTGCATTCTTCAAGGTGTAAAACAACCCAACTTTGGCAAATCTTAATAATATGGGGATCCTGACTGATCCATGTTGCAGAAGATGTGGAGAAGATATTGAAACAACTGAGCATGCTCTGCTCTGGTGTAGCAAGGCTATGGAAGTTTGGTCTTCTTCTGTATTCTAGGATATTATAGCTAAGTGGAAGGGCTTAAGATGTGTTGATTTGATGTGGTGGTTGCTTTCCAAGGTAAAAAGGGAGGATTTAGAGTTTTTTTTGTATAGTGTCGTGGGCTATTTGGAGGAAGAGGAACTGTTCTATCTACCGAGGAAACTTTCGTGTTGATGGGGAGATTCTGGATTGGGCTGCAAATTTCCTTCTTGAATTTCAAAATACTAGTAGGGTTCTTAAGGCTAAAAAAGAAGGCAATTGTAGTCCTTCCCAAACTATGTGGTGCCCTCCTCCTCCAGGTAATCTCAAGTTAAATACGGATGTCGCGGTTAGACAAAACTCTTCTTTCATTGGCATTGGAGCAGTCATTAGAGATGGGGATGGTAAGGTTATTGCTGCCCTTTCTAAACCTTATTCGGGCTTTTTTTCTGCTGAATCAGGAGAATTACTTGCTGTTAGAGAAGGTTTGCTTTTAGCCAAATCTTTGAAGCTTTCAATTAAGTGGGTGGAAACTGATGCGAGCAATGTTGTATCTGCAGTTTCTAATTTGGATTATTTGGGGGGTCCTGCAGGTTGTATTATTGAAGATATTTTAGCCTTGTGTAAAGATGTGGGAGTATTAAAATGCCAGGCCATTCCAAGATCAGGAAATGGTGTGGCACATACTCTTGCAGCTTTGGCTTTCTCCTTTAAGGAGGAAAAATTATGGCAGAATGTGATGCCGTCTAGTATTATCTCTTTTGTTAGTTTGTAGCTGTTGGTGTTTTCTGCTTGTAGTTGTCTTTCTTAAAAAAAAAAACAAAAACAAAAACAACCATTTAATATTTCTGCTCATTTCTTGGCAACCCAATTGAATAGAACAAAATTTAGAAGAGAAAATGATATAAATCATTTTATTTTAGCCCTAAATTAGAGAAAGAGAATACTTTACAATTTCTTGGATCTCTTGGTCTCAATAAGAAAGTGTTATCTCTTATCACGTATCGAATTTGGATCATATGAATTTTGTCTTCGGTTATAGAGCTTTCAAATTTGGAAATTAAAACAAGTAAACAACAATATTGGTTAAAGACTCGTGCTGATAATGTGTTATAAAATAATTACAATAAACAAGAAAATAAAACATAAACTTAAAGTAGTGGAAGAGAGAAAAGTAGTTCAAGAGAAAAGAGATTCTTTTATTCCTCAATTGTTCTCCAAGTACAAATACAACATGTAATGGCTCTTTTTGTAGCCTTACAATATAATGGTTACACAAATGAAAAGGTAACATCATAACACCTCATAATGATCATAAATTTGATCATAAAATTTGGGTGTTAAGGAGATGGTGGGGAGATGAAGAGTTTACATTTTACTTGTATAAAATATATAAATGTGGACATCCACTTAAATAATATTTTCATAACAAATATATATTAATTACAAAAATATACTTAAAACTCAAAATCTTCCATAAAATCTTCAATATTATCTCATGCATCACGATCACAATAGATTGTTATTATTTAACAAAAACGTTTAGTATTTGAAGGTCATCCTTGTGAGTTTGAGTCGAATCAGAGATATAAGTATTTGTGCCCGGTCTAATTTAACGTGAGGCTACAGCCAAGGATGTTTCAGACTTTTGGTGAGTCATTGCAGAAAAGAAGAATTTGAGTCAAAGTTATTTATATCTCAATCCCCACCCTAACTACAGTGAAGTCATTACTCATTAGTCATTGTTAAATGTTAATTAATTAAATCACATAAAAGGTAAAAAGTGAATCAATCAGCAGAACTTTTTTTTTTTTTTTTTAAATAAAATAAAATATATTGTGATTTGATGAATTAGGACCAACAAGATTTTTTTTTTATTATTTTAAATATTATACTATTACATAAATCGGATTTTTTGGGGAGGGGGAGGACACAAACCTGCAACCTCATAGTGTAGGTGTAAGAGATTTTACCACCGAACCAACCTCGTCTTGTCAGGACTAACAAGAATCTTGTCATGCATGGATCAGAAACACGTTTAATTAATTAAAAGCTTTGCATTACGTATTTATAAACAAGTATTTGAAGACCATGACTATCACTCTATCAGTCTCTTTTAGCCCCATCAAACACGGTTTAGTATGTAGTCCATTGTATTGTAGGACCTGCATTGCATGTGTGACTCACTTTTTATCACTTTGGAAATATGGTACACGACTAACTGTGCTTAGAGTTGATATAATATAATACATTAAGGGTGTGTTTGTTGTATGTATTGTATAATATTAGAGAATTAAAATGTGTAGGGGGTCGACCTACGGTTGATGTGGATCAGGTCGGATTTGTGTTAGGCCCAAGGCAACTTGGTTGAGCTTGTCGAGTGGAGGGATGTCGTCTTGTCTATAGACCTGCAAAAGATGTTAGTCTGTCGAATAAAGGGATGTCGTCTCCTTCAAGAACCTGCAAGAAAAGTTAACACAGATAAAACACAATAAAAATGAAGGTGGTGGGTTTGGATCGTTTAGCCTTAGATATGCTTGGGCTGAGCAATCGTGACTTGATGGTGAATGAACTCCAATGATCGGAATACTCCTAGAATCAGAGCTTCAGTACGCAAGTAACAAGCTTTTGTTCAGAGAAAAATCAAAGACCTTTAGTGAAGGAGGCTTCCCCTATTTATACTAGGCATCTTGGCTCCAACGCCCACTATCTGCACTTGATAGTGGACATGATTCTAGGAGAGATTTCCTCTCAATGGGCAGTTACATCTTGTTTCGTAACTGTTCATTTTGAATGAGTCTTCAACGGTAGCTTTTGCTGGCAGCTGTGTTTGGGTCGACCCAACACAATGGGCCTAGGTTAGACTGGTAGAGATTGGGCCTTGGCATGTTGGGCCGTTGGACCATTTTTGGCTACCACAGTTTGTCCCCCACTCTCTAAAGAAGAATCCATGGAATTTAGAGAGTGATTTCCGTTGAGTCGACCGAGGTCGAACGACTTCTGTATCGAATGCAATAAACATCTTCATTGGTGTCAGCTATTGTCGAACGGTATTGGTGTCGAATGGAATCAACAATGATCCTTGATAGAGTCGACCATTGTCGAATGAACACTACATCGAATCTTAGCAACATCTTTTTGATTACTGTTTCGATCGACAACCTTCCCTGGGCGAGCGACGTTGTATTGCTAATAAAGGCTCGTCGTTTAGATGATCCTCTTTTCGATCGTTGGTTGGGTATCAAACCGATGTGATGGATATTAAAAGCAGAAGTGACAGGCGTTTGAGTTTTCAATGCTGGCGTCAGCTGCATTAATTTCTTGCGTAGTTAACTATAAAAGTTTTTTGAAATTGAAATTTTTCGTTGGGTTGTTTACCTGGGTTAACCGGTGTGGTTTGGTTAACCGGGGCAGTTGAATCGGCAGTTGGAAGGGTGTCGACACGTGGCAACTAGGGTTAGTGCGTTTTATAAAACCCAAACTGTCCACTCCTTGGATCACTTTGCTTTGCGCTGAAAAAACTTACACTCCTTCACCGAGAAAATTTCACCTAAAAAACTTCATTCTCTTCTCCACGATCCTTTGCCTGAAGATTTCTTTATTCTCGAATCTTTTCCAGGTTGGTAAAATCTTCCATCTGCATTTTATTTTTCATTCTTTTTGTGTATAAACTCGTTTAAAGATATTTTCTTACTTCTGAATGTTTCTGGTGCTTGTTTGAAGTTCTTTCGTTTTCTTGAATTTTTCTGAAATTTTATCTGAGGATGTATGTTCTTCACTAGTCTTTTTAGATTCTGACGTTTGCATGATTGATATTTCGATCCATATCAAGTTAGTTTTTCTTGCAAAATGTTGTTTTTGTTTCTGCGTATATGTCGTCTCGATGAGAGTAGCTTTTTAGGGTAGAGTCCTATTTCAGGATTTAGGTTGGCTTTCCAATAGGAAGTTAGAAAACCCTAGGTTTCTGATCAAAACTCCTTAGGTTGTGATTGTAGCGTGTAGCTTTTGTCTGACTTATGCATTTTCTGCATCTATCAGATTTTGGGAATACGATGTCGAGCAACCATACAATCTCTGACTTGGATATTAGCTGGTCTCCTAATGATGAGGATGGAGGAGTCGATAGTAGGACGCGAGACGTCGATAGACGGGTCACAGTTGAAGATCCGTCTACGCCTGTCTCTATCAATGCTAGGGGTATGTTAGAGCAGGGTGCCGTGTACGCCATTACGTCGGCTGTCGAACAGCCTGAGTATGTCGACATCCCTGAGCCGTCGACATCCGGTCGTCCATTAGGTATATTGAAAGATAGTCCAGCTAGCTTGATCACTGAGGACATGCTACCTGGCATTCGTACGATGTATGGTATTCCTAGCGACGTCGAACTACGTGCGCCGAGGGAATACGAACGTGCTGATTGGGATATACCCGGATGGACATGTCTCTACGAGTATACATTCTGCTTAGGCTTTAGATTTCCCATCCCTCAGCTGGTTCGACGAATGTTGGTATACTATGAGCTCGCCCCTGGTCAGCTGATGCCCAACACTTGGAGAATATTGTTGGGCTTAGGAATATTATGTGAGAGGAATGGCGTCCAGTTCGGGCTAGGGTGTCTCCTTCACAATTATTACCTAAAGGAGCATCTGACCGACACTGGTCGCTATTCGTTAGTGTCACGAAATAAAAAGAGGGATCTTATCATCGACACCAAGACGAATGATAGGAACTGGAAGGACACGTTTTTTTTTGCGAGGGGTCCTCCAGTCGACGGCCCGTGGAGGATGGGGGGAGAGGAATATCGATACCGACGAGTTTGGAATCGTTATGGTAAGTTTTTTCTTTTTACTGTCGAGTAGATTGTCGACACATGTTTTGATAACCGTCTGAATATATTTTGTTTAAAACTTTGCAGAGGTTAGAAGGGCAGGCAAAGCACCAGCGTGCGACGTTGCTCTTGAGCGTACTAGGATTTTGTTAGAAATCCCAGCAGCGCAGAGAAGTGTTAGCAATTTGCTAACGGAAGGTAATTTCAGGCCTAGTCGACTGTGGAGGTGGTCGACGCTAAATAGATCGCGCGCCCCCTATCCTCACGTGAAGGATTTTTTATCGTACATATGGATTATGAGGAGTTTTGAGATCCTTCAGTACAACTTGCATTTTTTAAAGCCCCTAACTGATGTTGAACGTCGTTTCGCAGTGACGACGATGGCGAGCGCAGAAATTAACATACCTGATAACGCTGAGACTTTAAGGCGCTATAAAGAGGAGTTTGCCAGGAAACGGGCAGCTGCGCAAAAGAAGAGGCAAGCTGCTGAGAAGTCGGTCGGAGGCTCTCCATCGGTGATAGAGCCAATTTTGGAGTCCTCGCCAGAGAGGAGTCCGTTAAAAAAGAAGCCAAGGAGGGCTCCTGCTGTCGAACGACAGAAAAAGGCTGCATCCAGTTCGAAAGACAAGTCGGCTGGATCAGACTTTGAGCCTGACTCTCCGATGAAGCTTCTTGCTTCTGGGTTGTCGTCATTCAAAGATCCCGCAGGATTTTTGAAGAGGTCGGACGACTTTACTCTTGTTGATGACGACATGCATCTGAAGAGAGTAAAGACGGAGGAGGTGTTCGACACGTTGCTCCTTTCAAACTTCTAGGTAGAAGATTTTTTTTTAATTTTTACTTTGTTGGTGACATTCTTTATTGATTGACATCTCTCCTATGTTGTAGGCCTACCAAGCGACGTTGCGTTTGCATGGTCGATATAAGGCCATCAACGACAAGAGTGTGGTGCTTCGTAAGGTGGGTGATGCTTTCAAGGCGGAAAATGCTAAACTCTCCACCGAGAAAAGCTTGGTTGAGCAACAAAAGGTAGAACTGGAGGAGGAGCTGAAAAACGAGAGGGCTCGACACTAGGCCGAGGTGGCGAGGCTCAACGAAGCAGCTGGCCAACAGGACAAGACCATCGAGGCTCTGAGGGAGAGGGCTCTGTCGATAGCGGTAGAAGCCGTCTGTAAAACTAGAGCAGAACTTTTCAAGGAGTACTTGTCGGGCGACCACTTGAAGTGGAATCCTCAGACGATGCAGGAAGAAATTGATATGTATGAAGAAATGCAGCGTCTTAAACTTGAGGAATCCCAAGGGGCGGGCGTCGACGGAGATGTTGAGAATGTCGACGGGAACCTTGGGGACGATGCGTCGCTCGACAAGGATGAAGCTGCTGCTACCGATGGTCCTCCGCAAGATGGCTTATAAAATTTTTTTTTACACTGTAATATCTCGGATGGTTTGGTCAACTTCGACCTATTTATTTTATCTTGGATGATTTGGTCGATTTCGACCTATTTATTTTTTAATTAGATGTAATAGAATTTCGTGTCATTTATATATTTCCCGATTTTGCATTTGTGGCGACTCTTTTAGTTATACTTTGGTTTGCATTGACTTTCGCGTGGTGATAACTTTGAATTTGCATGAAATGAGATATGAGCCTATAAACCCATGCTCCAACGTAAGTCGATCGACATTATATATGAGACTTGAATTCATTATCTTGAATTTGTATATGATAAGCCTGTAAACTTATGATCATACCTAAGTCGATCGACGTAATTTATAAGGATGATTCAGTTGACAATGATTTTATCGTTGATGTCGTATCTTTCAGTCGACAAAATCTTTTTATTATAGTACTTCGCTTACATTCGTTTGATGGTCGACACGACCTTTTACATAAAATTTCGCTTGCATGCGTTTGATGGTCGACATGACCTTTTACATAGGATTTCGCTTACATGCGTTTGATGGTCGACACGACCTTTTACATAGAATTTTGCTTACATGCGTTTGATGGTCGACACGACCTTTTACATAGAATTTCGCTTGCATGCGTTTGATGGTCGACACGACCTTTCACATAGGATTTCGCTTACATGCATTGGATTTTGTCGCCACTTGTCTCGCTACTTGTCCCCAGTACTACTCTCCCACTCTTAATATGCACTTGTCGATTTGAGTATATTAAGAGTGCGGTCACTGGAAATATGTCTGAAATAAAAAATTTTCTTGTCGACGTCGACAGCTTGGTCAGCGGAAAAAATGTCTTTTGAGCTCAGTTTTGCACTTAGTTGCACTAAGTTGTCATCATTGCTCTTTTGGTCGATTTGTTAGCAATGAGAAGCCAATGAAATAAACAATAATGATAAAGAAAATAGAATAAAATGGAAGTTCAGAAATGGTACTGTTTTAGATGTATGGCGTTCCAACTATTATGCAGTTCTCGACCGTCGAGTCCTCTTAGCTTGTATGCACCTCGCCCGACAACATCCGTTATTTGATATGGTCCTTCCCAAGTTGGCCCCAACTTTCCGGCACCTTCTTCCCTTGTATTTTGGAACACTCGTCGTAGTACCTAGTCGTGTAGTTTAAAGACTCGGACATTAACCTTTTTATTGTAATGTCGAGCGATTTGTTGTTGGTACGACTGAGTTCTTAGGGCTGCACGATCTCGTCGTTCGTCGAGGTGGTCAAGTTCGAAACTGAGTTCCAAGTTGTTCTGCTCTTCATCGGGATTCTCGCTGCGGGCGGTCGACAGCCTGGTTTCTATTGGGATGACTGCTTCTGACTCGTAGACGAGTGAGAAGGGAGTTTCTCCTGTCGACCGCTGTGGGGTAGTTCTGTATGACCATAAGATCTCTGGAAGTTTCTCTGCCCACTGGCTTTTTTCTGCTTCCAGTCGTTTTTTCAATGTGTTGACAATTGTCTTGTTGGTCGACTCCGCTTGTCCATTTGCTTGAGGATATCGTGGAGTTGAGAAGCTTAACTTGATTGCGTATTTGTCGCAGAAATTTTTGAAGTCGTACGAAATGAATTGGGACCCATTGTCGGTCACTATCTCCTTTGGGACCCCAAACCTGCATATGATATTTTTCCATATAAAATTGCGTACCTCAATGTCGCGTACTTGTTGATATGCCCCGACTTCAACCTATTTGGTGAAGTAGTCTGTCAAGACTAACATGTAAACGACACCGCTGGCGCAGCTGGTAGCTTACCTACAATATCCATTCCCCATTTCATAAAAGGCCAAGGGGCCGAAATTGAATTCAACATACCTGGGGGGAGATGTGATATCGGTGCGAAGCGTTGGCACTTGTCGCATGATTTGACGTGATTTCGAGAGTCAATTCGCATAGTCGGCCAGTAATATCCTGTTGTGATGGCTCTGTTCGACAAGCTACGGGCGCTGGAATGATTTCCGCATTCCTCGTGGTGCAAACTTTTCAGGACGTCGTACGCTTCTCGAGGGGTCACACATCTCAAATATGGGCCTGTGAATGATTTCTTGTATAGTTTACCATACAGGATGCTGAACTTGGCTGCTTTCGCTTTGATTTTCCTTGCTTCTGCCCTGTCGTCTGGTAGGATGTCTGCCTGGAGATAATTGAAGATTGGCTCTATCCAGCTTCTTCCGTTGTCGACTGGTGCCACTGTTTCTGATTCTTGAATTGATGGAGACATGAGATGGATTATAGGAACCGATTTTGAACTGTTCGATGTCGTCGAACCAAGGTTTGCCAGTGCGACTGCTCGTGTGTTTTCGGATCTAGGTATTTGCTCGATCGAAAACTCATCAAAAGTCGACTGCAGCTGTTTGACTTTGTTTAGATAGGCTGACATTCTCTGATCCCTTGCCTCATATGTGCCATTTACTTGTCGAACGACTAATTGGGAGTCGCTTCGTACTTTAATGACTTTCACATTTAGGCTTTTTGCGAGGCTGAGCCCGGCGATTAAGGCTTTGTATTCAGCTTCGTTGTTCGTTGCATGAAAACCACAGTGGATTGACTGCTCCAGTATGTCTCCTTGTGGGGATTCGAGTACCAATCCTAACCCACTTCCTTTGATGCTACTTGATCCGTCGACCGACAAGATCCATCTACTGGGTGTGGCTGTCTCTGTGAATGCAACTAATTCCTGTTCGGCCTGCACACCTTCACCAGGGGTAAAATCCGCAATAAAATCGGTTAGTACCTATGATTTCATCGCTGATCGCGAGTGGAAACTGATGTCGTATTCGCTGAGTTCTACTGCCCACTTCATCAGTCGACCTGAAAGTTTAGGTTTATGAAGTATATTTTTATGGGGGTAAGTAGTGAATACCTTAATCAAGTGGCATTGGAAGTATGGTCTGAGTTTGCGGGCTGCCATCACAAGAGCTAGAGCTAACTTCTCCAGTCGACTGTATCTGGTTTCGACGTCGAGCAGAGTCTTGCTGTCGTAGTAGACTGGATGCTGGTTGCTATCCTCTTCTCTGACTAAGACTGCACTCACGGCTGTGTCAGATACGGCTAGGTATATGAATAGTGTTTTGTTGTCCTTTGGTTTTGACAGTAATGGGGGTGACTTCAAATAGGTTTTCAACTCTTGTAATGCTTTCTCACAGTCATCGTTCCATTCGAACGCTTTGTTCTTCCTGAGGATGTTAAATAATGGGAGGCATCTTTCGGACGACTTTGATATGAATCGGTTCAGCGCTGTGACTCGACCGATTAGTTTCTGTACATGCTTCATGCATTTAGGTGACTCAATATTTTCAATCGACCGTATTTGATCTGGATTAGCTTCGACGCCTCTTTGGGTGACTAGGTAGCCTAGAAATTTCCCTGAAGACACACCAAAAGAACACTTAGTAGGGTTTAGTTTCATACCATATTGGTCGAGTACGTCGAACGATTGCCTCAGATGGTTGATATGTTGCTGAGCGACTAACGACTTGACCAACATGTCGTCGATGTAGACTTCCATCGTCGATCCAAGCATCTTGGCGAACATTTTGTTGACTAGCCTCTGGTATGTTGCACCTACATTTTTTAAACCAAACGGCATTACTTTGTAACAAAAGATACCTCTTTCGGTGACGAAGGCAGTTTTTTCTTGGTCGTCTGGATGTATCAGAATCTGGTTGTAGCCGGAGTAAACGTCCATGAAGCTCAATAACTCATGTCCTGCAGTTGCGTCGACCAGCATGTCGATGTGTGGAAGTGGAAATGAATCCTTGGGACATGCCTTGTTGAGATCAGTGAAGTCGATGCAGACTCGCCATTTCTCGTTTTTCTTTTTCACTACGACGACGTTTGCCAGCCAGTCTGGATATTTTACTTCTCTCACTGAACCGATGTCGAACAATTTTTGTATCTCTTCGTTGATCACTTTGTTCCTTTCGGGAGTGAATTTTCTTCTTTTTTGTTTAACTGGCTGATGGTCTGGGTCGACTTGTAGTCGGTGAACCATTACTTCTGGGTCGATTCCGATCATGTCTTCGTGCGACCAGCCAAAGCTGTTGCGGCGTTCTCTCAAGAATTCGACTAACTGCTTTCGGATGTCGTCTGGTAACCTCGACCCGATGAATACTATATGATCTGGTTGGTCTGGGTCGATAGATACCTCGTCGAGTTCCTCCATTTTCTGCTTGGTTGGAGTTGACTCGACCTTGGCTTCCTGTAATTGCTATAATTCATGTTTCTTCTTTTTTAAAGCGTTTTGGTAGCACTCCCTAGCGGCTTTTTGTTCTCCTTTAATTTCTTTAACTCCCCACTTGGTTGGAAATTTGATCAGCTGATGGTAAGTCGATGGGATTGTGTAAGGTTCCCATTTGTTGATTGGCTAATTTCGTGGACAAACCACATGTTGGGGTACTTTGTAAGGGTAGCTTAGGTATTGGTTTTATTGTTCGAAACCCTTTGAAGACCTTGTGTTGATAAGCACCGAAGGTAATTTTCTTTGTGCTTACTTGACTTGAAGAGATAGTTGCACACACTCACAACTCATGCATATGTCTTATCTTTGTATGTTGTGTTTATTTGTGTTGTGCATTAATGCCTATTTTCATCTCTTCTTGCATGTTAAATGATTGCATCTAGCTTATTAATTGCCATAACTTGTTAGGCATTAGGATGCATTCACTTCCCACACTTGCACTTCATGATTAGTCTTAAGTGTGGTGTAATTCGTTTCCGTTTGTGTGATCGGAAACGTCCGCGCTTACACGATGGTGTGCATGTCTTAGCGCGATGGTTGACCACTTGAGAAGGTCTCATTCTTCTCATGGATAAGTGTTAGATTTGGTTTGGTTATTTGGAGTAAGTGTCTAGTTTCAAAAGATTGGATTTCAAGGTTTTAAGTGTTTTCAAAACTGACCTTTGTATGGTCTTGTGACCATAACTTTTTATGAAAAGATTGAAATTGAGTTTTGTAAAATTCTGGACAAACTAGACTCTCATACCTTTCCAACGGTATATTATTCGTAATATTTCATGACCGTTTGGATTGGTTTTGAAATTTCCAAAGTGACCACTAAAACAGGGCATCACAGCTGTTATCCGAATCTGACCTTTGGTCACTCAAATGACCATAACTTTTTCTACAGTTATCCAAATCATGTTTTGTTAATTGGAGTAGAAAGTAGACTTCCATACCTTTCCAACGGTATATTATATGAAAGGTTTCGATGTCGTTTGGTCATGTTTTGAGTCGCTTGAAAATCAAGCTTTGTGCTGTGACGCCCGCCGCGGTTTCAGTGCCGCGGTTTGTGACAGCGGCAGTCGAGCGACAGCAACGTCCTTGCTGTGCCGCGGCTACAGTGCCGCGGTTTAGCAACCGCGGCAGGCGAGCCACAGAGATTTTTTTAGTGCGTTTTTCCAAAACGACCACACTTCACTTATGGCCCCTATATATATAACACTTTGACTTTAGGTCAGACAAGAGAGTTCATATCAGATTTCATACTTAGGATATTTTTCAAAGAGAAGAAAAATTCCAAGAACTCATTTTTATTCACTCAAACACTTTTTCATGATCATCAATCATCATCTAGCATCATCTTAGATCATCTAGATGTCATCTAGCATGGATTCTTCATCATACTTTGCTTGGTAAGCTTTTCACTAATATCTTACATATTTTGTGTTTCTCTTATCTAGCAATCTCAATTTAATTACTTGTATGTGATTTTATATTCTTTGAATACAAGATTGAGATTAGTATGATGTATGTTTGAGAAGTTGTATTGTGCTAGCTTATTAGGTTTTGTGCTTAATATTGTTTAGCTAAACTAATTGACATGTCATTTAGTTTTGATATCTAGGATTGTTCTTAATTGAATATTAATCATCTTAGATAAGCATATAGGGTTTCCCTTGCTCTATGTTGCATTTTGGATATTCACATATATTCACTTAGGGTTGTATTCTCTTCTAGAGAAAGTAAGTCTTGTGTGTAGCAACCGGGATTAGGTTGCTTAGATCGCAAGCAAATTGGACTAGGTTCACTCATACCGGGATTAGGTAGGTGTGTGATTACTTCTGGGATTAGGTTGTAATCGTTTGCACATTTAGTGGATTCGAGGTTCGAGTGTGGCTTACTTACATAGCCCGTGGTTTTTCCCGTGAGGGTTTCCACGTAAAAATCAAGTGTTGATTTAATTTCCGCACCATATTACACTTGCTTGTTTATATTATCTTGAGGGTAAATTCGTAATTTTGACTAACACGAAAAATTGGGTAAAAAGCGTAAAATCTATTCACCCCCCCCCCCCCCCCCCCTCTAGATAGCTTTATACACACCATGCTATAATTAGTTTCAGATTGCTTTCAACTCGTGTATCCAGGGTCTGCCGAGTATGGCATTGCAAGGGGATTGGCAGTCGAGCACTAGGAAGTTAATGTACAGGTTGACTCCTTCGGCGTAGACTGGTAACACAATTTCGCCTAGAGTACTCTTTTGTTCTCCACTGAACTCGGTCAACATAGTCGTTCGACGACTGAGTTTCGATTCGTCGACCTACATTTCTCTCAGAGCACTATTAAATAAAATATTGCACGAACTGCCATTATCAATTAAAATGCGTTTAGTTAAACAATTAGCAATATGCAAAGAAATGACTAAAGCATCATGGTGGGGAGAGAACAAATCTGATTTATCGGTCGACCGAAAGGTAACAGTTTCGTCGACTTTGAATGGGTGTTCTCGATTTGGCTGGATTTCTGTGTTTGACACTTGTCGTGTGTGTCTCTTGGCTGCCGAGTAGCTTACGCCACTGACCTCAGATCCACCGGAAATGCAATTGATCACCCTATCTTGCCTAGGAGGGTCTGGTGGGCTGTCGACTGCACCGGTTTGCCTTTGGTCGTCGCGTCTAGCGTAGGTTTGCTTTCCCTTATCGGTTAGGAATTCCCATAGGTGTCCTTGTTTCAGCAGCTCGGCAACCTCAAATTTTAAGGCGATGCAATCTTCCGTGCGATGGCCGTGATCACCATGGAACTCGCATCGAAGTTTTGGATCCCTATGTTCAGGAAGGGCGTTCATTTTCCGTGGCCACTTGATCGTTTTGCCCATTTCTCTCATAACTGCAACGAGGTCGACTGGTTCAATGCTGAGGTTGTATTCTGGTGCTTCCACCTTTGGTCGACTCGACTTTGGAATACCGCGCATGTAGGTGCTTCTCTCACCAGAACTTTCATGTCGCGACTGGATATTTCTTCTGTCGCTTGTCGAATATGGTTCTGACCGTCTGTCGTTAGACTTCCTATCGATTCGATCGTTTCGACGACCTCCATAGTAGCTGCTGTTGGCTCTTCCAACAAAGTTTGCCTCGTCTTCTTCCCATTTGATTTGAGCCCATGCTTTTACCAATACATCTTCCATTGTCCTGCAAGGGTATTTGGTAAGTTCCTTGTATAAATCAGAATCAAACCTGAGACCTTTTCTGAAGGCATAGATGGCAGTCGCCTGATTGCAGTGAGGGATCTACACTTTTTCTCTATTGAAACGTCCGACGTAGGCTCGCAAGTTTTCGCCAGTCCTCTGCGTTATAGTGTAGAGGTCGTCCGACAACTTTTCCAGCTTGCGGCTGCTTGCAAATTGCTCCACGAACGTGTCCGTCAGCTGTGCAAATGAATCAATAGAATTATTAGGTAAATTTGTGTACCACTGTAGGGCAGGACCATTAAGGCTAGATCCAAAGGCCTTGCACATGCACGCTTCTCTAAGGTCGCGTGGGATTGCGGCGGTGAACATCCTCTGCTTGTACTGTGCTATGTGGTCGTCCGGATCGGTCGTTCCTTCGTACTGCTTCATGTTTGGGAAGTTGAACTTCTTAGGCATCTCCATGAGGGCTATTGCATCGACGAAGGGCGAGTCGGCAAAGCTATTAGCGGTACTTTTCTTGATAGGAGCTGGGACTCCTGGGATTCTCTGGATGAGAGCTTCCATTTCTGTAAACCTGCGAGAGAATTCTAGGTTAGCAGACAAATGTAGGTCTGGCCCCGGTTTTACCAAGCCGGGTGTTGACTGGAGAGACATAATCGCCTTTGGGATATTGTCCGGTTGTTGATCTACTGCCAGCTCGTGTTCGTTCGCAGCATCGTTTCTGGCAGGTACGTCGTTGAGGTCGATCTCAACCCTTGCCGTCTGAAGTATTGGTCGATTCTGGTGGTCGACCGGATTTGCTTCTGGTGCGATGGGGTTGCCAAGAACTCTCCGAATAGGTCGGTCGACGCCATGATCGTCATTTGATGTCAGGACTGGATGCTCCGAAGTGGCTGAATCTGGAACTACTCCGTCGACCAGCGTTCTCAATTCTTCGTTTGCCGCCTAGATTGCCGCATTTTCTGCCTCAAGCGCTTGTAGCCTCTCAGCACTGGCGGCCATTTGAGCGGTCAGCGTAGCGATCTGCTCTTCGACGGTTGGGTTCGATCCATTTTCGGCCATGTTGAGTTGTAGTTAGGATTGATTGATTTGCACTCGAAGGTAGTTGCAATAGGCCCCACGGTGGGCGCCAAACTGTAGGGGGTCGACCTACGGTTGATGTGGATCGGGTCGGATTTGTGTTAGGCCCAAGGCAACTTGGTTGAGCTTGTCGAGTGGAGGGATGTCGTCTTGTCTATAGACCTGCAAAAGATGTTAGTCTGTCGAATAAAGGGATGTCGTTTCCTTCAAGAACCTGCAAGAAAAGTTAACACAGATAAAACACAATAAAAATGAAGGTGGTGGGTTTGGATCGTTTAGCCTTAGATATGCTTGGGCTGAGCAATCGTGACTTGATGGTGAATGAACTCCAATGATCGGAATACTCCTAGAATCAGAGCTTCAGTACGCAAGTAACAAGCTTTTGTTCAGAGAAAAATCAGAGACCTTTAGTGAAGGAGGCTTCCCCTATTTATACTAGGCATCTTGGCTCCAACGCCCACTATCTACACTTGATAGTAGACGTGATTCTAGGAGAGATTTCCTCTCAATGGGCAGTTACATCTTGTTTCGTAACTGTTCATTTTGAATGAGTCTTCAACGGTAGCTTTTGCTGGCAGCTGTGTTTGGGTCGACCCAACACAATAGGCCTGGGTTAGACTGGTAGAGATTGGGCCTTGGCATGTTGGGCTGTTGGACCATTTTTGGCTACCACAAAATGTATTACACAATATAATACATGTGTTTGGCAATACCGATTGTATTGTACTAAATAATGCCAATAGTGCCTTCTAATACAACAAGCATTGTATTAGATAATACATAGGGAAAGGGTGGGTTTATGTTGTAATAAACTTGTAAGTGAATTTTTTTTGTCAAATAAAATTATATAAAGGATTAAAATAATTATATAAATATTAAATAATACAAAATATTAAAAATTTAAAATTAATTAAAATATAAATTTGAAAATTAAATTTTATAATAAAAATATTATTTAAAAAATATAATACACAAATATATACTTTATAATATTATTTTTTATTCAAAAATATATATTAATTTTATTTGTATACAAAATATTTGGAAACAAAAATCATATCCAAACATTGTATAACTTAATACAGTCTAACACAAAATATCACCAAACACAAGATTGTATAATAATAATACGGTCTAATGCAATACTATCCAATCCAACCTAATCCAATACAATCCAGTACAATACAATACAACGTACCAAACGAACCATAAGTGTTAATTAATTAATTAATATATATATATATATATAGTCTTTCTATTATCAGTTTCTCCTGATATAAAAAATATCAGGACGAATAATGTGGACCATAGATTATGGAGAAGTTTTGACAAGTGCATATACTTTGAGTCAAAGTATGTAAATCTAATGGTCCACATTCTTCGTCTTGATATATTTTATATGAGGACAAACTGACAATAGAAAAATTGTGTGTATATATATATATATATATATATACAATTTCTCTTATGATTTATAACCAGCTACAAAAATTACCTCTTTTGATAATTTGTTAATTTCTCTTGTTATTATCAATGTTTTAGTAAGCGCTAGGTGCTAGTCGGGCGGAGACCCAGCGCCTAGCACCTAGGCCGATTAGTCGACAATTAATCGACTGGCAAATTTAGACCTATTTTTCATTTTACTACATAAAAATCCCATCACCTATTTTTTGCTTTTTTTATTTTTTTTATTATTTGTTTTGTTTTTATTTCATTTTTGGCCGATTAATCAACGATTTGACCGATTAATCACTGACTAATCGGCGATTTGGCTAATTAATCAGTGATTTGACCAATTAATCGGTCATTGACTAATAAGGCCGATTTTGGCCATTTCGCCTTAGTTTGCTGCTGACTAGCTGTATTGAGCCGATTAATCGACCTAGGCGGTTGATTTTTCAAACACTGGTTATTATATATTAGGAAGCTTTTCAATTCTTTTTC
Source organism: Acer saccharum (assembly GCA_030490815.1). Taxonomy (NCBI): domain Eukaryota; kingdom Viridiplantae; phylum Streptophyta; class Magnoliopsida; order Sapindales; family Sapindaceae; genus Acer; species Acer saccharum. Next base: position 42,372,559 of record CM059873.1, read on the forward strand.
CTTTATGATTTTTTTTAAAAAAATTTTTAGCAAAACTAGTAAAAATTCAAAAATTAGATAGTACATTCAGAGATTTAATTAGGTTTCGGTGGTGTGCCAATTAAATGTCTTCAAGGGATATTACATATGGTCGTCTTACTATAACATTACTAGTCATTATTAGATTTTAATTTAACGGTCCATAAAAATTAAGTTTTTTTTTTTTTTTTTTATCCTAAAAAAAAAATTCAAATCATGAATTTGCACTACTAGAAAAACCTTCATAGATAACATTTTTTTTATGACAGTTTTTTTTCTTGACAGTTTTTTTTTTTCTTGACAGTTAAAAACTGTCATAAATTAAAAGTTTTATTTTTTTTTCTTGACAGTTTTTAACTGTCAAGAAATGTTAATATATATATTTTTTAAAAAATTCATTATTTAATATTTAATTAAATAACATTTTTTATATTTATAATAACCATCTCCCTCACCGCCGGACCAATGCCGACGTCAGTCCATTCCAAGAATACCCTCCTTTCCAAAAATAATATATTATTATTATTATATATTATATTAATGATATATAAATATATATTAAAATATTATATATATTATATATATTATTATTATATATTATATGACTGGGGGCAGGAGCCCTGAACTGTCTCTCTAGATCCTTTGTGTTTTCCCCATAAAGACGGCCTACCCACGGCCAAAACAGGGTACTAACATGTCAACCATCCAGAGACAGACAGGGACCTTAAGCCAAAGGATCAATCTTTTCTTCTGATGTGCAAGATCCTCAACTAGAGGCAAGCACAGAGCATACTAAGATTATTACAGACTATTATTCATCTCATAGACAGGCTTTCGAAGGAAGAAGAAAGCTTTTAGAAAGACATGAGAGATAAAACACACAAGAATATTTATTGATTTTCTACTTCTGATTCTTACAAAGAACGAGCTCTCCTTATATAGAGGGAGAGATAGGATACATCCAAACAACACAGGGAAAAACCATCATCGTGGCAGACAGGATAAAAGTTAAAGAGACCTACAATAATTACATAGTAATTATGAAAACATACAGTAGAAATACACAACAATTAAAGTGAACAGAGAGAAGATAAGATCACGGGCTGGACAGATTGCAATTCGCGTGATCTTTATCATCAGAATCGTGGGCTCCACAGATGGAGCAAGGCCAGGCAAAATCAAAGGGATCCTGAGAGTCAATCATGTAGGATTCTTAAAAAGGATTCCAGCTCTGGGAGGAGTCTCTAGGGATGTCTGGAAGGATGAAGATTTCGTCGGTGGAGACATTATTGACATCACAGAGAAAATTAAGTAATGAAATTTTTTAGGTTATGGGGATATGAATTTTGATAATCATAAGTGGTGAACCACTCATAATTGGTGTTTGCTGTCCATAGGAGTTTTTTATAATGATTGTATCAATATGGCCTATGGAGTATCCAGATACAGGAAACAGAGGAGGCTGACTCGTAGTCAAGCTTCCAAAGGTTATATTGTCCCATAAGCTTGGTGAGTTCCTTTTTCCAATTTGCTAAGGATGTGAACCATTGTAGGAAGGTCCATAGCAGAGAGTTCTGTTGGGATGGATCATAAAGATGTCCATATAAAGCCTGAAGTGGAAAGACGATGGCATGATGATGGAGAACTGATAGGCACCAGAGGAACCATAAAAGCTGTGGTGAGAAATAGTAGAATGGTGGTATGAGGAATGGATCAAGGAAAGGTCTGGTAGGGTTGGTAAGTTCATGACGACACCCTTGACTCTTGATCTAGGATAGATATGTTAGGATTATGCTCAATAGCAAGAGTGTAATATTGTAATTGACAATCTTTTTCATATTAATAAAGTGATTTCTGGTTTAACAAATCTTATAGCATTTATAGTTTAATATTATAATTGTCAAAGTAAATAATCATAAGGTCTAAAGACTATGAGAAAAGAAGAATTGTTCGTACATCTGGATATGTATGAGGAAGACACAATTTTTTAGTTAGTCTTGAATAATGTTCACAACTTAAGTTAAAGGTTGGGCACCTTTATCTTGTTAAAGTTGTAGAATTCTTTTGCTAGCATTTGAGTGGGATCAAATGAGATATGATGAGTCTAAAATCATCGAAGTGTCTTCGAGTGAAAGAATCTAGTGCACTGGGTGCATTGAACTGGATCACAATGAAAAGCTTTATCTAGAACCGTCAATAGATAATAGTCTTTTCATTATCATGACAATCGGAGAGTCTATCTTAATCCTGAGATAAATTATGGACTTATGGTTGCAAGTGATATCATTTGAGTTATCGATGAGTACGATTATATAGCATAGTCTATCCTCGATAGTTTGGTGATATTCATTTGTTAATCGATAGAGGACTTTATTTATAGATATGGACATCGTGGCTCCATTTATTAAATGAGAGTATAATATCATCATATGGATGTTTTGAGGTAATTGGATATTAAATTTCAACGTTGAGTTTTCGATAGTGACTATTGAAAACATGGCTTCTGGACAAGTCAAAATATCCAAATTCAAAACGTGGTCATATGAGTAAATATGGTAACTTGGAGAGTTATAGGCGGTCTATGAACTCTTGGCGATTACTGATATTAATCACGAGGATACACTATCTCCAATATGATTGTCTAGGGTATGAATGAGGAACATCTTCTTATTCTATCTTTATTTAAGAGTTCAATTTTAGCTTTTTAGTGGAATGAGTTAAAATTAATGGATCGGACCTAAGTGAATCATTTTTTGATTGTGATTAGGTTATGTCTATTGAAGCTTAAATTTAGATAGCCCGCCAAGATCCCCAATCCACACGGACTTGCATGGATCACTTGATATATTCTACCGGACCAATTTATGGGTCCATCTAGAATTGCATTTAATATATTAAGAATATAATTTGCACATTATTTATTTAATGGGCTGATCAATTATATTAATATATTAATGAAAGGCATGTGGGCTTGTTTCTTTTAGTAAGAATGGGTCTGGTTCACATGTTGGCTTTTTAATTAAAGTCTAATGGATTAAATAAAATAAGAAAATAATATTGAGCCCATATATACAAGGTGTGGGCGGCAAGGCTAATTATTTAGTCAAAAATATTATTTTATTTTATTGTTTGATTAAATAAGAATTAATTAATTATTTAATTAAGAAACAAAATCTTTTTCTGGTCAGGAAATATGTTTCCTAGAATTATACTATTGGTAGTAGTTTACTAAAAGTAAAAGACTTGTTTGGTAAGAAAATAAATAATTAAGTTTATTTATTTAATCAAATAAGAAGTCTTTTAATTTAGTCATAATTTAATACTACCCTATAGAGTTGGATTAGGGTTTGGGTTCTCAAGAGTGTAAGAGTTTTGGTAAAACCTAAATCCTCTTAGAGTGAGGATTTCGGTCACACACAAACTCTCACAAGAGAGAATGCGGCAACCCTAAAAGAAAATAGGGTTGAATTTCGGTCACCCTATATAAGTGTGGTGATGAAATTTGGCCACCCTACTAGCTACTTGCTTGGCTTGAGAATTTTTCTTTTGCTTAGAAAATAAATCCTACTCTAGTGATTAGTGTGTGTGAAATTCAGCCAAGACAAAAAGAGAGAAGAGATTATTCTTTCGATAGTACACTAATTGCTTATACATCAATAGGCTTATGTGTACAACTTCGAATAAGGTTCACGCGAGTTTCGATCATTAGATTGAGAACTCAAAAGTGATCGCAATAATCTTTGTAGTCTTTTGGTTGTTTTGTGACTAACAATAAGAAAAAGAAAGTTTGCTTGTCCATTCTCAGGTACGCAATTCAAAGAAAAAGGGAGACCATGCTCCTAGGTGATTCACGTTCGTGCTAGGATTGAAGATCTTGCAGATTACCATCGACGTAAGTCAATTGGATCACACGACAAAAGGTATTCTTCTTTTTGTTAGTTTATATGTATGTTTAATTAATTTAAAGGGTTAAGGTTCATTAAAGGAAAATTTTTAAAACATACTAAATCGATTTTAGTCTCGCTTCTGCTGCGTTGACCGGTATTTTTCCCTACAAGATGCACAGGAAGATGAGTTTTTGCAAAGGTCTGGATTTGATCTAGAGTTGGTTGGTAGTTGGGTGGTAATGTAGCCATGAGTTCTGGTGGGAACAAGAACGACATTAGTGAGTCTGTTGAGTCCGGTGGGGATGATGAGGGACCTGCTGAGGATGCCATGAATATGAGAGGATAGTAACCTGCAGGAGTGATGAGATGGGTGAGTGGAGGCCTGGAGAGCATATCAGCAATTATATTGTGTTGGCTTTTCACATGGTGTACAGTGAAATCATATCGGGCAAACCAATCCTTGAGTCTCAAAAGCAGTGGATTAGGAGGAATCTTATTGCTAAAATCGAGTATCTTTGGAAAAGATGAGTTGTCCATTTCAACAATAAAGTTCTTTGTCTTGAGGTGAAAATCAAACTTTTGAATTCCATATTTGACAGCAAGGATCTCTTTGTAGATAATGTGATAATGTTGTTGGGAATATTTGAATTTTCCACTAGCATGTCCACAATATCGTTTTTGTCCGTTTTGTTCTTCAATGAGAATTACACCCCAAAAAATATCGCTGGCGTCTGTTTGGAGGATGAGCTGGCCAGTTAAAGGGATGGTAAAGGCAGGCGGAGATTGAGCAATCTCTTTTAACTTGATTACAGCCTCAGTATGGTAGGAACTCCAGGAAGGAGGATGTTTCTTGAGAAGAGGGGAGAGAACCGAGGTGTAATGGCCGGCATGAGGAATAAAATCTTTGATGTAGTTGACTATGCCAAGAAACTGTTGGACTTGTTTTACACTGAAATCAGAATCAGGGAAGTCTAGTAGTTGGACAGCCAAATGAGGACCAGGACGATATTGTCTGTTAGAGATATTCATTCCAAGAAATTCAATTTCTGGTTTGCCAATTGTACTTTTCTTTTCGGAAAGCATGATACCGTAGTGATCAACAATATCATGGAATTGCTGGAGGAGGATATTATGAGAGGTATCATCTGGTGAGAATAGGAAGATGTCATCAATGTAGACTAGGGCTGAATGAAGGAGAGGATGGAAGATCCTGGTAACAGCCTTCTGGAAAAGGGAAGGAGCTGTTTTTAAGCCAAAAGGTAGAACGGTCCATTAGTATTGTGCATTGGGAAGACCAAAGGCAGTTTTATACCTTTCATCAGGATGAATACCAATTTGCCAAAAAGCACCATTGAGATCAAACTTAGAAAAAACCTTGGCACCGGGAAGTTGTGAGAACAGAACATTTGGTCTGGGAATAGGAAACTTGTCATCCCTGAGAAAGAGGTTGAGTGGTTTGTAGTCAACCACTAGTCTCTTTTTTTCCCCTGCGTAATTCAGAGCGTTTTTTAACGTAAAAGGCTTAGCATGCCAATAGGGAAGAGGTGTGTTCAAATAGACCTTGTCGAAGAAGTTCATTGCACTCTTCATTGGCCAGTTTGAGATTTGAGGGTGACATACCAGAATGAGATGCCTTTGTAAGATTGATATCCTCATTAAGCTTAAAAGGGAGCTTAATAAAAAAGTCTGGGTTCTTCCACAAGGGTGAAGGGTGAGAGAAGGTGGAATGATTTTCAGCACAGAGGCGAAGCAGTTTGTGTTGAATCAGTTCAAATGAGGGTTGAATATCTGAGAGAGGGAAAATCTTTGGAATGTCAGAAAAGGCTTTAAAGTCTCTTTTGAATCTGATTCCGACAGAAAGAATTCGGAGAGATTTACTCTGGTAGCATACATCCCAACCAATGAGGATGTCCTTATCGGGAAGAGGAGTGCCGATAACATGAACCCAGAGAGTATACGATGGGAAAATCTAAATACCAATTCTTTTCCGGGAAATGAGATTAGTCGTAAAGATTTTTCCATCAGCGGCTTTGAATAGCCGAACATGAGGTTTCCAGCTCTCTAGAGGGAGGACCTTGGGATTCATCATTATGGTGTGAGAGCCTGTGTCAAAGTAGGCTATGACATTAATAGGTTTGGAGTATTTGTCGGGAAGGATCTGAATAGGAGCCTGAGGACCAGATTGAGGGCCAATCTAGGTAGCCTGGTAAGATTCTCAAATAGAACTATAGCCTGAGTCAGAGTATTCTAAGTCAGAGGAGTTCTCTTGGAGCACAAAATTTGTGGTGTGATCAGCGTTATCTTGTTCAGAGAAGATAAATTCGATGTCTGCATCGGATGGGACTTCATCAGTAATTTCTTTTAGTTGTTGGACATCAGTAATTTCTTTTAGTTGTTGGACTAGTCTAGCTGATTAGGCCTTCTTGTTGGGACATTTCTTTGCATAATGTCCTGATTTGCCACAGATATAGCATCGTTGGGATTTATTCCATCCTCGTTTTGCTTTCTTTCTGTAGAACTTGAAACGCTTAGGTTTGCCTTTCTGGTTCTTGAAATGTCTGAAATGATTCTTCTTTTTTGTTTTGCAATGGCAAGCATCTGTTGACTTGCATTTGATTTGGAGGGAAGGCTGTTTGCATTGGGATTGTAGCCTTTTTCCTTCTGTCAACATTTTGGAGAAGAATTTCTGTGTGGCACAGAGTTTATCGAGGGAACTCAAAGCATACATGTGGAGTTCACCTAAACATGTGTCATTGATCGATCGTCCTGAGGTATCTATCTTTCTTTGAATCTCGTCTTGTAACTCGTCGGGAAGAGAGTTAACATAGACATGTTTAAGACTATGGTCATTGATTCCACCAAGTATGTGATAACGACGGAATATTTTTTGATAATGGAATTCAATGTCCTTTCTTCTGAGTGAACAGCAATGCATATCAAAGAATTCTTGTCTTGTTTGTTTATAGAACTGATCTGGATCACCAAGAAATTCCCTAAAAATAAATCCCATGGCCCGAGAGGCTAAATGGACTCTGACAAACTAGAGTTGCCTGTATTCTCTGAGCGCTTGATACCAATCTCTGAGAGAACCAGTGAATTGAGATACGAATTCTCGTAAAATTGCTTCAAGGTTCTATTCGAATTTTGCCATTTGCAGGTCAAGCCATGCGCTCATTTCTGATATCCTTTTTCTCCAAGAGCTAGGAGAAGAGCTGTCTAGATTAAACCAAGGGCCATTAGTTGGTTTGGCCGGGGAACGACCTGGAATAGGTTCCGGTGGTTCTTCAACATAAGAAGTAGGACCAGTGGAAGTGGCATCATCAGGAGAATCATCTGTCTGTGCGGAAGGCTGAGGATCTGTTCTGGTTTTGGATGCCATGTAAACTTGGGTAAGGTCGGCATGGTCATGTAAGGAAAGCTGTGATGGAGAAGAGGCAGGGGTTGTTATCCCGGAGGATTGAGAGGAGGCTTCTTCAGAAAAAGACTCTGTATCTGACTTTGGAGAAGAAAATGGTCTAAATGTAAACAGGGCTGGTTCGTATGAACTTGAGGTTGGCTGTTTATCTTTCCGTTTGGAAGGAGACCGTTTTCTAGGTTTCTCTGGAGAAAGAAAAGGATATCTTCGGAACAGTTCACTAGTGGACTTGAAATGTCTGGAGAAATCGTTAGGTCTAGATGGAGGTAAATGACTAGGAGATGTTGGGAAGAATAATGACTGGGAATGAGAATAGGATCTTGGCCGATAAGATTGATCTCTATTCAGTTGGTCAAGCTATTCTTTAAGCTGCTTGATTTCTCGTTCCTTTCTGTCAAAATCTGGGCCAGAATAGCCATGATCAATGTATCTGTGGAGATCAAAATGCAATTTTGCAATTATGGATTGCAAGTCTGAGGACATGTCTCTAAAGGCAACATCAAGGTTTAAGAGATGATGTTCATGTTGGGAAACATGGCGCGTTACGCGGTCAATCTTCTGATCAATAGAGTTTAAGACTCTATTTTGAGCTCTAGCATTGTGGGATTGCCAGTTGAGGACTTATTCAGCTTGGGATGGCTGTTTGAGAGATCCATCAGGTTGGACTTCAGTTGATTGGACAAAAGGCCTAGAAAAGCGAGTCTTCTCAGAATTTGAAGTTGGTTCAAGTGGAAGAAAATCACAGTCATAATCTGAAGTCATGTAACAAGGGACAGGTGGAGGTAAGTTTGGAAAGTTCGGAACAGCAATATCGGGCTGTGGAGGTAGAAGACCTTCAGATCGTAAGATCTGTAGAGCTCTGTCATAAATGGGCAAAGGCTTGTGTTTGATAGGGTGTAAGCCTATCCAGGGGCTGTCAGGGTCATCTGGTTTGCGAGGTTTATGCCAGGGTTTACAGGAGGTGTAAAAAGTATCTTTAAGACAAACTCTGCATGCACAGTCTTCGTCACACATATTAGGATCAACGTCCCAGATGAAAAGGCCGTTGATTTTGTCTGTATAGATCGGAGTTCCATCAGCTAAAAAGTTGTGGATGACATATAACGATATATAAACATATATAATATAATATATTTATATATTATATTATTATATATATTATACTATTATATAAATATATTATTATATTATATAAATATATTTATATATTATATATTATATTATTATATAATATAATATTATATAAATATATTTATATATTATATATTATATTATTATATATATTGTATAATAATATATATATTATAAATTATATATATTGTATATATATTATATAAATATATTATTATATATATTGTATAATAATATATATATTATATGTATTATATATAATATATATGTATTATATATTATATTAAATAATATATAATTATATGGATATAATATACTTTTATATTTTATTATTATTATCCATAATATATCACGTTATTATGAATGTTTTATGATTAGGGGTATTTTGGTTAAAATACAGTTAACTCCATTTTATTTCGTTGTTAACCAAATAAAATAATACCGATTCAGATACTAATTATAAAGTTCCAACCAAACAAAAAACTTAGTTTTCTTTTCCTTTCCATTCTCTTTTTCATTTTCATTACCATTCTGATTACTATTCCAACATGTAACCAAACGTGACCATAGAGTATTGACCAATAACTCCTCGACTATATTATTTTAAAATTATAATTTTATTAAAAGTTTCAATAAATATTTTTTAATATATGTTTGTCGTAGAAATTAGAATTTTGATTAGTTGAATAAATTTAAATTTATCTTAAAATGTTTTTTTTTATTTATTTTTATTTTTTATTTTTTATTTGTAACAACTCATATAGGTTATATATAAATATTGTTCAATTGTAAACACATCAAAGGTTGTAGTCAAGTGGTTAAAACTTACAACCATTGAACTTGAGGCATAAGTTCAACTCCCACTAATGACAATTAATTGTCATTGTTATCAGAGATGGCCATGTGGTGGTCCGGCGATCGGCCGGTCAGTAGTGGCCGACGCTGGTGGCCGGATTGTTTATAAAAATAAAAAATAAAAAGTTATTCTTGACAGTTTTAAATGTCAATACTATTCTTGACAGTTTTTATTTTTCTTGTAGTGACATGTATTGGAATTGATAGTTGCTGGGCCAAATTGTACAACAATCGATGACATCGTCCTTCTAGCTAATAATTCGAACTCTGACTCAAAAGTTTGGTTTCGTTTACTTGAATGAAATTGGACATTTAATAGCAATATAATTAGCTTGCAAGAACACTGTTGGTCCACATTTAAATGAAGAACTAGTCTATCCATTGTCAAGGATGCCAAGACAATTGACATGGCCATACACCTGAAAACCCAAGAAATTTCCAGTTAAAAAAAAAAATAAAAAATCAAAGACTTTTGAGACAGAGTAATTGGCAATACATGCACTTAATTTTATTAAAAAAATTTTCAAGTCTCATTCAAGTGGGTGTGGGATCAACATTGTAATTTTAAAACTAAAAGCAACCTTTACTATAAAAAAATTTAGTATTCTCTATCTTCTTGATAAAACTTGTCTTCTAGCCCCATTTGAAAACAAATGAGTGAATCTTCTTGTTTAAACAGATGTTTGATTTAATAATTCAAGCAAATCATTTTCTCACAGTTCAAGCATCATATCACTTTCAATTCAACTATATATGTATATTGTATGCATCTTAGAATAGTACTGCTGGCCTGCTGGAGAAATTAGAGGTTTTGGTTGTAGAAATTAGAAATTAGATCAGTGAAAAATTAGTTGGAGGCCAGGAGGTAGGCCAGGAGGTAGACAAATCCATTTCAATATATATATATATATATATATAGAGAGAGAGAGAGAGAGAGCTTTTCAATTGTTTTTCCTTTATCATTTTATTTCAAATTTTAGCGAAACTAGTAAAAATTGAAAAATTAGATAGTACATTCAGAGATTTAATTAGGTTTCTGTGATGTGCCAATTAAATGTCTTCAAGGGATATTACATATGGTCATCTTACTATAACATTACTAGTCATTATTAGATTTTAATTTAACAGTCCACCAAAATTAAGATTTTTTTTTCCTCAAAAAAAAAAAAAAAAGAAGGTCGATCATGAATTTGAGACAATATCTATTTATTCGGGACCAGATATTTTTTTTAAAGCTTTCGTCATTGGTAGGATTGGAGCCCCTGACCTGTGAGTCATTTGTCCAAACCCTAAGCTTGTCCATCTACCAGTTAACTCCATTTTATTCCGTTGTTCACCAAACAAAATAATACCGATTCAGATACTAATTCTAAAGTTCCAACCAAACAAAAAACTTAGTTTTCTTTTCCTTTCCATTCTCTTTCTCATTTTCATTACCATTCTAATTACTATTCCAACATGTAACCAAACGTGACCATAGAGTATTGACCAATAACTCGACTATATTTTTTTAAAATTATAATTTTATTAAAAGTTTCAATAAATATTTTTTAATATATGTTTGTTGTAGAAATTAGAATTTTGATTAGTTGAATAAATTTAAATTTATCTTAAAATGTTTTATTTATTTATTTTTATTTTTTATTTTTTATTTGTAACAACTCATATAGGTTATATATAAATATTGTTCAATTGTAAACACATCAAAGGTTGTAGTCAAGTGGTAAAAACTTACAACCATTGACCTTGAGGCATAAGTTCAACTCCCACTAATGACAATTAATTGTCATTCTTATCAGAGGTGGCCATGTGGTGGTCCGGCGATCGACTGGTCAGTAGGGGCCGACGCTGGTGGCCGGATTGTTTATAAAAATAAAAAATAAAAAGTTATTCTTGGCAGTTTTTAACTGTCAATACTATTCTTGACGGTTTTTATTTTTCTTGTAGTGACATGTATTGGAATTGATAGTTGCTGGGCCAAATTGTACAACAATCGATGACATAGTCCTTCTAGCTAATAATTCGAACTCTGACTCAAAAGTTTGGTTTCGTTTACTTGAATGAAATTGGACATTTAATAGCAATATAATTAGCTTGCAAGAACACTGTTGGTCCACATTTAAATGAAGAACTAGTCTATCCATTGTCAAGGATGCCAAGACAATTGACATGGCCATACACCTGAAAACCCAAGAAATTTCCAGTTAAAAAAAAAAAAAAAAAAAAATCAAAGACTTTTGAGACAGAGTAATTGGCAATACATGCACTTAATTTTATTAAAAAAAATTTCAAGTCTCATTCAAGTGGGTGTGGGATCAACATTGTAATTGTAAAACTAAAAGCAACCTTTACTATAAAAAAATTTAGTATTCTCTATCTTCTTGATAAAACTTGTCTTCTAGCCCCATTTGAAAACAAATGAGTGAATCTTCTTGTTTAAACAGATGTTTGATTTAATAATTCAAGCAAATCATTTTCTCACAGTTCAAGCATCATATCACTTTCAATTCAACTATATATGTATATTGTATGCATCTTAGAATAGTACTGCTGGCCTGCTGGAGAAATTAGAGGTTTTGGTTGTAGAAATTAGAAATTAGATCAGTGAAAAATTAGTTGGAGGCCAGGAGGTAGGCCAGGAGGTAGACAAATCCATTTCAATATATATATATATAGAGAGAGAGAGAGAGAGAGAGAGAGAGAGAGAGAGAGAGAGAAAGCTTTTCAATTGTTTTTCCTTTATCATTTTATTTCAAATTTTAGCGAAACTAGTAAAAATTGAAAAATTAGATAGTACATTCAGAGATTTAATTAGGTTTCTGTGATGTGCCAATTAAATGTCTTCAAGGGATATTACATATGGTCATCTTACTATAACATTACTAGTCATTATTAGATTTTAATTTAACAGTCCACCAAAATTAAGATTTTTTTTCCTAAAAAAAAAAAAAAAGAAGGTCGATCATGAATTTGAGACAATATCTATTTATTCGGGACCAGATATTTTTTTAAAAACTTTCGTCATTGGTAGGATTGGAGCCGCTGACCTGTGAGTCATTTGTCCAAACCCTAAGCTTGTCCATCTACTAGCTGAGCTATGCTCTTGTTGGCCGATCATGAATTTGAGACGTATTGAAAATTTGGAATTGATCGGGTATTTGCCAAGGAAGATGTATATAATCGGAATGTCAAATCCTTTAAAAAACTGGAGTTAATTTGCAATAAATTAGTCGCTTGATATTCAAATTAATTTCCATAGAAGAAAAAGGGTAATTTGGGGAGATGTTGGTTTGAATGGTAAATAACATAAAAAATAAAAAAAATAAAAAAACAGAGACTTTCTCCTTACAATCCAAGTTTATCTTTTCACACACCTTTTCTAAAGGGAAATTATCATCCCCTCGAGGTTTGTCATATTAGATAAACCGGTCCCTCTAGCTTCAATAATGGTCAGTCAACCACCTAACCAACTGAGCTACTCATGCTTATTGTTAGAGTTTTGTTGATTTAAATGTATATATAGTTATATAATATGTTTAATATATATATATATATATATAATTTAAAATAAACTCATATTTAATAATAATATATACAAACATATTTATGAATAAGAAAAAAGAAAATAAGAAAACAAAAGGAAAAAAAAAATAAAAATAAAAAGGCATTTTTTTTTTCTTTCTTTCATTCATTTTTTTTTTTTTTTTTTTTTTTTTTTTTGAATTTTTTCCCTTTTCAATTTATAGGCTTTGATTTTTTGGGTTTTTTTTTTTTTTTTTTTTTTTTTTTTTTTTTTTATCAAATTAAAATAATATATTTTTTTGAAAAGGAAAAAAAAAAAAAAAAAGTTTACGAGCTTTGATTTTATGGCTTTCCTTTTGTTTTCTTATTTTCTTTTTCTCTTTCATAAATCTGTTTTGATATATTTTTATTAAATATGAGTTTATTTTAAATTATATATATATGAGTTTAGTTTAAATTACATAAACAAATTTAAATTATTTTAAACAAATTATATAACTATATATACATTTAAATCAATAAACCTTTAACAATGAGCTGGAGTAGCAAGTTGGTTAGGGTTTGTGTCTTTTAACCACAAGGTCAAGGGTTCAATTCTTGATGGAGGCGTTTTAACCGTTTAATTAACGGTTAAAGGGATTTTAGATGGAAAACTTGACAAAAGGGGAAAAATGACCAATATTTTGGGTTTCCGGGGGTTGACTGTCCATTATTGAAATTAGAGGGACTAGTTTTTCTAAATACACTTCATCCTAAAACTTACATTTTAAAATTTTCTAAGAACACTCCATTTTGTTCCTAAATTATCATTTTTATCTTTTAACAACCCTTTCTTAATTTTATTTTATTTTATTTTTTGAAAAAGCCATCATAAAAACCTATTTTTTTCTATAAAGAAACAATATATATATATATTTGTAGATTCTACAAATCATTTTGTTTTGATTTTTTTTTTTTGAAATAATTATTTTGTTTCATTTACAAAAGGTAAATAAAAAGAAAAAAACTCAACTCAAAACTTTTAATCAAAAAATACCCAAAACACAAAACAATAAAATATTGGACCCTTGTTTGATTTAAAAGATCACCCTTATTTGAATTTAGAATCCAAAAAAGTTTTTTTTTTTTTTTTTTTTTTTTTTTTTTGGGTTATTATTGGATTTATTTATTTATTTATTTATTTATTTTTATTTTTTCTTTTTATGGAGATCTAGAATCTCCATTAATTGAGATTAATCTCCATCAACGGAGATTCTCATCTCTATTATTTGAGATATAAGATTTATGGTTTTTTTTTTCTTCATTTTTATTGATTGTTTTGTCTGGTATGTTTGTGATGATAGATAAGAAAAGATGGGTAGGAAAAGAAGAAGAATGTGCTTTAGGGTTTGTAAACTAGTATAGAGAAAGAAAATAATGTTAGATTATATAAAAAAAAAATGGTTTGTAGTATTTTTAGAACTTTTTTGTCCTCTTTAATAATTTTAATTTAAGTTAAAATTGTCCTTAACGAAAAAAATTAAAATGGAGTATAAAAGGACATTGGATGGATTGTCAACATCTCTCAAAAAAGAGTGCATTTATATGGCTCCAAATTTAATGTTAAAAAAAAAAAAAAAAAAATAGAATGTGTAAGTATGTCATCACATGACGAGAGACTGGGTTGAGAGAGTGAGTTGGGAGAGTGATTTTAGCATCCACTACTAGAAAAACCTTTATAGATGACACTTATTTTATGACAGTTTTACAAAACTATCATAAATTATAAGTTTTTTTTTTCTTGACAGTTAAAAACTGTCAAGAAATGTTTATAATTTTTTTTTTTTTTTTTAAATTTTCATTATTTAATATTTAATTAAATAACATTTTTTATATTTATAATAACCACCTCCCTCACCGCCGGTCACCCACCGTCGCCGCCGACATCCGACCACCCAATGCCATTCCATCCAAAAACCAATGGAATGCCTATTCTATTCCAAACTAAAATTTATATTCCATAAATACCCTCATATGCCCCAACTCCATTCCAAAAATATCCTCCTTTCCGAAAATAATATATTATTATTATATATTATATTAACGATATATATTATATATATTATTATAATATATATAACGATATATAAACATATATAATATAATATATTTATATATTATATTATTATATAAATTATATATATTATACTATTATATATACAGTCCCGTTCCTATCAGTGCATCCTGATATAACTTTATCATGATATTGAATGTGAGTCACTAATTTATAAAAGAGCTTTGACAAGTGCATACATACCAAGTCAAAGTATGTAAAACGAGCGGCTCACATTCAATGTCCTTATATAATTTTATCAGTACACACTGATAGGAAATTATTATATATTATATTATTATATATATATTATTTTTTTTGTAATAATTGATTGCTTGACATAACTTAAAAACAAAAATTTTAAATGGCAGGCCTGTAATTACTACAAGAAAAATGACCTATTGAGACGTTTTTTTTCGTCCCAATAGGTAATCTATTGGGATGAATTATATATTTTGTCCTAATAGACATCTTATTGGGACAAAAAAAAAAAAAAAAAACGTCCCAATAGATTGCCTATTGGGAAGAAAATATTTCATCCCTATAAATTTTCGTCCCAATAAAATGTTTATTGGGACAAATTTTGTCCAATGTGGTATGATCTTTAGGGATGAATTTTTTTCGTCCCAATAGACGTCCTATTGGGACGAATTGTTTTCGCCCCAATAGGTCTATAGGGATGATTTTAGGGCTATTGGGATGAAAAATATCGTCCCAATAGCCCTTTTTTTGTAATGTTTTCAATTAATCCTCAAAAGGTTTATATGAATGTGAGTGAAGAAAGAAACGTAAAAAAAGTATTAGAAGACGAAGATGAAGAAAATATTACTTTAAGATGAAAAGAGAGAAAATGAGGTAAATAATAGAGGTAAAAAATTATATATTATTTTGATGTGTATAATAGTTATTGTATTTATGATTATGAGTGCATCTTAACCATTTTTTTTTTTTACACAGGATTTGTCACACTTATGTATAGTATCCATTAGATCATACTTGTCTGAATAGTCAAGATTTCAAGATCATTAATTATCTTAATTGTTTCTCTCTCTCATATTTTTTCTCTTTTATTTGTTTCTCTCTAGTCATTTATTTCTCTCTTTTCTCTCTTATTACTATTATTTTCTTTTCATCTTATAACATTTCTTATTTCATCTCTTTTTATATTTTCACTTGTGGCATTCTTTTTTATATATTGGTAGAAATGCTTAAATAAAATAAATACATAGTTGATAAAAATTCTTCAAAGTACTCGATTTTTTTTTTTTTTTGGGTAGAATTTTTTTGACATAATCAAAATACTGAAATTTATGATATAAAATATGTTATCCATTCAAAAATCCAAAAAAAATAAAAATAAAAATAAAGAACTAATTAATTAATTTTGTTGAAAATTCTTGATTTTTTTTTTATTTAAGTTTTTCCTTAAATGTAGATTAATAATTAAATTACCATATAAATTAGAAAATGATGCAATATGGATCATTTTGTTCATCCAAAGTGGTTCTCTATCGAGATGAATTTTGTTTTTTTTCAATAAATTCTTCATAAGGATCAATAATTATTAGTCTTGAGAGGTTTTCTATTATTAAAAAAAAGAACCAAATCGTCGGAACTGGAACCGAAACCGGAACCGTTAATTTCGAATCGAAAACCGAAACCACTGGTTCCCAATTGAAAATCGAAACCGCTGGTTCCGAATCGAGAACCGGAACCAGGGTCATGTCTAATTCTAAGTACGATTAACGATTGACCATTTGATCTGACAATATATGATTTAAAAAAAATAATTTAATTAAATGTTATAATAAATATTTTTTAATATCAATTTGTTTATCAAATAAAAATAAAATTTAAATTAGTGGAATCAATCTACAAATAAAATTTTGATTGAAAAAAAATCAATAAAAATTCAATAACAATTAGAGGTTATATATAAAAATTATGCTTTTATTATCACATTTAAAGCTCCAGCAAGGTGGATAAGGCGGGTGGGTGCGCGTGGGCAAGCTGGGTTTAACACCCAGTGATAACACATATTATTTGCAATTGTGTGTTGGGCGAGCTGGTGGGTGGCTTGAGTAGGCAACAATTTTTTTTTTTTTTTTTTTTTTTTTAATAATTTCGTCCCTATAGGGATGAAAATTTATCCAATTGGACGAAATATTTCATCCCTATAGGTTGTCAAAGGGGACGAAAAAAAATCGTCCCTATAGGTTATCTAAAGGGACGAAATATTTCGTTCCTACAGGTTGTCAAGGGGACGAATAAAAATCGTCCCTACAGGTAGTCTATTTGGGACGAATAATTTCGTCCCTATACATTATCAATTTGGACGAACAAAAATCGTCCCTATAGCCCTATAGGTAGTTTTAAGGGACGAATTTCAATTTTCATCTCAAAGAAGCTATTGTGACCCACCTGAAGCGACGGAATTTGGGACGAATTTTATTCGTTCCAATAGACCTATTGGGACAATTTTTGGGCTATTGGGACAAAAAAAAAAAAAAAACAAACGTACCAATAGAACTTTTTTTTTTTTTTTTTTGTAGTGAATGGATTGGTGCACACCAAGTGCTTGACCAAAATTCAGTAGAATGAGATACCTTTTTGGCACCTTAGACCACCAAACCTTTTCAGAAAATCAGAGAGTTGAATCTTACAAATAAATGGCAGATGTGATATTCTATCTGGTGCAACCGAGGACAACCTCGGTGAGGCAGTTATGCAACAAGAAAGAATTTCATATTCTACGAAGTCTGCAGGCTGGCTTGTAAGAAGTATAATTTCTCTTGATCACCTGTTTCTTTACAAATCCCTAAAATTATAGTCATGGCTCAGATCTACCTTTCAATAACCCATCTACTGTTTCTAAATTTGTTGGGATTGCTATCTGCATTCATGTCATATTTGTGAGACATCCCATGTTTTGAACCTCTGGATCCTTTGTGTTTAGGTCCCCTGAAATTCCTTGAATCACCCTTTTTGTTGTTCATTCTCTGTCCACCATAGTCATCCCCATTAGATCCTTTGTTATCACCACGGGACCCTCAAGATGATCTTCTATCATCCATCATAGAGTCTCTTCTATTATCCATCTTGCCATTTGATCTAAACTTTGCATCATCTCCTTTGTTGTTCATTCTCCATCCATCATAGTCATCCCATTTAGCTCCTCTGTTATCACCACGGGACCCTCGAGATGATCTACTACCATCAATCATAGAGTTCCTTCTATTATCCATCTTACCATTTGTTCTAAACCATGCATCATCATTTACGAAGTTGTAATTGTCACAACCATCAAAATCTTTTCCTCTTCTACTGGATTCTGTCGTATTCCATCCAAATTTGTTTCTCCGCATATCTAGATCATCATTGTCGAACTCTGAATCAGAAAAGTCTTCCATGTCAGAAACTACTCTCCTCCTAGAAAACTTACCAGAAATTGGTTTCTTAGTTCGCCTGGATTCAAAATCATCATCCAAATCTGAATGGCCGAATTTTTCATCTGAGCCAAAACTCAATCCTCTAGACGGACCTATTGGATCTCTACCTCTACTTGTATGTCTAGAATCAGCAACATGACTAGGCTTCCAGTTGGGATGAACTGGAAGCTCTGCATCAGTGTCAAAATCCAGCTCATCATCCTCAGAGCCTAAGAAAATTATATTATTATATATATTATATATTATTACATATATTATATATAATATATATATTATATTATATAATATTATATTATATAATATATATATATTATTATATGTATTATATATTATATATTATATATAATATATTATATATATTATTATATTAATATTTTATTATTATTATCCATAATATATCATGTTATTATGAATGTTTTATAATTAGGGGTATTTTGGTCAAAATACAGTTAACTCAATTCCAATTCGTTGTTAACCAAACAAAATAATACCGATTCAAAGACTAATTCTAAAGTTCCAACCAAACAATAAACTTAGTTTTCATTTCCTTTCCATTCTCATTCTCATTCTGATTACCATTCTGATTACCATTCTAACATGTAACCAAACGTGACCATATAGTATTGACCAATAACTCGACTATATTTTTAAAAAAAAATATAATTTTATTAAAAGTTTCAATAAATATTTTTTAATATATGTTTGTCGTATAAATTAGAATTTTGATTAGTTGAATAAATTTAAATTTATCTTAAAATGTTTTTTTTATATATATTTGTAACAACTCATATAGGTTATATATAAATATTGTTTAATTGTTAACACATTAAGTCTTGCAGTCAAGTAGTAAGGACTTCCAACTATTGACTTAAGGTCTCAAGTTCAATTCCCACTAATAACAATTAATTGTCATTATTATCAGAAGTGGCTGGAGGCGGCGGGTGGCCGGCGGCGGGGGAGGTGATTATTATAAATATAAAAAATGTTATTTAATTAAATATTATAAAATGAAAAAAAATTAAAATTTTTTTTAAACATTTCTTGACAGTTTTTAACTGTCAAAACTTTTCTTGACATTGGCGTTGTTGACAGTTTTAAAAACTTTCAAGAATACTTTTCTTGACGGTTTTTAACTGTCAACAAATCCAATATTTTTTTGATCCCTCCGGTAATTATTGCTTAAGGAATCAATCAGAACTTTAATTTGTATAGTAAAGTAGATTGTAATTGAATTACTTTCTAATCATGAGGTGGCAGCATGTAAGAGGATCAATAAGAATCTTACTATGGAAACACATTTTTAAAGTTTTGGATTTCGTACCTAAAAAAAGAAGCTTTTGATCGAAGACGAAGACGAAGACTACCATCAGTCACTTAGCCCCATGAAAAACGGTTTAGTAGTACCTGCATTATTGTGTCTCATATTTCTCATCTATATATACCAAATACAATCGATCATAATTTGTGAATTAATGTGGTGAAAAATGGGTTGGTTAAGTAGATGTTATCAACTAGTCTTTCTTCAACTTTTCCTCTTGCATTCTTCACTCACTCACTTAAAACTCTGCTCTATTGACCAAGCATCTCTTTTACTCCACTTTAAGCAACTCTTAACCGATAACTACTATATGAAGCACTGAAAGGAAGATACTGATTGCTGCTCATGGCTTGGAGTAACTTGTGATGATATGGGCAACGGGCATGTCACTGGCCTTGATCTCAGTTTGAACAACCTAAATGGTACCATCCCTTCCAACTACACCCTCTTTCGCCTTCCATACCCTACGATTTGAGAACAAATCCTTTTCAAGAGAGAGGGAATGATGAGAATAAAGGGGCTGCGCCAAGGGATCCATTACATGTTCCAATTGGCCCAATAACAAAGGCAAGGGCTAAGAGATTCAAAGAAGCACTCAATGTCTTGATTCAAGAAACTTGGGCTGATTCTAAAATGTTGAAGTCCAAGATGGGCCCACGTGAAGATCAAGGCTTAGTTAACGTCATCAATGCAACTGATTGGAGTGAATAAGAGAGCTTGGGCGTGTGGCATAATAAGGGTGGCGTATGGAAATTCCAATCTCAGATTCTCAACATGTTTCCTATTTCAACATCCTAAATAAAAGGCTAATTTGTTTCCCAAATTCAGCATTCAAAATAAGGAGCAAGTCAACTAACTACCAGTTTTAAAGGGCTGATTTGTTTCCTAAATTCAGCAATCAAGAAAAGGAGCAAGTCAACTAGCTCCCAGTTTTAGTCTTTATTTTTATTTTTTTTCTAAAATTGTATGCCATTTATTTCCTTGATTCTAAGGCATTAATTTCCGAATATTTTGTCTCCTCTTTGTGCTGGGCATGTGGCGTTTTTCTCTTTTAGGTCTTATGAAAAACAACTTAGAAATTGAAATAATATTGAGAGAGAGAGATTTCTCTTTGGTTCTTCAACTCTTAACTTATCACTCACAACTTCTTCCTATTTCTTGAATGTGGCGTCTACAATCTTTCTTTATCTTTGGTTCTTTTCTTTGATAGATAACAGGTCAAGGTCCTTTTATTCTTCTTTGTTATAAATTTGAATTAGAATACGATCTTAATTACGTTACCTTTTATTTATTCCGGGTCTCACTACCCTTGGTATGTTAATAATAAGGTATGTAACATGATTATTGATGGGGGAAGTTGTACTAATGTGGCTAGCACTAGTTTGGTTGAAAAGTTGAATTTGACCACTTTGAAGCACCCAAAACCGTATAAGCTACAGTGGTTAAATGATTGTGGAGAAAATAAGGTGACTAAACAGGTGTTGGTGTCATTCTCCATTGGTTGAATGATTGTGGTCAAAAGCATGCGGGCCATATTCTTTTGGGGCGACCATGACAATTTGATAGGCATGTAACTCATGATGGTTATACTAACAGATACTCCTTTGTACTCAATAAAAAGCCAATCACTCTTATACCCTTAACCTCAAGACAAGTGTATGATGATCAAGTGAGGTTAAAAAAAGAGAGAGATATATAAAAAATAAAAATAAAAAGTGAAAGTTCAAAAGAAAGAGAGGCCGAAACAAAAAGAAGAGAAAACATTAAAGATTTGTATGTTAAAGATTCTGATTTTGGTAATGTATTCAATGCATGTGAGTAAGTAGTGTTTGGCAAGTTCTATAAGTGTTATTGGTAAAATTCGGAAAGATGACAAGTCAGCATGGGAACCAAAAAAAATGGTTATCAGACGTGCCACGTCACCAAAAGTCAAAATCAGAAAGAAAGTCAACCCCGATCACCACCTGGTAAGTCTAACATCTAGTCGAGGAAGTGCAAACGGTTGGGCCAAGATAACTCGATCAAAATAACAATAACGGTCGGTTTAAGATAGTACGATCGAGATAACTAGGTTGATCGGGAATAAACAACCAATCGGGAAAACAATACCTGGTCAGGTGAAACAAGTGGTTGGATAAGCGACATGTGGACAGTGTCATATTTAATGCATCCACGGCTCGAATACGTAGAGAAAAAAAGGCTTATACTAATAAGGCATCTAAAAGAACACTCCAGTAAGGAAACAACCTTCCTTATAAGGATAGAATTCAAATCCAACAAGGACTCATAAAAAACGCACAAGACATGGAATTGGAAAGAAGATCAAGACGAATCCTACAAGTTAGAGTACGATTACCGCCCCTAACTTGTACAGTAAAAAAATAGGGTTTCTATGCATGTACAAATAGACCCTCAAAACACAAGAATAGGGTTACAACTAAGATAGCTACAAGTATCCAAGAGAGATTGAGTATGTAATTCAAAAGTTCATAGTGCACTTGTTCTCACTATCTCCGGCACCCATGGTTTTTCCCTCTTTGGGTTTTCCACTTAAAATCGTGTGTTTGCATGCTTTCTTTTTAATTTGTTCGTTAATCAATACCTTAACATATGATTATTTGTGTGCCGCGTGGTAGATTTTATTCAATCCAAAAATCACCGTCAATAATTGGCGTTAGATGAAGGGGAACACGTTTCAATACTAGGATTCAAACACCCCTAGAGACTTGTGAGAGATAGACATGTCCAACAGCAGGGATGGGAGTCGGTACCCACGTAATATTGATGTCCATTTTGGCGTTAGCTCCTCCGATCCCGTAGATGCCAACACTGACGATGGGGGTGTGATAATTTCAACAGACACACCTGTTGCATCACTCCAGACGCATTCTAACAAATCCAGGAGTCTCTGCGTAGAGTGATCAACGCCGCAACAAGGCAAGGGATCAACATAACGGCAACCACCAACCTAACATCTCCCTACCAGCTATCAACCCTAGTGGTAGCGTAGGACCCTAAACTACACTCTGACGTCGTGGGTGCAACCCCGGGAGTGCCGCGTAAAACAAGTTTAGACAAAGTAGATCATCGCGGAAAAAGTGGGTACCACCAGAGAAGGGATTACCGTTAGGATGACTGGAGTCCCAAGGGAGACGATTGCTCGTGGGATTTGGATCTAGTTAATCAAGATGATTAGGAGGAAAGAGATCATGAAAGGCATAACCTTCGAAAAGATACTAGAAAGTACGGCGAAGACAACCCAAACTATGCCCAAGAGGATCAACAGGACAGGTATAGAGGAAGGTCCTGATCAACTTCAACTGATGAAGATGCCCCACCTAGAAGTCGTCGGCAAAAGGTCCCCTGATTAGATATAACCAACAAAATGCTCAGATTACAGGTTGAATATCAAGGGATCCATATGGGATTACCATCCGTCAGAAATTTGATGAACGTATGGAACCATATGGCGAAACAGAGGTCTTGTTGCGAAGGACAGAGGCATTGGTATGTATACAGGGTCAGGGGAATCTGCTAATTGGCAACTCGAGTAGCCCATTTCTGATTCCATCCGAAAGGCTTGAATTTCAGAAAAATTTAGGATGCCACTTATGGAGCAGTTCAAGGCCAATATAGATCCCTAGAAGCATGTAAGAAGGTATCAAAGTGCAATGGCACAACATGACTACGACGATGCACTCATGTGTAGGATGTTCCTCATGTGCATGATGTTCCCCCAAACTTTGCAAGATTAGGGGCCTAGATAGTTTGGAGGGCTTACGTGTGGTTCCATCCGAAACTTTTAGGAATTGATACAGGCCGTTACCAGACAGTTCATGGGAAACATCCAAAGAAGGAAATTGATATCCGCTCTGTCTACTATGAGATAAAAAAGAGATAAGAAGCTGAAGGACTACCTAACCAGATTTTCTCAAGAAGTGTTGGAAATTCAAGACCCAAATGATGACGTGGTAGTATCAGCCTTTGTCACTTAGTCTAAGGCAGAAGAGAGCCACCACTTACGCACATTGGACGATGATGTGGGGGGATATGCGATGGCAAAGGAAGACTAAATGGCCCATGGTGGAGAATTCATACATGGTGGACGGCCTGAGGAAGGCAGAAGACCGAAGGAAAACACCCCAAAGGGCAATCAAAAAAGCTACAACTCGGCCAAAGGCAAGGAGGGTCAGAAGGATGAAGACCTAAAAGGTAGCAAGTCTTTCAGGAGACAATTTACCAATTACAACCCCTTGGCCGGAAGACAAGAAGAAGTGTTAGCTATAATAGAGGAAAAGAACTGGTATAAGAGGCCAGCAAAACAATTGAACTTTGCTAAAAGAGAAACCACCAAGTACTACCAATTCCATCGCGAAAATGATCATGACAACTCAAAGTGTTATCAACTTAGGGATTACATTGAGAAACTAATCAGTGAAGGACACTTAAAAGACGTGGTCATAAAAAGCAATAACAACCACCAAAGGGAGTCGCAAAAGGACTGTCAAGACGAGAAGGACAGCCCTAAAAAAGTTCAGGATGGCGGAGTTATTAATACAATTTTTTGAGGACCTTATATAGGGAGAAGTAGCCGGGAAATGATGGGTGAAGTTCGCGAAGTTGTGGATGGACAAATTATCTTGGGGGTAAATTTAATCGGACCCGACCAGAAAAGATTTAAACAAGGCTAGGACCCGATCATGTTTTCTGATACAGATGCCCACGAACTCGAAGTTAAACAAATTATGCCATTGTGGTATCAGTCCGTATTGGTCATAAAAAGGTCGAAAGGGTGCTAATTGATAATGGAAGTTCGGCGGACATTTTGAGCATTGAGGTGTTCGATCAGTTGAGACAGCGGAAGAAGGATCTACAACCGCTGACAATCCCGCTTAGAGGATTTGGTGGAGCTGAAGTTAGGTCTTTAGGGACAGTCAAACTACTAGATGAGATCAGAACTTACCTCTGCCAGAAGACAGTGATACTCGATTTTGTAGTAGTAGACACAGAGAACTGGCCTTACAACGCATTACTAGGAAGGCCGTCACAACAACCTATACTTTGATAGTCAAATTCCTAACCAACGCAGGAGTAGGCGTTATGAAAAGTTCACATGAATAGGCAATGAATATGAATTTGGTTGTATACAGAGAAAAGGTGGAGCCGAATGTGATGCAGATTGAGTCACTCAAAAAGGGCAATCTTTTAGGGGTGGATGAAGATGAATCTCGAATGAAAGCACCAACCCAGAATCAGAAGAATAACAGGTAAAATATGAGCATAGGCTTCACCGATTTAAGCAGGGCATGTTCAAAGTACAGTTTCCCACTCCCAAGGACAAATCGACTAGTTGACACCGTTGCTAGACATAAGTTGTTTAGTGTCATGAATGCATATTCTGGCTATAATCGAATCAAGATGTTTGGGTCAGATGAAGAAAAGGCGGCTTTCACGACCAGTCAAGGGCTTTATTGCTGTAAAATAACACCCATTGGTCTAAAGAGCATCGAGGCAACTCATTAGAGGCTGATGAACAAGATATTTGACCAACAGATTAGTAGGAACATAAAAATTCATATAAAGAACATACTGGCCAAGAGCATCATGACATGGAAGCAAATGACGGACCTAAAGGAAACTTTCAAAATATCAAGAAGGTACGGGGTGAAACTCAACTCAAAGGGATGTGTTTTCAGGGTGCCCCCGAGGAGTCTCTCAGTCTCTAAGTACACCAAAGGGAGTCGAGGTGAACCCTGAGAAGATAGTATGCCAGAAACACCGCATCAAGAACTAATATGCCGCATTTTGGCAAACCAAGGGGCAAACCGAGGCGGTAAATAAGACAGTCAACACACACCTTAAAGGCTAAGCTCAACAACAGGAAAGGAAATTGAGCGGATGAGCTTGAAGGAAAAAAGGGCTTGGCGAGTATAAGAAATGCAACCTATCAACAAAGGGTCACCAGATATTACACATCCGATGTCCGAACAAGGAGATTTCTGCTTGGAGACCTGGTCCTTAGAGGAGTCTCCCTAAACACAAAAGTAAAAGCGGTTAGGTCACTGGTGGACAAGTGAAAAGGACCCTATCGAGTGATCAAGATAGCTGGGCATGGAGCGTATCGCTTAACCCGACCAGATAGGGAAAAGTTACCCTGACCTTGCAACTCCCAGTATTTAAAGATGCTCTTCCCTTGATGGGCTTCTTCTATGCTTTTACTTTCTTCTCTTAGTTCAGTTTGATTAAATTTACATATCTAATTAGTTGTTATTTTTAACATGTTAGAATAACGTTATCAATAAGAATTCCCATAGAGGGAAGCAAAGTGTTCAAATTTATCTTCGTAAACAAAGACAAACCTGAGAACCATAGATAGCTAAGGCCAAACTTGTACTCGGGGGATTGTGCAAGGGAACCAAAAGCAAAAGTCAAAAATACTATGTGCACTCGCCGAAACTAGCCGATTGTATAAAAAGCACTGTTAGCATGCCTTTAAGTGTCAGATACCTGATGGGATGTGTGAGAGTTTAATGGAGTAGTAAAAACTTGACACTTGAAAGCCAATGTACAAGATATTCAGCTGAAGTAAGTTAAATGTTCCTATTACAACGAGTCTTGAGTAACAGACTAGTGGGAGACGTCTCAGTGACTTAGTTACCAGATAAAAGACAAAAGTCTATAAACTAGATACCACGTAAGTGAGATTAAAAAAACATAGCTTGGTAAACACCGAGATCAATCAGGATCAATCCAAGTAAAACAACTGAAAGATTGATAATTTATCGAATCAGATACGACCAACTTATAAGGTAGTTGGTCAGGATAACGCATGACCAGTTGGTTAAAGTTAAATTTGGCCAATTAAGTAAGTTTTCATGCATGTCCATAACGTGATCAGTCTGGGCTATAAGACAACTGAATAATTGTGTCAATCGACCAGGTATTCATACGAGTTACAAAGCCTAAATAAGCGAAAGAGATAAGGCGGAACAACCGAAGAAAAACCAGTAAATTATATTCACCAAAAATTACGAAGGTACATACAAAGGAGCGAGAATAAATACAAAAGAAAAGGAGGGTCTTGAGACTCAAATTAACCCTGTAAGGTGCCTAAGGGTCCATTGGGACTAGATGTACCAAAAGGACCATCTCTGTAGCCTTTCGAGAAGTCACCATATCTGGCCAACTAATTTCATATAGGTTATCGTCAATAAAAGGGGAGTAGTCTGAATTTGGAAGAGGCCCAACGTTAGTTGTTTCGCTCAAAGGGTCAACTTTATCATTAGCATGAAAAGTCACCAGAGAGGAAACGGAGGGCAACTCTAGATGCATAGCATGAGGCTCTTTCCCAATCAACCGACAATAGGTCACCACTTTATCCTTTGGTTTTTAATGGCCTCTAGGGCATTTGCCTTATGCTTCTTGATCGCCTTGTCCCATTTTTTATAGGCATCCTCTGTGGACCTTTCCTTACTGTCAAAGAACATCTAAGCAGTACTCAGCCCGCGTTCTAACTCCCTTAGCATGATAGTGTCAAAAGCAGGGGACCTTTTGTACCGATCAACAGATTGGATCTCACGAGTCAGCCGGGCTTCCCCAGAAAGCATCTTCATGCTAACCCAATGTTTCCTTAGATCTTCAGCCAATTTCTCATAGCATAGTTTGGCCTCCTCAGACTTCTGTTGTGACTAAAGCATTAGGTGTTGGGTAGCAACAAGGGTTTCCTTAGTAGTTTTGGCCTCCTATTCAGATTTGATAGCCTCTTGTGCAGCTAAAGTGGCCCTTGATTCGAGCTCGGCATTCCACAATTCAACCTTGGCCGCACTCATCTCTAGCTAGTGGTTCCGCGAGGAAAGCTCCCTCAGATCTTCAAGAGAAATAAAATCTTTATTTTCAACAATAGTTAGGGTCCTCCTCAAAGCGTCCATTGCGGCTTCTCGTTGTTTCAACCTTTCCTCAAAACACTGTTTTGCTCTCGACTTGCAGGAGGAAGTAGACTTGAGTAAGCCATTTTTCTTGGCAAAAGTTATAACGCAGTGCCAAAGATATGAAATTATGGGGTAAATATAGGAACAGGAACTTTAGATACTTACACACACCCCATTGTTGAATACTACACGAATTTGTCAATATGTTGCAACAAGTTCTTGAAAAAGTTGTCCGAATCAGAAGTACTCTCATTTGAATCAGAACCAATGGGGATCAACTGGCGATTTACTTGTGAAACTCATCATAGCCTTGCTAGCACGAGGAGCAGGATGGTCAGCCACGACAAAGGAACTGATTTGAGCAGGAAACGGGATGGAAGATGTCGTAGGATGATCAACTAACTCGGCACGATTGATCCGGTGGCAAACAGTCGAATCAATGACCTGGGCTTAACCAGATGAGGGAGTAGACACCACTGAAGGACTGTCAAATTTGATCCTAAAATGCTGCTCCCTGATTGGTCATTTATTGTGTATATTTTTTATCCCCATTCCTCCAATCAATTGTTTGTTTCTCGAGTCTTATAGGGATTTAATGTGTGAGTTTGAGTGTTTTCAGGTTTTTGGATCCAACTGTGTTGTTTGAAGAATATCAGGCAAAAGGTGCTATTTTAGAAGATTTCAGGGACTTTCTAGTAAAAGGCCAAAAGTGCCGTCAAAATCGCTCCTAATTTCGAGACAGTAGTTCAACAGCGTTCCAACATTAGTAGTGTTCACTGCCTTGACCACTGTCAGACCACTCTCAAAGCGGCAGCGATTGTTCGTCAAACGAGAAGACCGCTGCTTATACCGCTGGGGCTTTGGCAGCGGTTTGGCTACTCCGTCCAACATAAGGCGTTTTTTAGCGTCCATGATCTGGGTGTCTATATATATTGAGAAGATTAATAGGTTTTGCTCTCTCTCACTCTTTCTGAGACACAAGCTTACCCTTTGGAACACAGACAAACCCATAACACAGTTCTATCATTCATCTTTATGTATAGAAGATTTGAAGACAAAGAAGATTTCAACATCGAAGATTTGAAGAATTCATTAAAGTTTCTCAATGGGTTTTATCTCCTCTATCTCTTGTCTTGTTATTTTCATAATGTGTAACTAAATCCATACTAGGGAATCAATGTGAACCTCTATGAATATTCTTTGTTAGAATTGAATATATTTCTTAATTCAAGTTCTGCTTCATTTAATTCATTCTAGGTCTTAATTCTTTATTTGTGTTAATGCATGATTATACGCTGACATGAATTTAGGGTTTTGATAATTAAACAATTAAGTTTGGAGTGTTGATTTACACGTAACCTTAATTAATATTCAATTGAATGGGTAAAACTGATCTTAGCATTGATTTATGCAAGTAGGTTTTGGTTCATTAGTTCTTGCGCTTAATGGGTTCTCGATTGTAGTTTGCGCCATTGATTTATGGGTAAATTATAATTGAGAATACTTGATTCATCCCAAATCATACGGTAACAATCATACTTAAGATAAGAACGAATCCTTAACTTGATCAACATCTTTTATCAAAGTCAATTCGAAGCATTGAGTAAACGTAGTTGGGGAGCATTGATGACCTAGTTCTCTCACCTCTTGATCACATTCACATATTCTTGTTAATTGCTTTCTTAGATAATTTTGTTCTAAACCAATCATTCAATCAATCAATCAATCTCAAATCTCTTGGATACTGTTAATTGCTTAGCTTTAATTAGAATTAGTTATAATTAGTAAATCACTTTTCCTCGTGGGAACGATCCCTACTTGTCGCTGTACTTATCTCACGATTCGTGCACTTGCGAGTTAGGTTTTTATAACACGATTTTATCCATCAAGTTTTTGGCGCCGTTGCCAGGGAACTAGTGAATTTATTGGTTATTTCTAGTTTTAGTTCTAGTTAATAGGTTTATTTAAGTTTAGGTAGTCGAGTCATTAATTTTTAGCTTTTTAGATTTTTCTTTTTCTTTCTTTCTTTCTTTTCGCAGTTTACTTGTGATTTGTCTTTTCTTGTTTCAGGTGCTGACAGTAGATGCAAGGTAGAAGATCTCAGCATGGAGAATTGTTACCTTTGAACGATAACATAAATCGCATCAGAAATCAAACAATGGAAGACGAGCAACTTCGAAACCAAGAAAGGCTCAACCAGGATCCTGATCCCATACCCAACTTTGTTCCAAATCCAGTTTATGAGCCAGAACCAAAGCCTATCAGAACTATGAAGGATTACAGTAGGCCGGTGGTGAGCAACCATCCCTTGTGCATTTTGCTAGAACCTGCAGCAAGGAATTATGAACTGAGAAGTAGCCACTACAACTAGCTGCCTGTGTTCCGAGGTTTACCAGATGAAGATGTGCTTCTATTCTTTAGAGAGTTCTACATAGCAATACAGTCCTTACCTAATCATAAGATTACAGAAGACCAGCTGCACATGAGGTGCATTCCACATGCATTAAAAGATGAGGCGAAGACATGGCTGTTAACATTGCCTTCAACATCTTTGAGAACATGGGATGAAGTAAGGGAAAAACTCACTGATCAGTATTATGCACCTCAGAAAACCAGTGAAATTCGAGCCAAAATTTCAAGTTTCTATCAACAAGACAACGAGACTTTTTATGAGGCATGGGAGCATTTCAAGAAATATACCATAGATTGTCCTCAGCACGGATTTCTTACAAATAAGCTATGTCAGTGGTTTTATGATGGTCTAACTGAAGTATCAGGTCTTTTGGTGAACAATGCTTATGAAGGATCCATGTATGACAAACAACCTGAGGAGGTATACTTTATCTTTGAAAAGCTATCACAGAACTCTCGTCACAAAAATTCCAGGAGAAAGAAGGGAATCTATACAGTACATGCCAACACAGATACCTCTATTCAGATGGCACAAATAATAAAGAAGATGGATACTCTTACTACAGATATGGGACAAATGAAGAGCTGGCAACAAAAAGTGTTTATGGGAGAACACCAAGTAGGAGGTCCTAGACCTAGAGAAGAAGAAGAAGAGGTTCAAGCCATGAACAACTTTAATTCTAGACCATGGAATGATCCATATTCCAACACTTACAATACAGGTTGGAGAAACCATCCAAATTTTTCGTGGTCCAACAACAATCATAGTTTTGGAAACCAATGGGGAAACAATAATCAAGCCACTGGAAACCAATGGGCCAACAACAACAATAGCAATCAAAGGCAATTTAACACCGGTGCCCAACAAAACTCTGAATCCCAACCCAAGAAGCCCTCAATAGAAGATATGCTCCAACAAATGCAGCAACAAATGCAGCAAATGAACCAACGTAATGAGGTACAATTTCAGAATATTCATGCTTCATTGAAGAAGACAGAAACTCAAGTTGGGCAATTAGCAGAGGCTCAACAAAAGATGGAACTTGGAAAATTTCCAAGTTTCACTGAGCAAGCAAAGGCTATAACAATTCTTCGAAATGGTAAGATTCTAACTGGCAATAGACCTACTGAACTTTCTGATAAATCTGCTACTGTTTTAAGTCCTTCTAGAGATAACATCATACCCTAGGAGGAAGAGATAGTGGTGGAAAAATCCAAAGTTTCATCACTCCTACACAAATCAACCAATCCATATATTCCTCCAATTCCATTCCCAAGAAGACTGCAAAAGAGCAAGTTAGAAAAATCATATAAAGACATATATGACATTCTCTCGAAAGTCAATGTCAACTTGCCTTTACTAGAGATGATTCAGAAGATGCCAGCATATGCAAAGTTTTTCAAGAGCCTTCATACCTACAAAACGAGATTTGTGGAGAATAATCAAGAATTCATGACCGGAAGTGCTAATGCAGTCCTTCAAAAGTCGTTGCTGCCAAAATTACAAGATCTAGGTAGTTTTTGCATCAACATCAATATAGGAGGTACAACTTTGGAGAGAGCCATGTTAGATTTAGGAGCCAATATTAATTTAATGCTTTTCTATATCTATGAGCAACTGGGATTGAATGACCTGAAGAAAACAACCATGTAACTTGTGTTGGCTGATGGTTTGGTTAGATACCCTGGGGGTTATGTTGAAGATGTGTTAGTGCAGGTAGATAATCTCATCATTCCTGCTGATTTTGTTGTCATAGACATGGATGAAGGAGCTAAAGATAGAAACTGCAAACCTATTCTTTTGGGAAGACCTTTTATGGCAACTGCAAAGACTTTTATAGATGTCCAGAATGGAAAGCTATCGATGACTGCGTTAGATGAAACGGTAGAGTTTAAAGTCTTTGAGTCTCTTAAGTTCCCTAAAGCAGCAGATGATTGTTACTCAGCTGAGTGTAGTTCAATTGAAGTGGTGAATTCGGCAGTACAAGATGAATTGACAGAAGAAATATCCGAAGAACTACTAGATTGGGTGTGTGATGCACTAGAAGATGATGAAGAAATTCAACAAGATGGAGTTTCAGAAGAAGAATCTGATATTGAGGAAGTAAGTGCTGAAATAGAAGATGAGATCAACAAGTCGTTAATCCCATCTATGAGTTCTCCCCCTGTATTAGAGCTCAAACAACTTCCATCTAACCTCAAATATGCCTTCTTAGGGATAAATAATACTCTCCCAGTGATTATAGCCTCTGACTTAGAGTCAGAAAAAGAAGAGAGACTGTTGAAGGTGCTACAAGAACATAAGGCCGCCATTGGATGGACCATAGCGGACATCAAGGGAATAAGCCCCAGCACTTGCATGCACCACGTTCTTTTAGAAGAAGGTATTAAGCTGTCTAGAGAGGCTCAACGAAGACTTAACCTGAACTTGAAAAAGGTCGTGAAGGAAGAGGTCCTAAAGCTACTTAAGGTGGGTATCATATACCCTATATCTGACAGTAAATGAGTGAGTCCGGTCCATGTTGTGCCAAAGAAGTCTGGGATCACGGTGGTAGCTAATGAGAACAATGAGTTGATTCCTACAAGGAAGACAACGGGATGGAGAGTGTGCATAGATTACCGCAAGCTCAACACGGCAACTAAAAAGGATCACTTTCCTTTGCCGTTCATTGATCAGATGCTTGAGCAATTGGCGGGACATGCTTATTATTGCTTCCTAGATGGGTTTTCAGGATAGAATCAAATTGTCATAACTCCGGAGGACCAAGAGAAGACGACGTTCACATGCCCCTTCGGGACCTTTGCTTACCGAAGAATGCCTTTTGGGCTGTGCAACGCCCCTGCCACCTTCCAAAGTGAAACTAATATGAATAAATGTTCGGTGTGTATGATAAATATATCTAGAGGGGGGTGAATAGATTTTAAGCTTTATTACCCAATTTTCGCATGCAAGTCAATATTACGAAAATACCCCTACTAGTCAAAAATACAAGCAAGTGTAATATAGTGCGGAATTTAAATAACAATTGATGTATACGTGGAAACCCAACCACTGGGAAAAACCACGGGCTGTTTAGTGCGCCACACTCGAACCTCGAAATCCACTAATTGAAATGGTGTTTACAACCTATGTAGACCTCGTCTAACACTCCAGTCAATAACCCCCCACTTATACCACTCGGGCCTTTAAAAGTGGCTCTAGTCCAATTGCTTGAGGCCTAAGCAATCTTAGCCTCAAGACTTAATTCTCAATGAAGAGATTATGCAACATATGTGAATAAGTATGAATATTCAAATAACAAACAAGGCTAGGGAACCTTAGATGCTTATCTAGGATGATGATATAATCAATTAAATCAATCCTAGATTTCAAGAGCTAAATGACATGTCAAATAGATTAGCTAATCAAGATTAATCAAAAACCTAATTAGCTATCACAATACAACACTCAATCAATTCATCACAATTAATTCTCTATTCTTGAATTTATCATATGATCAAAAAACATACAAGTAAATTAAAAGAGAATAGCTTGATAGTAAAATAATAAAATAAGATGAACTAAATCAAAATCTTACCAAGCAAGTTGTGATGATGCAAACCCAATCATGGATGCATTCTATATAGTCATAGAAGATGCAATATGAAATTTGATGCAAAAAAAAGTTGATTTGAGTGTTTAAAGGTGAGTTCTTGATTTGAATTTTTCTCAAAAATCTCTCTTCAAAGTTTAGGGTTCTAAGGAGTAAAAGAACTTGATTAGATAATGAGAAAGTAACATATTTATAGACATTAAGAACAGGGCATGTGAAAAGACAATTTTGCCCATGAAACGCACCAATCAGCGGTTTCAATCGGCGGCCAGGCCGCAGATCATAACCGCCGAATTAAACCCGAGAAGAACAGGGGAACAACGGCAGTTTCATTCGGCGGTTTCGTAACTGTCGATCCAACCGCAGAATCAAACCCAAGAAATAAATCAATCAGGTATGATCAGCGGTTTCGAATGGCGGTCGAGGGCCACCGATCGTAATTGTAGAATCACTCCAGACCTTTCTGGACTGAAACAGCGGTTTCAATTCGGCGGCCAGGTCGCCGATCAAACCGCCGATTCACCAGTAATGGTGAATCCAAAGGAGAAGCCAAAAGCATTCCCCTTAAGCAGTCTTTGTGCAAAACCAAGCATACATTCGTGCAAGCGTAGACATTTCCGAACATATTCGGGAAACGGATTACACAACACACAAACACAACAAGAT
Organism: Acer saccharum; assembly: GCA_030490815.1. Classification (NCBI taxonomy): domain Eukaryota; kingdom Viridiplantae; phylum Streptophyta; class Magnoliopsida; order Sapindales; family Sapindaceae; genus Acer; species Acer saccharum. The sequence continues at coordinate 42,406,845 of CM059873.1, forward strand.
ACATCAAACAAAGTGCAAGAGTGAAATGTGTCATGTGAAGAGAATACACACAAGTACAAGTATGCTAAGTGTGTGTGTGCTAACTAAATCTCTTCAAAGAAAAAACTAAGCACTAGAGATTATACCTTTGGCGTGCTTGTCCCTTGAGGTCTTGAAAGGGCCTTCGAGCTTAAAGTTCAATCACCTAAACTACCCTTACACAATCAACCCCAACAAGTGGTTTGTCCACGAAATAAGCCAATAAATATATGGGAATCCTTACACAAAGATGCATGATGTCAATCTTTTCTGACATGCTAGAGAAGTATATTGAGGTATTTATGGATGATTTTTTTGTTTTTGGTAATTATTTTGACTACTGCCTTGATAACTTAACTAGTGTTTTGAAAAGATGCACTAAGAACAATTTAACTCTTAGTTGGGATAAAAGTCACTTTATGGTGAAATCTAGAATAGTGCTAGGACATGTGATATCTGATAAAGGCATAGAAGTAGATAGAGCTAAAATTGAAGTAATTTCTAAACTTCCACCTCCCACTTCAGTGAAGGGTGTGAGGAGTTTTCTTGGTCATGCAGGTTTTTATAGGCGCTTTATAAAAGATTTTTCAAAAATTAGTCGTCCCCTATGTAACCTTTTGACCAAGGAGTCTACATTTGTTTTTAATAATGAATGTTTGCATGCTTTTGAATCTCTGAAGGATAAACTGACATCTACTCCTGTAATCATGCCTCCTGATTGGTCTCTTCCATTTGAATTAATGTGTGATGCATCAGACTATGCTGTAGGTGTTGTTTTAGGACAGCGGATAGATAAAGTTCCACATGTTATTTACTACACTAGTCGCATTTTGAATGATGCACAATTAAATTACTCCACTACTGAAAAAGAATTGCTTGCTGTTGTTAGTGCCTTGGAAAAATTTCGTCAATATCTAATTGGATCCAAGGTTATTGTGTATTCTGATCATGCTACTTTGAAATATTTACTAACAAAGAAGGAGGCGAAACTGAGATTACTTTGGTGGATCCTTTTGTTGCAAGAGTTTGATTTGGAAATCAGGGATAAAAAGGGCAACGAGAATGTGGTAGCTAATCACCTTTCTCGATTAGTGGAGGCTGAGAACGTGGAAGAAAGCACTAAACTTGTGCCAATAAATGAGAATTTTCCAGATGAATAGCTGATGGCTGTGGGAGTCAATGATCCTTGGTATGCTGACATCGTGAATAGCTGATTGCTGTGAGAATTTTCCAGATGAATAGCTGATGGCTGTGGGAGTCAATGATCCTTGGTATGCTGACATCGTGAATTACCTTGCAAATGGCATCATACCAGTTGATTTGAACTCGCAAGCAAAAAGAAGATTCATCTCCATCACTAGGCAATACTTTTGGGACGAGCCATACCTGTTCAAATATGGCGCTGATCAAATCATTCAAAGATGCGTCCCTGAAAAAGAGCAACAAGATGTGCTGAAATTCTGCCACAACCTTAGTTGTGGAGGGCACTTTAGTGTCAAAAAGACTGCTCTGAAAGTTCTCTAATCAGGTTTCTTCTAGACCTCTTTATTTAAAGATGCTTACACCTTTTGTATTTCTTGTGACAGGTGCCAGAGAACAGGGAACATTGGCAAAAGAGATGAGATGCCTCTTTCAAGCCAGTTGGTATGGAGATATTTGACGTGTGGGGGATAGATTTCATGGGACCCTTCCCATCCTCACACGGGTTCCTATACATCTTGGTTGCTGTGGATTATTTCTCAAAGTGGATCGAAGCAATCGCAACCAAGACAAATGATAGTCAGGTGGTGGTGAAGTTTGTCAAGGAGAATATATTCACCAGATTCGGTACACCTCGTGCAATCATAAGTTATGGTCGAAGATATTTTTGTAACAAGGTATTTGCCTCATTAATGAAGAAGTATAGTGTCAAACACAAAGTGGCAACCCCGTACCATTCGCAGACTTCGGGACAAGTTGAAGTAAGCAACAAGCAGATTAAGCAAATATTAGAGAAGATAGTGCAACCAAATCGAAAGGATTGGTCAATCAAGCTGAATGATGCTTTGTGGGCGTACAGAACTGCCTACAAAACCCCAATACGTATGAGCCCTTAGAGGATAGTCTTTGGCAAAGCATGTCATCTACTAGTAGAGTTGGAACACAACGCCTATTGGGCTCTGAAGAAACTAAACTTCAATTTAGACAAGGCGGGGGAGGAAAGAAAGTTGCAAATGAGTGAGCTAGAGGAGCTCCGGAATAATGCATATGAGAACGCGAAGATATACAAAGAAAGGATGAAGAAGTTACATGATAACAAAATCCTTCGGAAAGAGTTTCATCCAGGAATGCTAGTGTTGTTATATCAATCGCGACTAAGGTTGTTTCCAGGAAAGCTGAAATCAAAATGGTCTGGGCCCTTTAGAGTAACTCAGGTATTTCCTCATGGAGCCGTTGAACTTCAAAATTTTCAAAACAATGGTACATTCAAAGTTAATGGTCAGAGGCTTAAGCCTTACCTTAGCATGTCTGAGGTGGTGTTTGTGGGGTCCTCCGTGCTTCTTGAGCCATAAGGCTCCTATGCGTCTTGCCCAGACGTTAAATAAAGCGTTCGGTGGGAGGCAACCCACCCAGGTATTTTCCTTTCACTTTGCTTTTGTCGTGTCATAAATTAGTGTTCCCCTTGCTTAAATGCAAGTTTGGGGGTGTTTTTTTTTTTTTTTTTTTAATTAAAAAAATAAAAAAAAAGGGCCTCAGGTTAAACCGTTGCCATGCATGCAACGTAACTGGAAGCGGTATTGGAAGTGGTGTCTTCTGTCCTAAAACCGCTGCCAAACCACTATGAATTAATTAGGAGCGGTTGAACAACGGTAATAACTAGGCCAACTGCTACCATGTGCGTTGTGGGTAAGGGAGCGGTAATGGCAGCGGTACCTACTGTCCTTAAACCGCTGCCAAACCATTGTGAATTAATTGAGAGCGGTTCTCATTGGGCAAACCGCTGTGGGAACGCTGCCACAACCACTATGTAAGCCACATCGGTACCAAAGTGAAACGGTGCGTTCCACACCTGACGGTTGGCCATCCAATAGAAGAAGACCGCTGCCCAAACCGATGTAGCTTTCACAGCAGTAATGGCAGCGGTCGTGCCCTAATTATAAATAGCCCCAGTTTCAGCGAGACCTGTTACTGTCTCTTTTCTTTCTTTCAAAATTTTTCTTCTTCCCTCGTCTTCTCTCTTCAACTCCGATCACTTCCATCAACCAAGTATGCGCTTCAATCTTATTCTATTTTGGTTTAGTGTTGTATATTTCCATTAATTGTATGTTCCCATTCCCTTCTCCCATATTTTTCTTCACTTGATTTAGTTAGGGTTTCTAGACCGAAATTGGGGATTTCGGGTTTGGGGCAAATTTTGTCCATTGCATGTGTTCTTTGATGATTGCATATGGTGTAGGCAATAGGTGGAAGTGATTTTGTGCTATTAATTTTCAATAGTATAGTGTTAGCAATTACATGGGAATTTTTAATTGATATTGTAAGAATATTGTTGTTCTATAAACTGTTTGTGTTGTTTTGTGCTGAATGAAAAGAGATGGAATATATGCATGTAGAGGGCACAGGGTTTATTGTTTGTACTACCGGAATGCTACTGAAATTTTGTTAAAAATCATTGTCCCATCAGGGTTTGTAACTTGCTTGTTTGCTTGTTTGCTTGTGTATTAACCAGCTATGGCGAGGACGGTAGTCCGATAAGGTCATGTTCCTTCGGATCCCAGCAAAAGAAGAGAGAAGAGGCCAGTTGAGCAACAATTCAAAGGAAATCCGGAATATAAGTATAGGGTAAAGAAGGCCCAGAATTTCATTCTGGAAAGGGGAATAGCTGTGGAAGAACTAGGAGAGACGCATATACCTGCTACTGTTGAGACTAGAGGATGGGCTGGATATGTCCGTCGGCCCTGCAATGCCAACATTACCTTAGCCCGTGAATTTTATGCCAATATGGTGGACACGTAGTACTCTTCACATGGTGTAGTTATGGTTAAAGGAGTGCCTGTGATGGTCTCTGTGAAGACGATTAGGGACTATTATGGCCTACCACCACATGAGACTGTTGAGGCAGCATACCCAGGCAGGTATGAGTTAGGATGTGCACTTTGCAGAGAAGGCGGAGCTGGATGGAATGGGCAGAAATTAATGAGGAGTGATTTGCATCTAGACAGCGCTTTTTGGAACCTATTTATCTCGGCTTCCCTTAAGCCGACGAGTCATACTGGGGAGATTTTCAAGGAAGTATCTTAGGTGTTGTATGCAATCAGGACGACAAGATACTATGATGTTGCCAGCTTCATCAAGAAGGAGATCCAAGGTTGTGGGCGACTGATGGGATCGAGTATGGTGTTTCCTTGCTTGATCATGGCCATGTGTGCTGCGGCTGATTTGGTGGTGGATGATGACGCCAGGGGTGAGACGATAGAGCCTGACACTCCGCTAACACTAGTCACATGGAACACCCAAGCGAGCATTCGTGGACTACCCACGATTGGTGAGTTCCCTGCACGTAAGAGACGTCGGGAGGAGGGTGACTTGAATGAGCCAGACCAGTAGATTTTGGAGCAGCAGGTTCGTGATCCAGCTCAGCACGCTTATGGAGATTTTGTGCCTGAACCTCAGGCAGATTCAGGAGTTGGGTTGTCACAGCAGAGACCTAAGTGGGTGGAGTACATGATATCCACAATGAAGGGCTATGTAGATACAGGGGTAGCAGGACTGAAGACTGAGATGATCTCGCGCTTGGACAACATGCAAATTTCGATTGATGAGATCCGTCTGGCCACAGTCCGACCAACCCAGCCACAGCGTGGAGGTGACAGCCTTGATCCTGGCCCGAGCTAGAAGAGAGATGATGGCCGCTAAAGGCGCTGTAGACGGACCTGAGTCTACAGAAGGATATGTTTCTTTTCTCGTTTATTTTCTTTTATTTTCTTTATTTTCTTTCATTTTAAATTTTGGTATTCGGGATTTACTTTGAATTCAATTTATTATGATTACTTTCTGCTGTTTATTTTGTGTCTTTATTGCTCTACCTTGGCCTTATCTTATTTGTCGTGTGCTTTCATTTCATAACATTGCGGACAATGTTGGATTTAGGTTTGGGGGTGTGATTAGTTTGTTTGTTCGAGTCAATTTTTTTGTTTTATTTTTAGAGTCTGTCGTTCCTACGTCTTTCAAGACGAGACACTTCGGTGTGTGCCTTAGAGATGATGTGCATTAATCAATGAGTTTACACTAACATCTTGCCATTTAGGGTAATACATTGCATTTTTCAAAAAATTATGACATGCTCTTGATATGATAATGGATATAATGCTAAGTTGAATTGCTATAATTAATAGTGGAGACTACCCTTGTGAGTTCACTAAACCAAAAAGCGTACGTAAATGACATATTATGAGGGTCCTGTTGTTTTTACTCTATAAACACTCAGTAGGTTCTTAGCATTAGATTCGATCTCTATAGGATTTACATTGAGCATTATAGAACGATCATCATAAAAGATTTCACATATTGCATTTTGATCTTGAGTAAGACAAACTAGTGGAAGTGATATAGACTATGTGTGCTTTAGCTACTTAAACGGCCTTCAATATTTCCTACCTATATGTGTGTGCTCCATAGCCTTGTTTGAAGCCAAACACTGATTGCCTTTTTCTTTCTTCACCACATTAACTGTAACCCAAATAAGCCAATGATTTAGCCATACATTATAGCTTGGGATCATACTTTGAGAAGAGTGAAGAGTATATACTATTTTTGCACGTGACTGTGTGCATAAATTGTTGCTAAAATCAAGGAAACGAAGAGCTGCATTCAATCCAAAAGTTCTGAAGCTGAAAGTAATACAATAGTTGTAATCTCTGATTTGATACATTCAAAAAAATAAATAAATAAATAAATAAAATAAAAAAATGGTGTGTTGATAGAATCAGAGAATAGAATGTAAAGGGTGCAATAAAGTCAAATGAAGACTGCAAGTTTGAATCTATTCAAAGAAGATGGCAAAAAGGGAGAAAGGAGAATTATGAGGAATTAATTAATAAGTGGTGTCATTTCACTTGAAAAGGGAACCACGAGACTTGTGCTAAGCCGAAAAGGTAATAGAAGACTATCATGGTATGATACTAGGTTTTTGAATTCCAATTTTTCGTTCTTTCTTAACCTTCACCCAATGGCCCCATTACAACCTGAATGAAGTCTATTTGATCTGCTGGTTATCCTTACTATGATAGTAGAATTTTGATATGTGATTATCTTGTTCATAATGTTTGATTCTTTTCATGATATCTTTTGCTTCCATATCAAGCGTTCTTTCATTGATATATCTATATGCGATAATAATTTGAATTTTTCTTGTGCATAACTTCCAATCTCATATGTGATGTGTAAAATCGTGTTATAAAAACCTAACTCGCAAGTGCACGAATCGTGAGATAAGTACAGTGACAAGTAGGGATCGTTCTCACGAGGAAAAGTGATCTACTGATTGAAACTAGTTCTAATTAAAGCTAAGCAATTAACAGTATCCAGAGAGTTTGTTTGATTGATTGATTGAATGATTGGTTTAGAACAAAATTATCTAAGAAAGCAATTAACGAGAATATATGAATGTGATCAAGATGTGAGACGACTAGGTCATCAATGCTCCCCAACTACGTTTACTCAATGCTTCGAATTGACTTTGATAAAAGATGTAACTCAAGTTAAGGATTCGTTCTTATCTTGTTTATGATTGTTACCGTATGATCCTGGGATGAATCAAGTATCCTCAATCATAATTTACCCATAGATCAATGGCGCAAATTACAACCGAGAACCCATTAAGTGCAAGAACTAAAGAACCAAAACCTATTTGCATAGATCAATGCTAAGATCAGTTTTACCCATTCAATTGAATATTAATTAAGGTTACGTGTAGATCAACACTCCAAACTTAATTGTTTAATTATCAAAACCTAGATTCATGTCAGCGTATGATCATGCATTAACACAAATAAAGAATTAAGACTTATAATGAATTGAATGAATCAGAACTTGAATTAAGAAAATATAGTCAATTCTAACAAAGAGTATTCATAGAGGTTCACATTGACTCCCTAGTATGGAGTTAGTTACACATATTAGAAACAAAAAGACAAGAGTAAGAGATGATAAAACCCATTGAAAAGCTTCAACAAATTCTTCAAATCTTCGATGTTGAAATCTCCTTCGTCTTCGAATCTTCTATGCGTAAGATGAATGAGGGAATTTGTGTGATAAGTTGTTGTGTATCTGAAAGAGAGCAAGAGAATGCCAGAGAGAGCCGGAACCTATTAAACTCTCCATATATATAGCTCCCAAATCCCAAACGTGAAAAGACGTCTTACGTCAGGCGGAGAAACCAAACCGCTGCCATTACCGCTACCAAAGCCGTAGCGGTATGGCAGCGGTCTTGACGAAATACGGACAACCGCTGCTACAATGAGAGCAGTCCGGCAGCGGTCTTGACAGCGAACACCACTGATGTTGGAACGCTGCTGACCTGCTGCCAATTAATTAAGAGCGGTTTTTGACCTCATATTTTGGCCTTTTGCTAGAAAGTCCCTGGAATCTTTTGAAATGGCACTTTTTGCCTGATATTCTTCAAACTATTTAGCTGGATCCAAAATCCTGAAAATGCTCAAACACACACATTAAATCCCAAAAAGACTCGAGAAACAAGCAATTGATTAGTTGAATGGGGATCAAAAACATATACAATAAATGACCGATCAATATGCTTGATGAGTGTATTTGCCTAGGTTCTGTGTGAACTAATGAGAGATATCTTGTGAGAATTAAAGTTGAGGCGAATTATTTCTATGGCTTTTTGACGATGTGTCATGGAAGCTAGAATGTTTTAAGCTTGAGCTTTTCACTAAAAATTGAGCAATGTTTTTAGATTTGTAACTAAATATTAGTCTTTACTTATTGGCTTATGCATGCAATGTCTCAACATGGGCACATATTGTTGTATTTTGAATGACCGGTTGTCGCAGGATATGTTTGTGGGTGTCATAGCTGTAAACCCTCAGGAGACGAAACTCCTCCTCTAGGGACACCTAGAGGTTTAAAGGCTTGTAGCATGCACTCAATGCTATCGTGTTCCTTACGAAAGTGGCTTTGGTAGGTTTTATATTTTCTAATTTTGTTGTTAGTTTTTGTTTTCTTAGTTTTGCTTGAGAGCTAGCAAAAGATAGGTTTGGGGGTATTTGATCGGTTATTTATTGTATATGTTTTTGATCCCCATTCCTCCAATCAATTGCTTGTTTCTCGAGTCTTTTAGGGATTTAATGTGTGTGTTTGAGTGTTTTCAGGTTTTTAGATCTAACTGTGTTGTTTGAAGAATATCAGGCAAAAGGTGCTATTTCGGAAGATTTCAGGGACTTTCTAGTAAAAGGCCAAAAGTGCCGTCAAAACCGCTCCTAATTTCGGGACAGCAGTTCAACAGCGTTCCAACATCAGTAGTGTTCACTGTCTTGACCGCTGTCAGACCGCTCTCAAAGCGGCAGCGATTGTCTGTCAAACGAGAAGACCGCTGTCTATACCGCTGCGGCTTTGGCAACGGTTTGGCTACTCCGTCCAGCATAAGGCGTTTTATAGCGTCCAGGATCTGGGTGCTTATATATATTGAGAAGATTAATAGGTTTTGCTCTCTCTCACTCTTTTTGAGACACAAGCTTACCCTTTGGAACACAGACAAACCCATCACACAGTTCTATCATTCATCTTTACGCATAGAAGATTTGAAGACAAAAAAGATTTCAACATCGAAGATTTGAAGAATTCATTGAAGTTTCTCAATGGGTTTTATCTCCTCTATCTCTTGTCTTGTTATTTTCATAATGTGTAACTAAATCCATACTAGGGAATCAATGTGAACCTCTATGAATACTCTTTGTTAGAATTGACTATATTTTCTTAATTCAAGTTCTGCTTCATTTAATTCATTCTAGGTCTTAATTCTTTATTTGTGTTAATGCATGATTATACACTGACATGAATGTAGGTTTTGATAATTAAATAATTAAGTTTGGAGTGTTGATTTACACGTAACCTTAATTAATATTCAATTGAATGGGTAAAACTGATCTTAGCATTGATTTATGCAAGTAGGTTTTGGTTCATTAGTTCTTGCGCTTAATGGGTTCTCGGTTGTAGTTTGCGCCATTGATTAATGGGTAAATTATAATTGAGAATACTTGATTCATCCCAAGATCATACGGTAACAATCATACTTAAGATAAGAACGAATCCTTAACTTGATCAACATCTTTTATCAAAGTCAATTCGAAGCATTGAGTAAACGTAGTTGGGGAGCATTGATGACCTAGTTCTCTCACCTCTTGATCACATTCACATATTCTTGTTAATTGCTTTCTTAGATAATTCTGTTCTAAACCAATCATTCAATCATTCAATCATTCAATCAATCAATCAATCTCAAATCTCTTAGATACTGTTAATTGCTTAGCTTTAATTAGAATTAGTTATAATTAGTAAATCACTTTTCCTCATGGGAACGATCCCTACTTGTCGCTGTACTTATCTCATGATTCGTGCACTTGCGATTTAGGTTTTTATAACACGATTTTATCCACCACTCCCTCAAGACCAAACCAGTCAACGTCTTTTGGTCATCGTCTTCACATCAAAGTCAGCCACTTCAGTGCCCACATGTTATACTTTAAGGGCGACCTCAGCCATGGCCATCTCCTAGGTACGGGAAGTGTTGGGGGCAGAAGTCCCATCAGTTGTCTTAGTAACTTTTCTGCCAAGAGCCTCCTTAACATCCCTCTTGGCAGGAGTCCCCCTCAAAAGCCTCCTCTTCAAGTCCCTGCAAGGAGTTTGGCCTCTTTCCCGAGATGGCACAATTGGCTTGGGGGAAGTATTGGGGTCAGGCTCATATATGTGTTCCACTAAGCCCTAATCAGGAGGAACCATCCCCTGAGCTAATTGGGCAACAACTTCCTTTTTATTCATCCTCTCTACGCCCTTAGCCCTTTCAACTTGTTCGCCAACCATGATATCAACCTCGTATACTGAAAAAAAATGAAGGGGTGGGGATGATCAAACGAGAAGGGGCACGGTTAAATATAAGGACAACGCAAGAAAGAGTGTGCTTACGACACCTGTGATGATTAGGGATAGGGCGAAAAAGTCCCAAATGAATTAACTCAGTCTTTACAAATAGTGTGCAACAATCCCTGGACTCCCAAGATGTTTGCACAACATGAACCACGTTCATAGTTTGGTCATTCGTTAGCCCAACAGGGGTCTTGTTCTAGGATTACGAGTTGTATAAGTGCCTTGGAACACTGCTCATAACCAAATTATGACAAGGGTTGGCGATTACCGTTTCACCCCGATCACCTTTAACAAAGAACCAGCTTTTCTTCCAATGTTTGTTTGATGGCGGGAATCCCTAGATAAAGTCTTTGTGATCCTTAATAGAGGGAGAAAGAACCTTTTCCTTGAAACCACAGGGAATCCAATGGTGAGGGGATGTGGATTGAAGATAAAATGTGCCCCCGGTATCTAACTTGCCAAAGGTGTAAAAATGGCGGATTTTCCTGAGAGGTAGGTAAATCTTTAGCCCTGATCAATTTCCACAAATGCCAAAGACTGACCAAGGTTTGGTATGAATTAGGGGCTAGCTGAACAGGGTCTATTCCGACCGTCGCCAGGAATCTGGCAATGAAGGCTGAATGGGCAAAGTAGCTCCTGAGGTAAACATGGCCCCATAAATAGCAATAGCACCTCTAGGTGGGTTCCAGATGGTGCAATGATTAGCCAAGAAGGGAACCACCGCCCGAGAAACCTTGAACCTCTCAGCATACTTCCCGATTTCTCGGTTAGTAACGGTGTTTACTTTGGAATCAAAAGCACATGATTCGGTAGCAGAAAACATCAACAAGCACGGTCAACGATCTTTGGGAACTTCTTCCAGGTTTAGTAATTGAGAGGGAATTCTTAAAGCAATATATGACGAAGGCTTAGCGGCTACCTCGCTGTCTTGATCTACACACGTAGCTCTCGACATATCTGAATAGGAATTTACAGGGAAAACACTAGAATTAGTCGAAGAAGGTTGAAACTCATGTTGCGCAATGGAATAATCCATGCTGAGAGCTATGGGTTGAGACTGAGGATTAAAGGCTTGAGGACGACCTTGCCATAAAGACCCAATCCTGCTTACGTTCTCCATGTCACCCATCTCAACAACATGAATAAACGACTCAACAAATAGACGATGGGTGATATGATCCATACCTGATTATCTTTAGGTAACGGGGAACAAGGAGTGGTGGTTCTGGCGAAACGGAGAACCAGAAAATGGTAGAAATCTTCAGAGAAAAACTTTGTTAAGATGAGAGAAAAAGAAAAAAAAAAGCAGATTTTCTAGAGAAGCTTTCGGAAGAAGTAGAAAAAAAATTAGGGTTATGGAAAGGAGAAGGTGAAGAAGTAGCTTGCAAGAGATGGAAAATGGAGAGGTTTCAAAATTTATAATGGAAAGAAACGTCATCCAACGTCTGGAAGGATGTGGGTGTGCATGGAAGTTGGTGCGCAAAGTTCAAGAAGGCTTTCCCACGCGTCCGTTAAAAGTGAAACACGTGTAATGCGGGAAACAAAGAGGGATGTCCATTAGTCCAATTGCTGTGTCACATCAAGAAGGCAAAATGGATGTTGTGGATAAAAGTAAATGCTTAGCTGTATAACATAATAATTACATTAATGAGCAAAAAGACAAAAAATAAATACATAATTAAATATGCTTCACCGAGCGAATTTCTTCTCAAAGCAAAGGCAAGATGCTCTAGCTAGATATTTAAGGGGGGGTATTGTTATTGGTAAAATTCGGAAAGATGACAAGTCAGCTTGGGAACAAAAAAAAACGGTTATCAAATGTGCCACATCACCAAAAGTCAAAACCAAAAAGAAAGTCAACTCTGATCACCACCTGGTAAGTCCAACGTCCAATCAGGGAAGTTCAAATGGTCGAGCCAAGCCAAGATAACTCAATCAAAATAACAACAACGATTGAGTTAAGATAGTACAATCGAGATAACTAGGTTGATCGAGAATAAACAACCAATCGAGAAAACAATGCCTGGTCGGGTGAAACAAGCGGCTGGATAAGCGACACATGGACAGTGTCGTATTTAATGCATCCACGACTCGAATACACAGAGAAAAAGAAGCTTATGCTAATAAGGTATCTAGAAGAACACTTCGGTAAGGAAACAACCTTCCTTATGAGAAACATAATTCAAATCCAATAAGGACTCATAACAAATGCACAAGACACAGAATTGGAAAGAAGATCAAGACGACTCCTACAAATTAGAGTTCGATTAAACCTTATCAACCACCCCTAACTTGTACAGTAAAAAGTGAGGGTTTCTATGCATGTATAAATAGACCCTCAAAACACTAGAATAGGGTTACGACTAAGATAGCTGCAAGTATTCAAGAGAGATTGAGTGTGTAATTCAAAAGTTCATAGTGCACTTGTTCTGCCGTCTCTGGCACCCGTGGTTTTTTCCCTCTTTGAGTTTTCCACTTAAAATCGTGTGTTTGCATGATTTCTTTTTAATTTGTTCATTAATCAACACCTTAACAAGTGATTGTTTGTGTGACACATGGTAGATTTTATTCAATCCGAAAATCATCATCAACAATAGGCATGATGGAATTTTGTTTAGACAAACTAAGTTATGTGTGCCTAAGAGTTCTTTGTGTGAATTGCTTGTTAGAGAAGCTCATGGGGGAGGTTAGATGGGGCATTTTGGTATAGCTAAGACATTAGATGTTTTGCATGAACACTTCTTTTAGCCTTTTATGAGGCATGATGTAGAAAGAATTTGTGAGAATTGTATTACGTATAGGCAAGCTAAGTCTAAGACTAAACCTCATGGTTGATATTTCTATGGATTTTGTGTTGAGTTTGCCTAGGTCAAAAAGGGGTAGGGATTCTATATATGTGGTTGTTGATAGGTTTTCTAAGATGCCACATTTCATTCCATGCCATAAAATCGATGATGCATCACATATTGTTGAATTGTTTTTCAAGGAAATCATTAGATTGCATGGCATGCCTAAGACTATTGTTTCGGATAGAGATGCTAAGTTCTTAAGCTATTTTTCGAAGACTTTGTGGGGTAAGTTAGGAACTAAACTTTTATTTTCTACTACATGTCATCTACAAATTGATGGTCAAACTGAAGTAATTAATAGGACTTTAGCTACTTTGTTGTGTGCTATAATACAAAAGAACTTGAAAACATGAGAAGAATGTTTGCCGCATGTATAGTTTGCATATAATAGGAGTGTGCATTCTGCAACTAAGTTTTTACCTTTTAAAATTGTGTATTGTTTTAATCCATTAACTGCTTTTGATTTAAACCCTTTTACGTATGATGGAAAGGGAAGAGAAGATTTTGTTAAGCAGATCCATGAAAAAGCTCGGCAAAACATCAAAAGATGAACTGAGCAATATGCCACCAAGCTAATAAGGGGCACAAGAAAGTTGTATTTGAGCCAGGTGATTGGATTTGGTTGCATTTGAGGAGGAACGATTTTCAGTTCAACGGCATTCTAAACTACTTCCAAGGGGAGATGGCCCATTTCAAGTGATTGAAGGGATCAATGACAACGCTTACAAGCTAGACCTTAAAAGTGAGTATAATGTTAGTGCAAGCTTTAATGTTTTTGATTTGTCTTCTTTTGATGTAAGTGATGATTTGAGAACAAATCCTTTTCAAGAGGGAAGGAATGATAAGAATAAAAAAGCTGCACCAAGGGATCCATTGCATGTTCCAATTGGCCCAATAACTAGAGCAAGGGCTAAGAGATTCAAAGAAGCACTCAATGACTTGATTCAAGAAACTTGGGCTGATTCTAAAATGTTGAAGTCCAAGATGGGCCCACGTGAAGACCAAGGCTTAGTTAACATCATCAAGGCAACTGATTGGGTTGAATAAGAGAGCTTGGGCATGTGCCACAATAAGGACGGCATATGGAAATTCCAATCTCAAATTCTCAACATGTTTCCTATTTTAATATCCTAAATAAAGGGCTGATTTGTTTCCCAAATTCAACATTCAAAATAAGGAGCAAGTTAACTAGCTACTAGTTTTAAAGGGCTAATTTGTTTCTCAAATTCAATAGTCGAGAAAAGGAGCAAATCAACTAGCTGCCAGTTTTAGTTTTTATTTTTTGTTAACAGCCTTTTATGGCAGGGGTCCAAAGAAGGATTTTCTCTCCCTCCAAGGTTACCTGGATAAGAAGGAAGCTACATGGAGCATCATGGAAGAAACATTACTGGTATACCCACATCAACCAAGTCTTGGCTAGAACCGGGATCGGGGTCATCCTTGTTCCCTGATAGTTAGAAACATCGATACCACGATCCAGGGAACCCTGATGTCGCACCACACCGGTATCCCGGTACCCTGGTACCAAGGTTCCTATCTAGACCGGTCCCTCCAATCACCTCCCGACAATCTAACATAGAAGGCGTCAACAAGGGAGGTCTTAATACACCATCTGTCGGATTACCAAGGAAGAAAAGACCGCGTCACAAGAAGATTCACATGTAGTAACACCCCATTCACATAAAAACAGTCAACTCTTTAATGGCCATTCACAACACCGTTAATGAGAAAATAGTCAACTCTTTAATGGCCACTCACAACGCTATTAATGGGAAAATTGTCAACTCCATCAATGCTTCCAAAATGGAAGCCATTACTTGATTCTAGGGACATGGCCACCATCAACGCCGATTCTCTTAATTACTAAACGGTTGACCCAATTAATGGAGTGGGCAACAAGACTTAGAACCTATAAATATGACAAAGCTCTCTCTTGGACGGGGGCTTCTTCTTCTTTTTCCTTTCTACTGATTTCAGAAAAGAGCCTACGCCCGCCTGTTATTGTAAGCTCTTCAAAGCACTTATGTTATATTATTTTTGCTACTTGTGTAAGCCTAGAGCACGCCTTATTCATAAATATATAAAGGATAATCACTTTTTCCACTGGATACTACCTAGGGGTTTTTCAGCATGTGATCATATGTGATGCTTTTTCCCCTTAGGCCAGTCCACTACTATCAAAAGACTCGTCATTCTCTTCCTCGTATCTCTTTTATTATGCATGTATGTGAGTTAGACCCCAACCCCGCTGGTCTTAGCTCTCTTATCCACCTATCTGCATGTCAAGTCATACATAAAGAAGAGGAAATAACCTTCAGACTAACTAGAAGAACCGAGGTGGTCTCATCCTTCATGACCACATCTATATCATTAAAGAGCACCTATCCCTCCTCCTACTTGCTTGTTATCTGGGTCAGGAAATTACATAGGAGATCTAGAAAAGAGTACCAGATGCCGAGTACCAGGTACGGGGTACTGGGTACTGGGTAACGGGTACTGGGTACCGGGTACAGTATACCTGGACCGGGTACTATGATACTAGTACTAGGAACCAGGGACCAGGATCAGAGCCCCTCACACCAGCAAGGGAACCTTAAGCACCATATCTTCTCCCTATAGTTAGAATGTTTGAACCTAAGTGAATCATTTGTTGATTGTGATTAGGTTATGTCTATTGAAGCTTAAATTTAGATAGCCCGCCAAGATCCCCAATCCACACAGACTTGCATGGGTCACTTGATATATTCTACCGGACCAATTTATGGGTCCATTTAGAATTGCATTTAATATGTTAAGAATATAATTTGTACATTATTTATTTAATGGGCTGCTCAATTATATTAATATATTAATGAAAGACATGTGGGCTTGTTTCTTTTAGTAAGAATGGGTCTGGTTCACATGTGGGCTTTTTATTTAAAGTCCAATGGATTAAATGAAATAAGAAAAATAATATAAGGCCCATTTATTCAAGTGGGGCGGCAAGGTGCTTTTTAACCTAATATATTATTTTGTTTCATTGTTTTAATTAAATAAGAATTAATTAATTGTTTAATTAAGAAACAAATCTTTTCTGATCAGGAAATATATTTCCTAGAGTAATACTATTGGTAGTAGTATACTAAAAGTAAAAGACTTGTTTGATAAGAAAATAAATAATTAATTTTATTTATTTAATCAAATAAGAAGTCTTTTTATTTAGTCAAATAAAAGAATAAAATATCTATGAGTTGGATTAGGGTTTGAAGTCTTAAACTAGATGGAAATTAGGGTGCAACACAAACTTTTTTTGGCTTGTGATTTGCGGCAACCCTAGTTGATTTAGAGAAGGATTTTCGGCAACCCTAATAGAAAAGAGGAAGCAAATTTAGGCCACCTATATATTCACACATATAGAATTCGGCCACCCTATGCATTGTGCTTGAGAGACAATTTTCTTCTTCTTCTTAATTCATAGAGAGCATTATTTTTATTCTACTAAAAACATAAAAGAGTGAACAGATTATTCTTTGATGGTACACTATTTGCTTGTTCATCAATAAGCTTGTGTGTACAACATCGATTTAGGTTCACGCGAGTTTCGATCATTAGATTGAGAACTCAAAAGTGACCGGAATAATCTTAGTCTTCTTTTGATTGTTTTTGTGACTAACAAAGAAAAAGAAAAGTTTGTTTGTCCATTCACAGGTTTGCAATTCAAAGAAAAAGGGAGACCACGCTCCTAGGTGATTCACGTTCGTGCTAGGATTGAAGATCTTGCAAATTACCATCGACGTAAGTCAATCGGATCACGCGACAAAAGGTATTCTTCTTTTGTTAGATAATATATATGTTTAATTGATTAAAGGGTTTAAGGTTCATAAAAAGGAAAAATTTTAAAAGTTACTAAATCAATTTTTTAGTCTCGCTTCCGCTGTGTGTACTACGGTATTTTTCCCTACACTAGGGACATGGCTAGAATCAAGAGATTCACCAAAAAGCCTAAACACATCACTAGACTTTCCCTTGTCCTTGTATGACATGGTTGCCACACGTTTCTCACTCAACTTCTCTAAGGGAGGAAGCATAACATTGTTAGGATTATGCTCAATAGCAAGAGTGTAATGTTATAATTAACAATCTTTTTCATATTAATAAAGTGATTTATGGTTTAACAAATCGTATAGCATTTATAGTTTAATATTATAATTGTCAAAGTAAATAATCATAAGGTCTAAAGACTATGAGAAAAGAAGAATTGTTCATACATCTGGATATGTATGTGGTAGACACAATTCTTTAGTTAGTCTTAAATAATGTTCACAACTTAAGTTAAAGGTTGGGCACCTTTATCTTGTTAAAGTTGTAGAATTCTTTTGCTAGCATTTGAGTGGGATCAAATGAGATATGATGAGTCTAAAATCATCGGAGTGTCTTCGAGCAAAAGGATCTAGTGCACTGGGTGCATTGAACTGGATCACAATGAAATACTTTATCTATAACCGTCAGTAGATAAAAGTCTTTTCATTATCAGGACAATCGGAGAGTCTATCTTAATCCTGAGATAAATGATGGACTTATGGTTGCAAGTGATATCATTTGAGTTATCAATGAGTACGATTATATCGCATAGTCTATCCTCGATAGTTTGGTGATATTCATTTGTTAATCGATAGAGGACTTCATTTATAGATATGGACATCGTGGCTCTATTTAATTAAATGAGAGTATAATATCATCATATGGATGTTTTGAGGTAACTGGATATTAAATCTCAACGTTGAGTTTTCGATAGTGGCTATTGAAAACATGGCTTCTGGACAAGTCAAAATATCCAAGTTCAAAACGTGGTCATATGAGTAAATATGGTAACTTAGAGAGTTATAGGCGGTCTATGAACTCTTGGCGATTACTGATATTAATCACGAGGATACACTATCTCCAACATGATTGTCTAGGGTATGAATGAGGAACATCTTCCTTTTCTATCTTTATTTAAGAGTTCAATTTTAGCTCTTTAGTGGAATGAGTTAAAATTAATGGATCGGACCTAAGTGAATCATCTGTTGATTGTGATTAGGTTGTGTCTATTGAAGCTTAAATTTAGATAGCCCGCCAAGATCCCCAATCCACACGGACTTGCATGGATCACTTGATATATTCTACCGGACCAATTTATGGGTCCATCTAGAATTGCATTTAATATATTAAGAATATAATTTGCACATTATTTATTTAATGGGTTGCTCAATTATATTAATATATTAATGAAAGGCATGTGGGCTTGTTTCTTTTAGTAAGAATGGGTCTGGTTCACATGTGGGCTTTTTATTTAAAGTCCAATGGATTAAATAAAATAAGAAAATAATATTGAGCCCATATATATATGATGTGGGCGGCAAGGCTAATTTATTAGTCTAATATATTATTTTATTTTATTGTTTGATTAAATGAGAATTAATTAATTTATTAATTAATTATTTAATTAAGAAACAAAATCTTTTTCTGATCAGGAAATATGTTTCCTAGAGTTATACTATTGGTAGTAGTATACTAAAAGTAAAAGACTTATTTGGTAAGAAAATAAATAATAAGGTTTATTTATTTAATCAAATAAGGAAGTCTTTGAGATAGTCATAAATACACTAAAGAGTTGGATTAGGGTTTGGAATTCTAAGGAAATCTACCTAGGGTTAGGATTTAAGTCAAAAGACAAATCCTACATGGTAGATGATTTTGGCCACAATATATAATATCTATTAAATGTACAAGGCCGAAAATATATAAGAAGTTTGGCATGCAGTATAAGAAGTTTGGCGTGCAGTATAAGAAGTATTTTTATTTTGTATATAATGCATGCAGTGTTTATTCCGATATACATATATATATTGTTTTAGGCGTGCAAATATATATTAGTTTTTTGGTGAGGTGTGCAGTTTTGATGCACTTGTATATTAGTTGTGCAAAGTGCAGTATTCGGTGCACTATATATATTATAATATATATAGATATTAAATATAGGTTGAATTGGGCTAACCCTATTTGCAAGGTTTGAGAGTTTTTCTTTTGCTTAAAAAATAGAATCCAACTCTAGTGATTAGTGTGTGTTGATTTCGACTAAAACATAAAAGAGTGAATAGATTATTCTTTGATGGTACACTAATTGCTTGTTCATCAATAAGCTTGTGTGTACAACATCGATTTAGGTTCACGCGAGTTTCGATCATTAGATTGAGAACTCAAAAGTGACCGGAATAATCTTAGTCTTCTTTTGATTGTTTTGTGACTAACAAAAGAAAAAGAAAAGTTTGTTTGTCCATTCTCAGGTTTGCAATTCAAAGAAAAAGGGAGACCACGCTCCTAGGTGATTCACGTTCGTGCTAGGATTGAAGATCTTGCGGATTACCATCGACGTAAGTCAATCGGATCACGCGACAAAAGGTATTCTTCTTTTGTTGATTATATGTATGTTTAATTAATTAAAGGGTTAAGGTTCATAAAAAGGAAAAATTTTTAAAAGTCACTAAATCTTATTTTTAGTATCGCTTCCGCTGCGTGTACTACTTTTGTTATTTTTTCCCTACAATTGGTATCAGAGCCTAGGTTGAACCCTTTTAATTAATTAACGTATATATACGTGGATCGATTTCTTTTATTGTGATTATGCATGTTTAGAAAGAGATGGCACTCTAGGTATTCGAATATATAATTACATGTGGATGTATGGATTTATATATGTTTATGTGGATTGTTATTGCTCGATTTTGGTCCTAGATTTTCAATGTAATTTTTGTTATGGAATTGTAACAAGAAGGGTGGTCTATCATCGCCATAATTCCTTCTTGGTAGTTGCTAGGTTTTATTAATTTTTTTTTTTATATAGGTGCAGTATTTTTTAATACTACTGCAGTTTTTTTATTTTAATTTTTAGTGTGCAGTTTTTTTTATTTTGTAAATTTACTGCAGTGAATAAAAAAAAAAAATCAATACTGCAGTATTTATTATTTTATACTGCCGTAATATATTTAGGTGTTGAAGATTTGAAGACACGAAGAAAAAGGAAGCAACCGGAACCAAGAACGAGCACCGTGCGCACCCTAGGAGTGGATTGGGCTGCGCATGGCAAGCCCAAACTTGGTGGGCTGCACACAGCAGCCCTGGGGAGCAGCCCCTTTGTAGGGTTGTGGGTTGTGCACGCCCATGGGGTTGGGCCGAAGGATGAGCGTATGGTTGATGGGCCACTTGAAGATCTTGTATTCCTAAACAATTGTAATTTACTTGTTTTTCTGGGATGGGCCAAAATTGTTGCTATTTAATTTATGCTTAAATATTACAATATTTGTTATTGTATGATAACATGACATATAGAATAGGAGTGCCACTCATATATCTCTTTTGGTATGAACATGCATTGAATGATTTAGGTATCTAAATTGGCATCTAGATAACTTGGTAAATCATTCTATGGGATTTAATCACACGCATTAAATAATTGAGTGGGAGAAGGTGTTTTTGTAACACCTATGGCCTCCAAGGTTAGTTGAGCTTTATTATTTATTGGTAATCCCCCCAAGGGGCGTCCATGAATGGAATTTAGCAATATACTTCCTTACAAGGATAGACTAGACAATGGACTCAAACGAGATCTACTCCCCAAGGAGGGATTTTCGTGAGAGAAAATTGAGGGTCGATATCTTGGTAACACACTCAATGTAATTTTATTGATATCCTCCCAAGAGTTCTTTTCAATAAAATTGCAAGGCTAAAATTAAAAACGCTGGTTGTTATGTTAACAATTAGGTGGGACCTAGTCTAACTAGTAAATGGTGCGAACTCCCAAAGGAGGCGTAACATTTATGGGTGTTGGATCACCGTTGAATTTTATGATTGAGTTATTTATTTAATTCAAGATAAATATTTAAAAGTGCTTTATCATGATTATTTACTTATATATGTTTTGTTATATTCAGAAATCATGACCCCATCCCTAATGAACATCTTAAAAGATAATATTTTAACCGGAGATTATTATGTCACATGGAAAAGGAAAATTGGGTTGTTGCTGCAAACTGAAAAACATAAGTTTATTCTGTCTGCTCCTAAACCACCTGCTCCTACTTATAATCTCAGATTCATTTGGTTGGTAAAGTTGCTACTGTTAAGGCCCGTCAAAAGGTCAAGGAACAACAGAAGAAAAAGCAACTTGGGCCTACCAAGAAGGAGACTAAGAAAGTAACCAAGATCAAAGGGAAATGCTTCCTTTGTGGTGAAAAGGGACATTGGAAAAGAAATTGCCCAAAGTCCTAGAACAAGAAGGAACAAGGTAATATTAATTATCTTGAAACATGTTTTCTGGCAGATTCTACAGATTCTTGGATCATAAACTCTGGAGCCACAAATCATGTTTGCTATTCCTTACAGGGGTTCCAAGAAAGGAGAAAGTTGAATAAGAATGAAATCAATTTGCGCTTCGGCAACGGAACGTTAGTGTCTGCAAGTGCAGTGGGAGATATTAGAGTTTATTTGGATTCTAGAAGGCATTTAGATTTAATAGACGTTTATTATGTACCTAAATTCAAGAGGAATTTAATTTCAGTTTCTTGTTTGAATAAATTTGGATATTCGGTTACTTTTAATAAAGTTTTTATTATTAGTAAGAATGACAAAATTATTTGCCAAGGTACATTGGAAAACGGTCTATACTTTTTGCATAGAAATATCTCTCACTCGTTAGACACAGAATTAACGGAACCTAATCATAAAAGAGTAAAATTATCAATAGATGAAACCTACCTTTGGCATTTACGCTTAGGTCATATTAACCTTAATAGGATTAAAAGATTGGTAAGTGACGGACCTTTAAGTGACTTAAAGGTTGATGATCTACCAACTTGTGAATCTTGTTTGGAAGGTAAAATGACCAAAAGGACGTTCTCTGCCAAAGGTGCAAGAGCCACTGAATGTTTAGGATTGATACACACTGATGTATGTGGACCTATGAGCATTCAAGCTAGAGGTGGATATGAGTACTTCATCACCTTCACAGATGATTACTCGAGATTTGGTTATGTGTATCTCATGCGACATAAGTCGGATGCTTTTGACATGTTCAAAGCATTCAAAGCTGAAGTGGAAAATCAGCTTGAGAAACACATAAAAATCTTAAGATCTGATCGTGGTGGAGAATATCTGTCTAGTGAGTTTCAGCAATATCTTATTGATAATGGGATAGTTTCTCAGTTTTCTGCACCAGGTACACCTCAACAGAATGGGGTAGCAGAAAGGAGAAATAGAACTCTTTTGGATATGGTTAGGTCTATGTTGAGTTATTCAACACTTCCTATTTCTTTTTGGGGATATGCTTTACAAACTGCTATAAACATTCTAAACGATGTACCATCTAAGTCTGTTCCTAAAACACCGCATGAGTTGTGGACTGGGCGCAAGCCTAGTTTACAACACTTAAGGATATTTGGTTGTCCTGCGCATGTGTTAAAAGGAAAGACAGAAAAGATGGAGTCCCGTTCGGAAACATGTATATTTGTAGGGTATCCAAAAGAAACTAAAGGATATTATTTCTATAGTCCTTCAGATCTTAAAGTATTTGTTTCGACAAATGCTAAATTTCTGGAAAAGGACTATATGAATGATTTTGTGCCTAGAAGTAGAATTGTCCTGAATGAGATGTCAGGAGATACAATTCCACTAGAGGTTACACAACCTAACCCAATTGTAAGTTCCGATCCAACACAAGATCAACAACCTACCATTCCTCATCGTAGTGGGAGGGTTAGAACACAACCCGAAAGATACATCAGTCTGGGAGAATCAGTGGAGAATCTCCCGGACGACGATGATCCCTATACGTACAAGGAAGCTATGGAGGATGTTGATAGTCGCCATTGGCAAAAGGCAATGCAATCCGAGATTGAATCTATGTTCGATAACAAAGTCTGGTCCCTTGTAGACTTGCCTAAAGGGATAAAACCCATTGGGTGCAAGTGGGTATACAAGAGGAAAAGAGGTATGGATGGAAAGGTGGAAACCTTTAAAGCTAGATTGGTAGCTAAAGGGTATACACAGAAAGAAGGTATCGATTACGAGGAAACCTTCTCTCCTGTGGCCATGCTTAAATCCATTAGGATACTCTTATCCATTGCAGCATCTTTAGATCTAGAGATTTGGCAAATGGACGTCAAGACAGCTTTCCTTAATGGAAGTCTTGACGAAAGCATCTACATGATGCAACCAGAGGGATTCATTGAAAAGGGCCAAATGGATAAGGTATGCAAGTTGCAGAAATCCATATATGGATTAAAGCAAGCATCTAGATCCTGGAACATAAGGTTTGATCAAGCTGTCAAAAGTTTTGGATTTATTCAGAATCCTGACGAACCTTGTGTATACAAAAGGATTAAAGGCGACAAGTTGGTTTTCCTGATTCTTTATGTTGATGATATACTACTCATTGGAAACGATGTAGGTGTATTGACATCAGTAAAAGAATGGTTAGCAAAACAATTTGATATGAAGGACTTAGGAGAAGCAAGTTTTATTCTAGGTATCCAAGTAATAAGGGATAGAAAGAATAGAACGATTGCATTATCCCAAGCTTAATACATAGACAAGATCTTGTCTAGGTTTTCCATGCAGGATTCCAAGAAAGGTATGTTAACTTTCAGACATGGAATCAAGCTTTCTAAGGAACAAGTTCCTAAGAATGAGCATGAAGAGCAATTCATGAGTAGAGTTCCATATGCCTCGGCAGTTGGAAGTCTCATGTATGCAATGCTCTGTACTAGACCAGATATTTGTTTTGCTGTTGGCATAGTTAGCAGGTTTCAATCGAAACCTGGTCCTGATCACTGGACGGTAGTCAAGCATATTTTCAAGTATCTCAAGAGAACGAGAGATAATATGCTTGTATACTCTGGAGGGGATTTGATTCCCGTTGGGTATACAGATTCTGATTTTCAATCAGATTCTGACTCCAGAAAATCCACATCAGGGGCTGTGTTTACTATTGGAGGAGGAGCAGTTATATGGAGGAGTATTAAGCAATCTTGTATTGCTGATTCCACCATGGAAGCTGAGTATGTTGCTGCATGCGAGGCTGCCAAAGAGGCTGTTTGGCTCCGCCAATTCTTGATTGACTTGGAAGTGGTTCCTAGTGAGAATAAGCAGATCACTATCTACTGTGACAACAGTGGAGCAGTGGCTAATTCGAAAGAACCAAGAAGTCACAAGAGAGGTAAACACATTGAAAGAAAGTATCATCTTTTAAGGGAGATTGTTCAAAGAGGTGACGTGACGATTACCAAAATCGCGTCAGCAGAAAATCTAGCGGATCCCTTCACAAAGGCTCTACCTCAGAAGAGTTTTGATGGGCATCTAGAGAACATGGGCTTGAGAGATATGACACATTTGCTATAGTGCAAGTGGGAGATTGTTAGGATTATGCTCAATAGCAAGAGTGTAATGTTGTAATTAACAATCTTTTTCATATTAATAAAGTGATTTATGGTTTAACAAATCGTATAGCATTTATAGTTTAATATTATAATTGTCAAAGTAAATAATCATAAGGTCTAAAGACTATGAGAAAAGAAGAATTGTTCATACATCTGGATATGTATGTGGTAGACACAATTCTTTAGTTAGTCTTGAATAATGTTCACAATTTAAGTTAAAGGTTGGGCACCTTTATCTTGTTAAAGTTGTAGAATTCTTTTGCTAGCATTTGAGTGGGATCAAATGAGATATGATGAGTCTAAAATCATCGGAGTGTCTTCGAGCAAAAGGATCTAGTGCACTGGGTGCATTGAACTGGATCACAATGAAATACTTTATCTATAACCGTCAGTAGATAAAAGTCTTTTCATTATCAGGACAATCGGAGAGTCTATCTTAATCCTGAGATAAATGATGGACTTATGGTTGCAAGTGATATCATTTGAGTTATCAATGAGTACGATTATATCGCATAGTCTATCCTCGATAGTTTGGTGATATTCATTTGTTAATCGATATAGATATGGACATCGTGGCTCTATTTAATTAAATGAGAGTATAATATCATCATATGGATGTTTTGAGGTAATTGGATGTTAAATCTCAACGTTGAGTTTTCAATTGTGTCTATTGAAAACATGGCTTTTGGACAAGTCAAAATATCCAAGTTCAAAACGTGGTCATATGAGTAAATATGGTAACTTGGAGAGTTATAGGCGGTCTATGAACTCTTGGCGATTACTGATATTAATCACGAGGATACACTATCTCCAACATGATTGTCTAGGGTATGAATGAGGAACATCTTCCTTTTCTATCTTTATTTAAGAGTTCAATTTTAGCTCTTTAGTGGAATGAGTTAAAATTAATGGATCGGACCTAAGTGAATCATCTGTTGATTGTGATTAGGTTGTGTCTATTGAAGCTTAAATTTAGATAGCCCGCCAAGATCCCCAATCCACACGGACTTGCATGGATCACTTGATATATTCTACCGGACCAATTTATGGGTCCATCTAGAATTGCATTTAATATATTAAGAATATAATTTGCACATTATTTATTTAATGGGTTGCTCAATTATATTAATATATTAATGAAAGGCATGTGGGCTTGTTTCTTTTAGTAAGAATGGGTCTGGTTCACATGTGGGCTTTTTATTTAAAGTCCAATGGATTAAATAAAATAAGAAAATAATATTGAGCCCATATATATATGATGTGGGCGGCAAGGCTAATTTATTAGTCTAATATATTATTTTATTTTATTGTTTGATTAAATGAGAATTAATTAATTTATTAATTAATTATTTAATTAAGAAACAAAATCTTTTTCTGATCAGGAAATATGTTTCCTAGAGTTATACTATTGGTAGTAGTATACTAAAAGTAAAAGACTTATTTGGTAAGAAAATAAATAATAAGGTTTATTTATTTAATCAAATAAGGAAGTCTTTGAGATAGTCATAAATACACTAAAGAGTTGGATTAGGGTTTGGAATTCTAAGGAAATCTACCTAGGGTTAGAATTTAAGTCAAAAGACAAATCCTACATGGTAGATGATTTTGGCCACAATATATAAATATCTATTAAATGTACAAGGCCGAAAATATATAAGAAGTTTGGCATGCAGTATAAGAAGTTTGGCGTGCAGTATAAGAAGTATTTTTATTTTGTATATAATGCATGCAGTGTTTATTCCGATATACATATATATATTGTTTTAGGCGTGCAAATATATATTAGTTTTTTGGTGAGGTGTGCAGTTTTGATGCACTTGTATATTAGTTGTGCAAAGTGCAGTATTCGGTGCACTATATATATTATAATATATATAGATATTAAATATAGGTTGAATTGGGCTAACCCTATTTGCAAGGTTTGAGAGTTTTTCTTTTGCTTAAAAAATAGAATCCAACTCTAGTGATTAGTGTGTGTTGATTTCGACTAAAACATAAAAGAGTGAATAGATTATTCTTTGATGGTACACTAATTGCTTGTTCATCAATAAGCTTGTGTGTACAACATCGATTTAGGTTCACGCGAGTTTCGATCATTAGATTGAGAACTCAAAAGTGACCGGAATAATCTTAGTCTTCTTTTGATTGTTTTGTGACTAACAAAAGAAAAAGAAAAGTTTGTTTGTCCATTCTCAGGTTTGCAATTCAAAGAAAAAGGGAGACCACGCTCCTAGGTGATTCACGTTCGTGCTAGGATTGAAGATCTTGCGGATTACCATCGACGTAAGTCAATCGGATCACGCGACAAAAGGTATTCTTCTTTTGTTGATTATATGTATGTTTAATTAATTAAAGGGTTAAGGTTCATAAAAAGGAAAAATTTTTAAAAGTCACTAAATCTTATTTTTAGTATCGCTTCCGCTGCGTGTACTACTTTTGTTATTTTTTCCCTACAAACATCATCATCAAGATTCCTCACTCCTTTAGCTAAGCATAATTGAGTTATAAATCCCGGAAAAGCCAATTTCTTATCCAAACGACTAGTACAAGCCGCAATCTCAATTTGTTCCACAAGCAATTCACCAAGATTTATAGGTTTGTTAGTCACCAAGGCATATACAATCTTGATTTTGTCTCTATTAAGCTCCGAAGCATTAGTAGAGCCAACAAGATTGGAGCACACAAATAAATGCCAAAATGCACTAATTTTTGTTAACTCACCTTGTTTAATATAAGCACGTTTCCCCCACACAAAATTAATATCATCACATAGAGTTCTACCCATTAAATCAAGGTTTTCCAAGATGTCAACATCAAGGAATTCCGATTCAATGTCATTGGGCAAGTCTAGAAATTCATTCACCTTCCTAGCACAAACTCTAAAGACAACTTTCCTCATGTCCAAAATGGCACTAGTCATGGTAGAACTAGATTTCTAAACATAATAAAACTCTCTAACAATGGTCTCATTAGAAATTCCTAACATGTTCACCCAAGAACCCCAATTTCTACTCATAAGCACATCATAAACATAGAACCCAACACAAGAGTTCAAGTCAATACCTCTTTCTTGAATTAACTTCTTGCAACCAAAAATTCCCAAATCCTCCACTTTTTTAGCTTTGGAAATTTTGGAAGAAATTAAAGGTTTAGACTTGTCAATGGGAGTAGAAGAAACATTACCACCAATCTTCTTTGCTTTTCCCATGATCTTGCAATACAAAAACACTAAAAACGAAAGTGAGAGGAAACATAGAAACAAATTAGTAACCAATAAACATATACAAAGACAAAACATCATGTTCAACAAATCATCATGCATATAAGAGTTTATCATAACATCTTTATGATTTATCAAAAATAAGAACAATGCCAACAAACAACAACCTTGAAGAACATGTGAACATGTCATAAAAGAGAACAAGAATTTAGCATATTATGCTCCCCCTTGACAAGTGCCTCATCTAAAATCAAGATAGACAAATGTTCACAAAAATCACCACACAATCACATCACAAGCAATTTTTATTAGATTTGCAAATAAGCTTCACATATCTAAGAGAGTTACACCAAGATTTTCAATCACTCTCATATGTCATCAAAAATTGCTAAAGTATCAAAATACTAATTAAGCAAAAGTGAGTGTGTGAAGATTTTGCTTCAAGTATATGAAAAGAAGTAGTTTGATAATCAAGCATGCAAACAATTTCAACATCTATTCATCTTAAGCCTTTCCATAAAAAGATCAAACCGGTTATCATCCAAAATTTTGCTTATAAAGAGAATAGATTTCAACATGTGAGCGTGTGTGTGCATGTGACTCGTCAACCCATTTCTATTTGTCAACCCGAGCTCATTTGATTATTCAACTATACTCCATAAGCCCCCTTTTTTTTTTATTTATTTTTTTATTTTTTTATGATTCAATTCAACACTTCTTTGATTTTTCTAACAAAAACATATACTCCTCATGGCGGCTTTCACTCATCACAATGACGTAGCCCTTTCCTACATTGGGCGGTTGCACAACCAAGGTGTGTAGCCCTTTCCATGAGGGTGCTCGTTGAGTTCTATGTTGCCGAAGCAAATGGATAC
This sequence comes from Acer saccharum, assembly GCA_030490815.1. Taxonomy (NCBI): domain Eukaryota; kingdom Viridiplantae; phylum Streptophyta; class Magnoliopsida; order Sapindales; family Sapindaceae; genus Acer; species Acer saccharum. The sequence continues at coordinate 42,435,400 of CM059873.1, forward strand.
CAACCATTGGTCATTTTTAAATGTACTAGTCCTTAGGACTTCAAGGTGTATCCAAAGCTAACATCAATCAAGCTCAACATACTTAACAAGACATACAAGAGAAGCAAAGTGCATTTTTGAAACCAAAATTTAAGGCTTAAAAGCACATGATCAAGAAGCAAGTAAAGAGACTTACTTAAGATCTCTACTTCTCAAGAGAGTAGCTATCAAAGAATATGAAGCTCGCATTATTCAAAAATTAGCCACTCAACAATCATACAAATAACAACACACTTCATGAATAAGATCAATGTGAACACTTATCACCAAAAGATCTTAAACTAGCAAATGTCAAAGAGGATCATATAAACACTATACTAGTTCTCAATTATGACATGCTTCATGAATGTGATACAAACAATGAGTTGATAGATGAAAAATTAAGTAAGCAAGCAATATGATATAGAGATACCTTCGCAAGCTATTTTCATCAAATACAATGCCTTCACCCTTTTTATGAGTCCTCTTGGCTTGTAAGTCCTCATGACTATAAGTTATAGGTGTGTCGATTCCAAGAGACTAAAGACAATGTAATCCAACTCAAAAAAAAAAAAAAAAAAAATGACTTTCTCTAAAAGCCTTAACATGATTGTCACCATATAGATACAAAAAAAAAAAAAAAAAAAAAAAAAAAAACTTATCAAAAGTTAATCAACAAATATTGATTATCATAACAATCAATGTGAGATAGCTAAGTTCATGTCAAGTTGTAAAGATACAAAGCAAACAAGCTAAGCTTCTTAACAACAACACTAGTCTTAAAGCTAACTCACATGTGCAACTTACACTAATGGTAAGAGCACTCACCCTTGACAAACTTTGTCTTGGGTGGACATACACGAACATCATCAAGATTCTCTTTGACCACAATGTTGAACCTGGAGTAAAGTTCTTCCACAACTTGATTCACAATAATATCATTAATACTCTTTTTCTCAACATTGTTAGCAACACATGCATTGTCAAATTTTGAAGGATATGCATTCTTCACCTTCCGGACATTCTTAACATGCTTTGAGAGGTTATCATGCTTTCCATATTCAAAAGCTTTAGCATGCATAAAATGAGGTCCAATCTCTCTATTCCTAGATGCATTTTCTATGTTGCAATATTCAATGAATTTATAACACTTGGGCTTGATATGGCCTAAGGTATTGCAAAAATGACATATGGGAACAAAAGGAGAGATTTTACCTTCCGGAGTTGGAGAAGCACAAATGGGAGTTTCAAGGGGTACCTTATTCTTCAACTTGTTCTTCTTCTTGTAACGTCTCTTCTTAGGAGCTTTTTCTTCAACAATGACTTCGCTTGTAGGAAGTGATGCTTCTATGAGCTTCTCCTCAACTACCGCGTCACTTGAGCTTCCTAAGGACATATTAGAGATGATCCTATCCTTTTCAAGCACAATACCCTCAACTTCACAAAGCTTCTTGGCAAGAGCATTCTTTTCACCTAAGAGCCTACGAGTTGTAGAAACAAACTCATCCACTTGTATCTTGATCAAGTCATCCTTCTCATCAACCTCTCTTAAGGTTATTTTCAACTTCTCCTCAAGAAACTTCACCTTAGCCAAAAGATCAATGTAGGTTGGATTATCATTTAAACACTCTTGATGACTTGGATCAATCTCCTTATCCAACGAATCTTGATTCACATCCTCTAGAGTAGAGTGAGAAGCCATGAATGCAACAAAGTTGCTCACTAGCTATTCTTCACTAAAAGACTCATCACTTGAGCTCTCCTCATCACTAGAGTCATCATCTTCACTCCAAGTAACCGTCATAGCCTTTCCCTTCTTGTCCTTCTTAGAATCACCACTAGGACAATCCGAAGCATAATGTCCAAACTTCTTACACTTGAAGCATTGAACCTTCCTATTGCTCTTAGCATGGCCACTCCTCTCATGGGTGGAGTAAAGGACTTCTTGACTTCCTTGTCCCTTGAGTACTTGCCACTTGGCTTGGCACCTTTCCTCATGAACTTCCTAAACTTCCTAACCAATAAAGCCATCTCCTCATCATCATCGCTACTACTAGCTTCCTTGACAACCTTGAGAGCTAAACCCTTGTTCTTAGCCTTCGATTTTATGCACGCCTCAAAAGTTTGAAGAGATCCTAGCAACTCATCTAAGCTCATGACGTCAACGTCTTTGCTCTCTTCAATGGCGGTAACCTTGGCTTTGAACCTCTTTGGAAGTGATCTAAGAATCTTCCAATTTAGCCTCTCACCGGAGATAGGAGTACCAAGTGCTTGGCATTGGTTGGCGATGTCTAGTAGCTTATCTTGGAAGTCAACAAACTTGTCTTCCTCACCCATTTGCAAAACCTCAAATTGGGAAGTGAGCAATTGAAGACGAGACTTCTTCACTGCTTTAGTCCCATCATTGGTGACTTGGAGAGCTTCCCATGCCTCCTTTGCGGTTTCTAGGTTTTGAATGTAGGAAAATTGCCTACTATCAACACCTCCGAAAATAGCATTCACCGCCTGATGATGCCATTTTGCTAACTCAAACTCATTAGTAGACCACTCACTCCTAGGCTTGGAAACGGTCACTCCATCCTCAATCTTATTGGGAGCAAGGTAACCTTCTTCAACAGTCATCCAAGCTCTCTCATCAATAGATCGAATGTAAGCCTTCATCCTCAATTTCCAAAACCCATAGTTGTGACCCTTGAGAAGAGGAGGCCTAGAATTCGAAGCCCTTTCGGTCATCACATCATCTTGGAAAACCATACTAGCAAAAACCTAAGCAATCCACACGTAAGTATAAACCGGATCTCGTCGAGTGCCATCCGACGACCCGCTCTGATACCAATTGAAAGTATACAAACGTAGTTAAATTGCTTAAGGCATACCTAGAGGGGGGTGAATAGGTTTTTACACCTTTTCCAATCCTTTAAACAAACTCTCGTTTGTCCCTTAAGGTAGCCTTACACACAACAAAATAAACCAAGAAAGACATACATAGACAATATGAGAATATAATCATGTGCACAAGGTCTAAGTATATCACCTAGTTATGTGAGGTATAAAAAACAAATAAACACAACAATAAATAAAGCTTGTATTTCAATAGATGTTCAACGAGTTACAAGAGTGATCAAATATCACTATATAAAAATTACAATATACAAAAGAATCAAATATACAAAAATGATCTAAAGAATGAATTCACAAATCACACTTTACAAATACTTGCTTCACTATACATCACAAGTGAGTAATATGAAACAAGATAATAACATACACAAATAAAATATAAAAGATAGCAATAGGAAGAATTAACACAAGAGATTTTTTAACGTGGTAAAACCTCCAAGGAGGAAACATCCACGGGTTGAAATACAACCATTAGGGTACTATATATATTGGATGATAAAAATAGAGAATCCACAAAGTGACCAATCTTTAGCTCACCCAACCTAGTGGAGTCTAAGTCTACCCAACCCTATTGGAAAGTATGAGATCTCTCAATGATGCGAAACCACCATATATTGGACAACACACAAAACCAACATCGATGGAAGATTAGAAATTCCTCAAGAGTGCATACACCTCCCGTGTACCTCGCTCTTTTGGAGTTTATGTCTAACCATACGCCTAGGCCTACCAATATAATAGCCAACTCCCTATCCAAGGCATTCTTGCCTCTAGGGAGCCTCCCATGCATGACTATCCGAGTCCTCCCGACTCTAGCCATGACTTCTTGCTTACCTATCCGAGTCATCCCGACTCTAACCAAGACTTCATGCCTTTTACAAGGACTTTCTAGTGTGATCATGTGAATGCAAATGATGCAAACAATCAAATCAACATAGAACATGTGATCAATACATTATATGGTACAAATAGACCTAAATATGTGATATCACAAGTAATAAAGTCTAGATGCAAAATACAAGAATAAAACCTAAAGCATGTGTAACATCAAACACATAAGCTCAAAGTCTCATTCACACATACAACACTTGAATCAAAATATATTCATGAAGTACAAGTTCAAGATGCTATCAATATACAATAAAATGCTAGATATATGAGATTTAAATCAATCAATATTCTAGCCAAAAATATAGAGCAAGGATTCAAGATATAAATCAATCAAATCCTAGATTGCTCTAAAACACATACAAATTCAATAATCCTAGATTTCATCAATCAAAAGATCAAATCAAATCTCAAGGTCATTTATCACAAAATTGATTCAATCAAGTCACAAACAACCTAAGATGCCATTCTAATCACAATACAACTCACAAACATGTGAAAAACCTAGAATCATAGAAACTAGTCCACATTTGTCTCTAAATAGACTTTTGGTTAGAATGATTATGAAGCTACCTTTCACAATAGCTTTCACCAAACATAAACATACATATAGAAGAAGAAATCCCAAGCAAATTGAAGATTAAAAAGAAAGAAACCCCATAGATAAGACCAATACCTTGGATTCACGAGCTGGTTTGGATTTCTGTGTGGAACCACCAGAAAACTCAATCAAACAGCTACCAAACCACTTGGAAATGATAGAGGACTTAATTACAAACGTTCTCTAATTCAAATCACTCAAATCTGACTCCGGATGAGGGAGATATGATGTTTGGAAGATGAGAAAATTGAGAGGAGAAGACTGACGGGAATCTTTGCAATTTTTCTTCTTAAAAAATCAAATGGAGAGAGAGGAGGGAACTTAAAGGAGGAGAGAGAAGAAGGTTTCTGGGCCAATCACATGAGGCCAAATCACCCAAGCCGTGGGGGGCGCGTGGGTCTCATGAGGGTAGAGAGCCCCTCTGGCCATGGGGCCGACGGCCTCCCTCACGGCGTGGGCCAAGTGGCCTCACGGCCACCCACTTCTCTCGCGCGCTCCCTCGGTTCTTCAGCTGTATCTTGGGCATCCGAACTCTGATTTTGAATCTATTTTTGGATTACGAACCATGACTCTCTTATGCACAACGAAGACTATACAACTTTGAAAAATGGTTGAGAAATCATCTCGGAAAATGATGATGAAGTCAACTCAATGAATGAGAACGAAAAGTAGCGTAGCTACATCGTTTGGACTCGAAACTAAATGAATGAGTAACCGAAACGACCAGAACTCAATAAGATATCAAATAAGAACATGTTTAAGTCCAAATACAAAAATACGAAAACATACAAGCACAAACACACACACATATGCTAATTTCTAGACATAGTCCTAGAAAATGCAATAAACAAAGTTTTACCAACATAGTATGAATGCATGAGCATATTTTGTCAAGTGTGTGAAAGTGATACATAAATGATATTTAATCATGAAGAAACACACAAGAATGCCATGTGTGTGTGTGTGTGCCTAGCCCTGTAAGAGATATGAAGACTTATATTACCTTTGATGATCAATGATGCACAAATCTCTTTAAAGCCGGCTACTTGCATGATTTGTGGTCGAGACATTCTTCGTCTTCTTAAATCTTCAATATAAGAACCACTAAACATTACAAGAGAAACACGTTTTGATATGGAATTTATGCCAACACAAACTATAAACCTAACACACGCTTTTGGCTTGTGTTTGTGATATCACAAGGGAACTCTCCACTATTAGAACAAAGCGCTTGAGCACCGAGTCCCCTCGACTTAGACACTAAAAGATGGGACTAACCCATGAAGTGCAAGTGCGACCCCCAAAATGACTAAGAGCTATTGAACAAACACATTAAGCATACACACATTCGCCACAAACACTATGCTCAAGGTATCTCACTAAGCTAATTAAAGCTCGAAATTTTGGTTAAGCATCAAATTTTTAAAAAATTGACACAAAAAGACTCAAAGACTCAAAAAGATGACACACAAAGGCGTCTACACCCCCAAACCAAAACTCAACATTGTCCTCAATGTTGAAGACAATAGAGTTCGGCCTAACAGTGCGCACCTAACACGACTCAACACAAACCTAGGCACTAATCACGCACAATCAATGCCCCAACAAAAAAAAGACTCAAAATAGGCTCAACTAATAAACTAAGGCAAATCATGCAATATGAATTTAAACACAAGCACTCATATAACACCAAAATCAAGCATTTTCACAAAATTGACGGAATGGGAGCATGAACAACCCCTAAATCGAATTAAACAATATAAAGCTCTAAACCTATATAATCACACTCATGCAATAGAGCGTCCAGCTCATAATCATGTAGCGCATGCATAAGAGCCTCCGGCTCAATCATCCACAAAAATAATCATTTGAACAAAAACATCCCAACATCACAATTATTGAATGAAAGCGAAAATAAAAAGCATAATAAAACTTAAAAGAGATTCCACAATGTAATTTCTCCCCTAAACCTAAATCTACCCAAAATTTAGAGAGAAAATAAATTGTGCAATCTACATTCATCAATATTATTCAATGAGATGCATTCGGGGTGGGCCTAGGATTAACTAAGGGTGGTTTAACCAAGTTAGGAAATTCTCTATTTTTCACAACCTAAACAAATTTGGGTGTCTTTTCCATCTTTTCCTTTCCTATGTTTCTAAATAAGTGTATTTGGTCTTTCCTCACCCAAACTTGTTTAACCCTAGGTGGACTCCACCTATTCCTAGGACCTTTCATTTTCCTATGTCGATTTGGCTTGTAATTTTTAGCCTTAAACTGCTCTATCCTAGAACATGCATAGCAAAAGATATTAGAACATGCATAGCAAAAGATATTAGAGTTAGAGAAACTCCCTTTTGATGAGCTTTGAGGTCTTTGTCTTTGTTTTGCTTGTAATGCCTTGACCTCCTCCTCCTTTTGCTAAGTGCTCATTTTGCTTCCTCTAGGGCCCTGGCTTTTTGTACATCATCTACTTGCATTGTTCTCGACTTGCAAACTATCTCATCTTCAAATTCCCTTGATACCTTTGCCAAGTTCTCTAACTCCTTCAATGTTGTACTCTTTTCGGCTTCAAGTCTCTCAATTTGTGATTCAAATTCTTTGTTTGTATTAAAGACTTCGCCATTCTCTTTTTAAGTGTGCCAATTTCAATTCTAAGCATCTTCACTTCAAGTATTAGTTTCTTGTTTAGCTCTTGAAGTTTTTTCACCTTTACCATGGCCAAGGCTTCCTTGCCTTCTAGCTCCTTCTTCAAGAGTTTTATGTTCTTCTCATAGTTTTCCTTCATTTCTTCTTTTTCTCGGGAAACTAACTCAACTCTTTCTTAAAGTTCTTCATTCTCTTTCACATCCCTTGCCAACAATAGCTCTTTGCTCACTCTCATAAGCTCCTAGTTCATGTTGATCCAACTTTCCGTTTCATCCATCTTCTTGCTTCGCTCTACTTCAAACTCCATTCGGAGTTTATCCATGTCTTCTTTTGAGCTATTGGATGATTCCAACAGTTTGGTTATTCCAACAGTTTCTTGTAAGAGCTTTATCTTCTCATCATTTGCCATGCATGTTGGCAAGTAGCTTGGCCTCAAATTTTGCCAAAAGGAATCCATAGTCCTGAAACAAACAAAAACAAAAACTACCAAAGCAATAAAAAGAAACTAACAAAACTAAAAACAACTAAGAAACTAATAGCATTAAAACTAATCTAACCACTACTACGCACACCGATCCCCGGCAACAGGGCTATTTAACGAAATGATTTTTGCTGTTTAAAAAGATCATAAGTCAAAACAATTTATAAAACCTATGCAAGCATTCACAAGTATAAATACGAGTAAATCGGTAAGCACGGGTGTCATCCACAAGGATCGGGGTAGCGGTGACTAGATTCGAATTAATAGAACTAGCGTGCATAAAAATAAAGGTGAATGATTGGTGGTGTGAAGTGTGAATGAGAATATAATATAAACTAAACTAGGAATGCAATGATTAAAAATGGATGCAAATGAAGTGATATTACTAAGGAGTTGATGGACTCGTAAGCGAACACTGGGCAATGCAACAAACTCTCAATTAAGCACGTTATGACAAATGTAACCAACCTAGGGTGTATAGAATTGGCTAATTATCTCTAGCAAGGGGTCAACCTAGGGTGTATAGCGAAGACTTCCTACTAGCGATTATTCCCTCCTAAGTAACCAACTATGGCTAGTTGCTTAATTGGGATTCTAACCATGAAAGCTCATCTATCCAACTATGGGTCAACCTATTTCTAACATAGCCATCCTAGGGTGTATAGTGATGACTTCCAAATCCCTCACAATTGGCCGACCTAGGGTGTATAGTGAAGGCCACTCGTTTGAGATTGGGTGAGGCTCAAGGTTATTCAACCGCATTCTACTCGAAGGTTAGTTCTCATAAAACCACTAAAGTAGCCAACCTAGGGTGTATAGTGAAGGCTTCTAATTCTCTCACAAGGCCGACCTAGGGTGTATAGTAAAGGACACTCGATCGAGGTTAGATTAAGATCGCAGTTGTTGAGTCAGATTTTTGGAAATCCTTCCATTCAATAGAGCATTAGACAACAAAATAGGGTGTACACCTAGTTGCCTACTCAAGTAATCCAAATTAACATGCTAAGAGGGTGTATCCAAGCAAATCAAAAATGGAAATCATTCAAAGAAAGAGAATAGAACATAGAGATAGATTGAATATAAAACAATAGAGTTTAATTACAAAAGCCCAAAATCCAACAAACTAATCACATCAACCCCTTAGTAGGGGATTTAGCTACTCATGTTTTATTACAATAAATAAAAACTAAGAGAAGAGATTGAGAGGAAACCCTTGAAGAGCTCTCATTCCTTGAAGCTTGAATCCAAATCTCTGTAGATGCCTTTGGATGAGTAGAGATGGGTTAGGATGAGAGGGAAAGTGTTCCCAACTTAGACTAAGTAAAGAAAACAAAAAAAATATATGTGTTGGAGGCTGTGGTGGATTGTTTTGGTCGAAACATATAAGGTTCTTTTTATAGTGGATGCAAAAATAGGTCACAAATGCTTAAAAACTGAGTCTGACGCGCGCGTAGTGCGAGTGGAGTGCGATTCAGGGACCTGCACTCCAACGCAGGAATTCTCACTCTGGAAAGTGTAGAGTGCGGGTGGGAGTGCGATTGGTACCCTCACTTTATCAATTCTTCACAATTTCAGCTCCTAGGTTTCCTGTAAAGTGCGGGTGGAGTGCGGTTCAGGGACCCGCACTCCAACGCGGGAATTCCTATGCTAGAAAGTAGAGTGCGGGTGAAAGTGCGGTTGGGACCCGCACTGTACCCGCACTTTATTGCGTTCTCTTATTTTCTTCGATCCTTCGGTGTGCAGGTTGTGCGTGGGTCTTACGTGGGAATTCCTATGCTGGAAGTAGGCTGGAAGTGCGCAGGTAAAATTCGCACTTTTCTTGCTTCTCTAGCTTGTTTCGCGACTAAAATTCACATTTTTCATATCCAACATCTAAATTACGTCAATTGCATGCAATTACCACAAATGAGCCTATTAGACACGAAATACACGGAAAAACACATGAGAACAAGGCAAAGGACACAGATTTGAGGGCCAAAATATACAACAATTTAGGCACGATCAGTGAGTAGGGGAGGTCTTGTGCTAGAAGCATCCTCGTTGCCACTGCCGTTTCCGCCGTTTCCACTCATAGTGTTTACGAATGAATGAAATGAATGCAAATGTATGAATGATAAAAAATCACACAAAATACAAAACACACACAAAATACAAAACACACCCAAAAGCAAGGATCACCTAAGTATATCTAGGAACCCGCTCTGATACCAATTGCAACTAATAGTACACGGTGTGTATAAAACTATCTAGAGGGGGGTGAATAGATTTTAATCCTACAATTACCAATTTTCGCAATTAGTAAATTTTACGAAAATAACCCCAATCTAGTCAAAACAATAAATCAAGTGTAAAGTACAGAATTTAAATAACACTTGATTTTTACATGGAAACCTTCAACAAGGAAAAACCATGAGCTGTTATGTGCGCCACACACGAACCTCGAATCCACTAATTGCAATGGTGTTTACAACCTAGGTTGACCTCAACCTCTCACGGTCTATAACCCACCACTACTACCCGCAGGCTTTTAAAAGTGAACCTAGTCCAATTTGCTTGCGGCCTAAGCAACCTTAGCCACAAGACTTACTTCTCAATGAAGAGATAAAATAGCCTATGTGAATATAAATGATATTCAAAATGCAAATAGAGCTAGGGAACACTAAATGCTTATCTAGGATTATAATATGACAATTAAATCAATCCTAGATATCAAATACTTCATGACATGGCATAAAGCTTAGCTAACTTAGATTAAACAATCATAGGTATAGCTATCACAATCTCTATCTTGTATCTAGAATATATTCTAAGAGCATGCAAGTAATTAAAGAGATGACTTGTTAAGAAAGACACTAAGATTAGATAAAATTAGTGAAAACCTTACCAAGCAAGATGTGATGTTGCAAACCCATGCATGGATGCATCATATATGATCATAGATGATGCAAGATGAACTTTGATGCACAAGGGAATAGCTTTGAGTGTTCAAATGTGAGTTCTTGTGAATTTTTTCTTTTGAAAAATGTTCTAAGGGAAAAATATGATTTTTGAACTCTTAGACTCGACTTAATAATAAAGAGGCATATATATAGGGTGTCAAAATGAAGTGACATCGTTTTGAAAAGTTTTCAAAAATTATGCCTGGACCGCTTTACACCTGTTGTACGTAGGGCAGTTGTAGGGCGGCTCACCTGGGAAAATGAAGAACATGTTCTTCATGGCCATTGTTCACCAAGGCAAGAAATGGGCGAACCAAAGGCGATTGCTCTTGAGTTTAGAGAGCCGCCATTCACTCGCTTTACATAGGGTGGGTGTAAGGTGAAACACCAGCAAAAATATATTCGATCAGGTTTCCTGATGTACGTAGGGCGACGTACAACAGGTAAGCGCAATTTTGCTCATTGCCTTTGGTTGTACGTAGGGCGACCTAAGGGTGGGTGTATAGCGCTTCCCATATAAAATGCATCCTAAATGCCTAAGCATGATATGGTAATTAACACACAAGATGAAATCAATTAAACATGCATGAAGAGATATTAAAAACATGAATGTACACATATAAAAACACACAACATACAAGAATATGAGATATGCATGAGTTGTGTGTGTGTGCAACTACATCTCTTCAAAGCAAGTAAACACCATGAATATACCTTTGGTGCTTCTTCTTTTGAGGTCTTGAGAGGGCCTTGATTGTGCAAAGCATTAACCATCAAAAGCCTAAGCTACCCTTACATCAAAACCCACATGTGGTTTGTCACCAAAATAAGCCAATCAAACTTGAGAAACTTACAATGATGAATCAAGATGCTCCAGGACCTTCTTCTCGAGGTATGTTTTCTGTATTATAAACCCTATTTTAATTTGTTTCATATGCAGATGTTATGATGAATTAAGGTTGAAGGAGATGGTTTACTTTGGTGTGTTTAATTGATAAGCCCTGGTGTGTTTAATTGATTGCACTTGGTGTGTTTAATTTGGTTTCCATGATGTATTTAATTGGTTTGCCCTGGTGTGTTTAATTTGATGTGCCTTGGTGTGTTTAATTGGTTTGCCATGGTGTGTTTAATTTGATGTGCCTTGGTGTGTTTAATTTGGTATGCCATGGTGTGTTTAATCGCTTTGCCTTGGTGTGTTTAATTTTGTTTCCGTGATGTGCTTAATTGGTTCGGCCTTATGTGTTTAATTTGATGTGTCTTGGTATGTTAATCGCTTTGTCTTGGTGTGTTTAATTTGGTTTCCATGGTGTGTTTAATTGGTTTGCCCTGGTGTGTTTAATTGACGTGCCTTGGTGTGTTTAATCGCTTTTCTCTAATGTGTTTAATTTGGTTTGCGTGGTGTGTTTAATTGGTTTACCCTGGTGTGTTTAATTTGATGTGTCTTGGTGTGTTTAATTGGTTTGCCCTGGTGTGTTTAATTGATGTGACTTAGTGTGCTTAATTGGTTTGTCCTGGTGTGTTTAATTTGGTTTCCGTGGTATGTTTAATTGGCTTGCCCTGGTGTGTTTAATTGGCTTGTCATAGTGTGTTTAATTGATGTGCCTTGATGTGTTTAATCGCTTTGCCATGGTGTGTTTAATTTGGTTTCCGTAGTGTGTTTGATTGGTTTGCCCCGGTGTGTTTAATTGATGTGCCTTGGTGTGTTTAATCGCTTTGCTTTGGTGTGTTTAATTTGGTTTTCGTGGTGGGTTTAATTGGTTTGACTTGGTATGTTTAATGTGATGTGCCTTGATGTGTTTAATTGGTTTGTCCTGGTGTGTTTAATTTGATGCGCCTTGGTGTTTTTAATTGGTTTACCATGGTATGTTTAATTGGTTTACCCTGGTGTGTTTAATTTGATTTTCCCATGGACATTTAATTGTTGTTTATCTGGTGTGTTTAATTTGGTTGTCCTGGTGAGTTTAATTGTTTGCACCTCGTATAATGTGTGATTGGTTTGATAAATTGAAATATTAATGTGAGATTTTGATTGGTTGAAATGCAGGAATGGACCCAACGAAATTGGTAATCACATATGGTAGCAAATGGGTGAGGAACTTTTACGAGGGTGGTGAAACAAAGTTAAAAAAAGTTCGTAGGAATTTGACGTATGCTAAGTTATCTAGGTTAGTACAAGGCGTTGTGAATGTCAACTTAACAAGGTTTACCATTGAGTTAAGAACTTTGGTTGATACCGGTGTTAGGCTTAGGCCTGCCTGACCGAAGATTAAAGATAATAGCGATGTGGAAATGTTGTTGTGCGATGATGGACATGTTTTGGAGGTGTATGTTAGTGTTGTTGAGAAAGTTAGTGTAGAACCTGCTCATGTGGGTGTTCCTACCGATCATCCTGTTTATCAAAGCTTTTTACAGCAATTGGCGACACAGTTTCAAACCACCGATGGAAGCAACAATGTTATGGGTTTTATACCAACAACATGATGTTGAAACCCCGAGTGTAAACCCTGTAATAGTTTAGGACCCAACCATTAACGAAGTGATGGCAAAACCTTATAACAAGGATGGGAGATTGATCCCACAGTACAATCCCCATAATGAGTATGGATTAGATGATTTCAACGAAGATTACATTGGTCACGGTGGAAGTCGTGAGGGAGTGAATGATAAGCCCGCACATTATCATGGAATGGATTCGGATCCAACAGACGGTGGCCGTAATGGGTCTGTTCCACCGATTTTTGGTGGTCCAAATCGAGATACATGTGGAAATGATGCCATTAATGTTGGCGATAGGTCCAGAACTGCAGGCTCCCAACCTTGGATTATTCCTGGAGCTTCAAACTACTCTTTTGAAGTAGTTAGAATAGAGGAATCTAGTTCATGTAACCGCTTATCCAAAGGTGGGATGTTCGAAAGCAAAAAAGGTTTGAAGCAAGCGTTGCATAGTTACGCGTTGAAGGAGAATTTTGAAATCCGTGTTACAAGGTCATGCACGGCCAGATATGAAGTTGGTTGCAAGGATCCCGAGTGTAAATTTCAATTCTGTGCAGCTAAGATGGAAGGTGGAAATTATTTGATAGTTTGGAAATTTAAGGAAGAACATAGTTGTACAATTGATGATTTGCACAACCGTAACCGTCAAGCGAGCGCATGGCTTATTGGTGAAATACTTGCACCGAAACTTGCTGTAATGGTCGATCTTTGAAACCAAAAGAAATCATGACTGATACGCAAGTGGAACATGGACTTGGTTTACTCTATACAAAGGCATTGAGGGCAAAACAACTTGCTGAACAAAACGTTTTTGGTCCTCCTGATCTTTCATATCAGTTGTTGCCTGCATACTGCCACCAATTGAAGCGCGTGAATCCTGGTACTGTAACAGCAATTACGACAAACGCTGCTCAACAATTTGAATATTTGTTTATTGCTCTCAGTGCTTCACTTTTTGGGTTTCAGACTGCCATACGACCTACAATTTGCATTGATGTAACTCATTTGAAGGGTAAGTTTGGCAGTGTCATGTTTATTGCAATGTGCCAAGATGCAAACAATCAGGTGTTCCCTCTAGTTTATGGTTGGGGTGACGTTGAATGCGAGGATTCATGGACTTGATTTTTAAAGGAGTTGAAAAAGGCAATAGGATGTCCTGCGAATTGTATCATTATTTCCGATCGTAGTCCTGTAATCAAGGTAGCAATGGGTAAAGAGTACCCTGAAATAACACATGGCCTTTGTGGTTTTCATATGAAGATGAACCTTGAGAACATATTCAAAAGTCACGTTATATGCAATTTGTTCTATGAAGCTTCAAGGGCACATCGAGAATCAGAGTTCTCGGAGAAGATGCAGGAGCTGAGCTGCATAAACAAACGAGCTTATGAATATCTAATGAGAGTTGGGCCTCTTAGATGGTCTTGTGTGTACTGTCTGGTCAGGCATTTTCGGGGGATGACTTCCAACATCGTGGAGTGCATGAACAATTGTTTGCGGTACGCTCGTCAATTGCCAATAACAACATTGGTTGAGTACATTAGAGATATGACGCAAACATGATTTCATGAACGTCATGAAGTCGCATCGAAAAATAAAACACAACTGTCCCGGTGGGCTAATGAGAATTTAACCAAAAAGAATGAAAAACCACATAAGTACACGATGTGCCCAATAGATCATGTAAATTTCAATGTGAAGGATGGTGAGAAAGATGGCTTAGTAAACCTATCTGAGAAGAATTGTAGTTGTAGGGAATTGCAGAATGACCTATTGTCTTGTTGTCATGCATTAGCTACTATAAGGTATATATTCTCCTAATATTTATATGCATTTGTTAATAATGATTAAACATAACGATATTTGTTTGACTGTGTTTGTAGGTTCTATAAAAAAAAAATTGTCGACTTCTGTTTTGGTTTCTACTAAATAAGCAAATGGTTAGAAAGCTATTCCGGTGTCATCTTTCCCATTAGACACCCAAGCAAATGGAATACTCCTGAGAAATTACGTTCCGAAGTTGTTCTTCCACCAGAGTGGCGACCTCAAGCCGGTAGGCCTAGGTACTATACCATATGCAAGAAATCTAGCCACAACAAACAAAATTGTCCAAACCCCCCGGCCAATTAGCAAGCCAATGTTCCGAACCCACCAACAGATCCACAACCACGCCGACGTCATAAGTGCAACTCATGTGGACAAGAGGGACACAACATAAGGACGTGTCCAACACGGCTATATGATAACCCTACGGACCCAGACATTGATGTTGAATGTGGTATGCTCCCATATTAATTTCATATCTTAAAAGAATGTTTAATTTTCTGTTATTTCAAATATCCATTGTAATAAAATAGTTCTCTATTTACAGCAATGTTGAAGCGTGCAAATAAATCAAGGGCATTGCATGGACCCCAAAAGTTATGGAAGAAGCAGTTGGCTAAAAAAAGGGTGAAAGCAGAAAAGGTTGCTAACATGATTATATTTTGTTTCTCGGTTTGTAACTATTTGATGGATCATACTTCAATTAATGCAAGGACACATTATGCACAATGAGCACTTCAATTTTTTTTTTCCTGCTTTTGTGTGTGTGTGTGTGTGTGTGTGTGTGTGTGTGTGTGGATGAAATAGGTACAAATACACTTCAAAAGCGTCTAGTTCTCTAAAGGCATGAGACAACCGAAAACAAAACCACATCAATACCCGAAGATGCATGGTATCTCTATATCACATTGCTTGCTAACTTGAATTTTCATCTCTCAACTCATTATTTGCACTATTTCATGAAGCATGTCATATTAGAGAACTAGTAAAGTGTTCTTATGGTTCTCATTGACATTTGCTCCTTCAAGATCTTTTGGTGATAATTGTTCACATTTATCTTAATCATGATATGTGTTATTGTATGTATGATTGCGGCTAGAAGTGCATGCACACAATTACTTTGGATGAAACAAATCTTTAAGGATTATGAGATAGAACAAGGAAAAATGACACTTTATTGTGATAACTTAAGTGCCATTAACATCTCTAAAAATCTGGTTCAACACTCCCGCACAAAGCACATTGTTATTAGGCATCATTTCATTAGAGACCTAGTTGAACATTCTATTGTTACTCTAGAGCATATGCCTACTAAAAATCAACTTGTGGACTTGTTCACCAAGCCCTTGGACAAAGAGAGGTTTAAAACTCTTAGAATGTCCATTGGCATGATTTGTGTTGATTGATGTGCTTGTGTGATTGATGAGTGGCTTGATGAGCAAAACTTAATTGTAATATCAATATCTTTGAGAGCTACTCACTTGAAAGTAGTGATCTTAAACAAATAACTCTTATTGTTTTTAGATCATGCACTTAAGCTTGAAAATCTTATTTTTGAAAAGTGCACTAATGCTTCTCTTATATGTTTTAGTTTTGAGTATTTGTGGTTGAAAATGTGTAGATTATGGATAGGTGTGGATAGAGTTTGCATGTTGATATCACAATTACTTCTTGTATATATGTGAGAAGCATTCACACACACACAATTTGCTTATGTGCTTGATTCATTAGCAATGTGAGAATATTTTTGAGAAATTAATGAAAATCTTTGATTCTCTCTTGGACCTTGAAAAGTGATGAGATATTTTCTCTTATTGCTTGAATGTGAGAATGTGTGAGTCCCTTATGAACAAATCGACTTGGTGATAATATGTGGAGCATATGTTAAAGAGGAGCTTTAGTCTATTCAACTTCGCTTTCTATACGATTTGTTTGCTTAATATCTCGTTCTCTATCTTTTGTATCCTTTGTCTATTCCTTGACAAAAGGGAATGAAATTGTATACCTCACCATATTTGATATGGGGGAATCCATGTTTGATATAGGAGAGAAAAATGTATACCTCACACCTTATGTGGAGAAATGTTCCTAATGTGTGTCTTTAAATGGAGACTTTGTCTTAAGGGGGA
This sequence comes from Acer saccharum, assembly GCA_030490815.1. Classification (NCBI taxonomy): domain Eukaryota; kingdom Viridiplantae; phylum Streptophyta; class Magnoliopsida; order Sapindales; family Sapindaceae; genus Acer; species Acer saccharum. The sequence continues at coordinate 42,452,323 of CM059873.1, forward strand.
GAATTCTTGTATTTAGGGGGAGACAAGAATTCTTAAATACAAGAATTCTCAGCTTAACAAGGTTGAGAGACTTAGGAAGAGCTTTAATATGAAAATATTCATTCACTTGAGATAATGTTTTTTTTTTTTTTTTTTTTTTTTGTATGAGATAAGGTAAGTTTTTGTTATTTGTTTATGTGATAAGATCTCACCATTCTTCTTTGGAAGAAGATCTCTTGTTTGGTTTGCTATGTTTCTCATAAGTACCTTGATGATCAAAGAAGGGATTCTTGAAGACTCATGAAGACTTGAAGATCTTTTAGTCTAGGGATCTCTTTGTAATGTGAGGATGAGAGAATGCAATCAACATTGAGTTTACTGGAGTGAACATTGTATGGTGAGGATGAGGTTTTGCCATGGAATAACCAAAGGGGGAGATTGTAAGATCCTAGATCTTTATTGGCTTGATTCCATTGCAAAATACTCTTTATTTGTATTGATTATTTGCTTAGGTTGTTATTGGTGAAAAGAAGCTTCAAAGAAGAAAAACAACGTCTCATGCAAATATCGTCTTCAAGAGGAAAATCGCATACTTGAATGCTAAGGTATCAAGATTCTTCTTCCTCTTGCAAGGCGTAAATGCACACACACAAACAATTCATTCATGTGTGTCCCTGCATCGTTGTGCTACATTTGGTATAACACATTCACACACCATTGATATTGTCATACATTGTAGAGTTGCATGTTCTAATACTATGTCTAGGAAATGGCATACATGTGTGATCTTGTGTTTAATTGTTTGTGTTTCTTGTATTTTGGACTTGAACATGATCTCATATGATTCCTTATTGAGTCCCGGTCATTTCGGTTACTCATTCATTAGGTTTCGAGTCCAAACGATGTAGCTTAGCTATGCTACTTTGCGTTCTCATTCGTTGAGTTGTCTTTGTCATCATTTTTCGAGATGAATTCTCAACCTTTTGTCAAAGTTTTGTAGTCTTTATTGTGCGTGAGGGAGTCATAATTTGTAATCTGAAAACAGATTCGAAATCAGAGTTCGGAGGCCCGGATACGGTCCAAGAACGTGAGCAGAACTCGAGAGGAGCAAGCTAGGCCAACGCGTGTGGAGGCCGTGTGCCACACAGCCAGAGGTGTCCTCTACCCACATGTGCCACACACACCCCACATGGGCTTGGTGACATGGCACACTTCAATTGGGTGCTTCCTTTCCCTTTCTCTATCTTTTAAAAATGATTTTCCTTCCCTCCAAACATAACTTGAAGAAAAATGAAAAAGAGTGATGTGCATAATTTCTTTATGATTTTCTGGTATCTTGTTTCAATCATAACTTTCTCATTTTAACTCCGAATCACTTGATTCAAAAGCCAAAAATGTCGGTCTTGATGATAGCTACAAACTCCAAGTATTTTTAGAGCCCAGTGACTTCGTGATTCTTTGCTGTGAGCAGATTTCAGTCCGAGGTTCATACTTGTATGTGAAACATCTTCTTCTTACTTTCATTTTTGATCATCTCTTTTAATCCTCTTATTTGATAGATGAAATGTGTTAAGAATGATGTTAGCTCATATTCTAGGTTTGTATGATTGATTGATTGATTGAGTTTTAGCCTTGTGATCTTATTTGAACATATTTTGCTAAACTTGATTAAACTTGAAATTGATTCTAGAAATATCATGTATGATGTGTCTCTTGATAATTTCTAAGTTTAACTTCATGGTCTAAGAGCAAAGAATTCTTAAGTGATATATTGAATATTCTTGACTTGTTCTTATTGATTCACATGTATTGATTTCTAGGTACATTTATGATTGTTTGTTGAAAGCATATCCTAGAATATCTCTAAGCATGCTCATAGAGTTTGATTGATCATCTTGCTTTATTTGGTTGTGATTTGCATTATTTGCATCACCTAGATCATTGCCTTGTGTAAAGGTTGAAGTGTCTTGATTAAAGTGAGTGAAGATTTATCTTGAGCAAAAAGACTTGGCTAGGAAAGGATTCCGGATAGCCAAGCAAGAAATCTTAGTTAGGATCAAGAGGATCTAGATAACTAAGCAAAAGTCTTAGTTAGGAGTGTGATACTCCAGATGGTTGAGCTAGGGAAGCTTGACTAGGATCTTTGTGATCTAGATAGCTAAGCAAAGAAATCTTCCTAGAGGCTTAAGAGCCTTAGATAGGAAGTTGCTTCCTAGATGTGAAGGACTCATCTTGGATAGGGAGTAGGGAAGTGATTCACTTGGTCTTGTGGATAGACTAGGAGTTGATTGCATGGAGTGTGCATCTCTTTCTTTCATAGTGAATTGCTTTGCTAGTGGTTGTGGTATCAACCCGTGGATATTTCCTCTTTGAGGTTTTACCACATAAAAATACTTGTGTCAATTTTCACTTTATATTTCTTTACCTTTCATATTTTACTTTGATTGCATCTCTTGTATATTGATTTACTTATGAATTAGTTAAATCAATTCATTTGTTGAAACGTATCAATTGTGCTTTTTATTTTAGTATTCTGCAAAATTTGAATTTGGAAGAAATTTGGCCTATACCTATTCACCCCCCCTCTAGGTATATTCTACACTATTGTTTAAGGGAATTTCAAAAATAATGAAGCATTCATATTCACTAAAATATGGGTACAACTCATATATTGGTTTCAAAATACAATCCTTTATCCCGTTTTCCCCACTAAAATTCATAAACATATAACCAAGGAATAAAATATTGGTATCGGTATCCATATCGGGCTTCTAAATTTATGGATATATTGAGGATATTATCGATATCGGTGGAAATTCGGTAAAAAATTAAAAAAAAAATGATGGATATTTACATCTGAAGTTTAGAATTTTTTTGTGAAACTTTAGGACAAGCTTAAATAAGTAATTATACATCAAATGAATCATATTTCAACGATAAATTAGCATACTTATGAGTTCATTATAAATTATAACATAGATAGAGTCTGTATATAATTTTTAAAATTGAGTATTTAATATAATAATATTTTGTTTCACTTTTATAATATTATATACAATATAAAGTGATTAAATATTTAATAAACAAAATTATCATTAATATATATATATAGTTCCATACTTCAAAAATTCTATCATAAATCATAATTCATACATAATAATACATTGCATGTCTGAAATTTAAAACCAAAATGAATTCCTTACTGGTTCAAATACATAAGATACATTTCTATCTTGATTCGAACAATAATTTTCCTAGGAAAACATGTAAGCATAGTTTTCAAGGTAGTTATTAATATGCCACACGTATGTTGATTGATCTCTTCCAACTGATCCATGAATTGGGTAGTTTGGATTTACCCAACTTGGTGGATATTGTTGATCTGCATGCATAGGTATTGCATATGGCATTTATGGAGAAGGATAATCAAATATACTACAGCCACCATAACTACCATAATATGGTACATGAGAACCTGACATTGTCTGCAAATCACTCAAAGAATTATTTTCTGTGTCCATACTCATTGAGGAGAGAGACATATTCAAAGAATCTTCATCAATTTGACTTGTTCCTCCATGTTGTCTACCACGATTTTGATCAAAATTACCTGCATGAGTATCCCCAACCTATTGCACTAACATTCCAACCTGTTGCACCAGCATCCCAACCTCCGGCACAAACATCCCAACTTGTTGCACCAGCATCCTAACCTCTTGCACCAAAATCCCAACCTCCTCCATCATCTCCATCATCTTTTCCTCCACTATTTCCATCAGAGGTATGTTGGTCATCGGAAGAGCTGCTAACAATAACTTCACAATCTACACCAACTTCTTCTCTAATCACTTGTTCAACATTTATTCCCATGTCTCAAGCATGAGAAGTAATTTGTGGATCAGGATTTTCCTCATCATCATCCAAATAGGCAGGTTTAACCTAGTCAAAAAAAGGATTCTCATTGTCGTCCCCTGCTTCAGCAGCTACTTGAAGTAGATCCATAAAATCAGTTTCATCTACTTTATCTTTTTCAGCTGCCATATCTCTAATTTTCAACTTCATATTATAATAACAATAAACAAGTTGTTCAAGCTTAGAATAGGCAAGACGGTTTCTTTGTTTTGTGTGGATTAAAGCAAATGTAAATCAATTTCTTTTGCATGCAGAAGATGATGTTGTTTGTGACAATACGCGAACTGCTATTGCACGTAATGATGGAGTACAATCTCCATACATTACCCACCAATCAGCTGCAATAAAAATTATTAAGTATTATAAGTATGAATACCATTTCAATGATATTATTATTTATTATTATTACATAGATTTTTGTAATAAAACTTATATACCTGGTTGCATTTTGCTTCTAGCTGCTATGACTACTCGTTCACTAAAACTTTTTTTCCATCCTTAAAGTATATGAGCTACATTCATGACTCATGAGATCAGTATGTAAATAATATATATAAATATGAGTATATGACGCAATACTCTCATGCAAAGAAGTTGTAAGGATTCCCATATTTTAATTGGCTTATTTCGTGGACAAACCACGTGTTGGGGATTATATGTAAGGGTAGATTAAGTGGTTGATATTCAAGCTCAAGACCCTCTCATGTCCTCAAGGTTGATAAGCACCAAAGGTAAATTTCTATGTGCTTAATTTGCTTTGAAGAGATTAGTTGCACACACACACTCACATCTCATGCTTAATTCATTTTCTTGTATGTTGTGTATGTGTTGTTATTATGTGCATTCATGATCATATAACATCTCTTCTTGCATAAATATTGATTGCATCTTGTGTCTTTAATGTCATACCATGATAGGCTTTTAGGATGCATCTTGTTTTACCTTTTTACCCTTGCATGTGCTTTTGGGTTCAAAGGAGTGGGCTCTGCTGTGCGCTGGTCGTCAAGCGCCGGACCAGCGCAGCCCACCAGCGCAGATCGCCCAGTGGTCTGTCGCTGGTCGTGCGCTGGTCCACCAGCACAGCCCACCAGCGCACCATGAAAATGGTCTATGCGCTGGTGGTGTGCTGGACGTCCAGCGCAAGCTGACCAGCGCACAACGCACAATCAGGTGCGATTTTTCAAAACGACCTCACTCTACTAGAGTTGCCTATATAAAGTCTTCTATGATTTTAGGTCGTCTAAGAGAGTCAAAAATATCATATATTTTCCTTAGAACATTTTTCAAGAGAAAAATCAATCAAAGAACTCTCCTTTAACCACTCAAATCAAATCCCTTTTGCATCATATTTCATATTGCATCTTCTATTACTATATAGAATGCATCCATGATTTGATTTGCATCATCACAACTTGCTTGGTAAGATTTTGATTAAGTTCATCTTATTTGATTATTTTTATTATCAAGCTATTCTCTTTATTTTACTTGTATGTTTTGATCATATGATAAATACAAGATTAGAGAATTAATTGTGGTGAATTGATTGAGTGTTGTATTGTGATAGATATCTAGGTTTTTATAATCTATGTTTATCTAAGCTATTATGACATGTCATTTAGCACTTGATATCTAGAATTGATTTTAATTGATTATCTCATCATCCTAGATAAGTATCTAAGGTTCCCTAGCCTTGTTTGTTATTTGAATATTCATACATATTCACATAGGTTGCATAATCTCTTCTTAGAGAATTAAGACTTGAGGCTAAGAGTGCTTAGGCCTCAAGCAAATTGGAATAGGGTTGCTAATAAAGGCCTGCAGGGTAGAAGTGAGGGGTTACAGACCGGATTGTTAGACGAGGTCTACATAGGTTGTAAACTTCATTTCAATTAGTGATTTCGAGTTCCGAGTGTGGCGCACTATACAGCCCGTGGTTTTTCCCAGTGGTTGGGTTTCCACGTATACATCAAGTGTCATTTTTAATTCCGCACTATATTACACTTGCTTGTATTTTTTACTAGTAGGGTCATTTTCGTAATATTGACTTGTATGCGAAAATTGGGTAATAATAGCTAAAATCTATTCACCCCCCCCCCCCCCCCCCCCCCTAGATTAATATATTGATAACACACCTAGGTTAAAGTAGGACTTTCAGAAGTTATAATATTGGAATAAAAAAATTGATTGTAAGTTGTAACTTTTTATCTCATTTCCAAAATTAGTAATCCCTACAGCTTCAGGGTCTAATTGCGAATAGACAATATGTATGGCTTTCAAAAGATCTGAATTATCCCCAATATTGTCTCTATATTGGTACTTTGGGTTCAAATAGTAAGCTAGAAGAATAAAAAATATTAATTTTAGTATAAATAATTAAATACTATACTAAATATTAATTATGAATGACAAACAATCCGAAATAAAATTTACCTGCAGCATGTAGTGGATGATTAAGCATTTTATCCCACTGATTTTGTATAATGTTTAGAATCCATTTAGTATTCCCTTTTTGCTGTTTTACTGCATCTTTCATCACACGCATTAACTCATATAAGATAGGCATAGTGGGTACAACTTCGGTATCAACCAATCTCAAAACGTGGTATAGTGGCTCATATATTTTAACTACAAAAGCCACATTATCCCAAATTCTACTTCAGTAATTATACCATTGACTATTTTGTTTGAAAATTTTATAAATTTGTTAATGCTTCTTTTAAAATAATTTCAATATATATTATTTGAACAATAATTTAAGTGTTTAAGATTAATTTTTAAAAAAAAAAAATTTCAAAATATCCTTGGATTTCTAGATGAAATTCATAATATTTCGGGAATATTGGGAGATTTTTATAGATATTTCGAAATCGACCGGATATTTGCTAGACATTAGATATTACCCCTGTTTCGATATTAGTCCCTCCAAAATATGGATATATCGGTGGATATGTCGATTTTACAAACCCTGCATATAACACATCATAATTCAAAACCATTCATCAAAACCATCATCCCAAAAATGGATAAAGAACCATATACAAATCTACAAATCTATGGGAGACTTAAATGTAACACTATTATTATACATCTTAAATGCAATTTCTTTTCGGAAGTTGGGCATAATCCTTCAGTCCCTAGTTCCAGTCAACAGACTTCACAATGGCCGTCTCTGCATACTTACAAATAAATACTGTAAGGTTCACTATTTGTATTGGCTTGATTCCATTGCAAAACACTCTATGATTGTATTAGTTGTTGCTTAGGACATTATTTGAAGAAAGGAAGCTCAAAGAGTGAAGAGCAACATCTAGTGCAAAAGTCGTCTTCAAGAGGTGAAAATCGTCAAAGGTAAAACTTGACTTCTACCCTCTTGCAAGGCGTTAGCGCACACACACACAATTCATACATGTGTGTCCCTGCATCGTGGTTCAAACATTTGGTATAACACATTCACACACTTCATAGCATGCTCATGCATTGATCTTGTATTGACAAACATTGTGAAATTGCATGCTTTGTGACTATCTCTTTGATATGGCATGTTTGTGTGAATATGTGTTTATTTATTTTCGTATTTTGTGTTTAGGACTTGAACATGTTCTTATTTAATGCCTTATCGAGTTCCGGTCGTTTCGGTTACTCACTCATAAGGTTTCGAGTCCAAACAAGTTGACTATGCTACTTTTCGTTCTCATTTGTTGTGTTGAATTCATCATCGGATTCCGAGATGATTTCTCAACCATTTTTCAAAGTTAAGTAGTCATAGTCGTGCGTGAGGGAGTCACAGTTTGTAATCCAAAAACGGATTTGAAATCGGAGGTCGGATGCTCAAGATATGGGGCAACGAACCGAGGGAGCGCGCGAGAGGTGGGCAAACCACGTGTGGCCACTTGGCCAGCCCGTGTGGGAGGCCGTGGGCCCCACGGGCAAGGGAGCCTTCTGCTCCCGTGGGCCCCACGCGCCCCCCATGGGGTGCTGACGTGGCAGCACGTGATTTGCTCGGAAATCTTCTCCTTTTCCCTCCTTTTAATCAAACCTCCTTCCCTCCATCACCAATGCAATTTTTTTGAAGAACACTCAAATCCCGCATCAGTTTTTCAACATTTTTTGTTTACTTGTTTTGATCATATCTCTCTCATACGAACTCGAAATCATTCGATTCAAAAACCAAAATTGTTGGTCTCGAAGAGAGCTACAAACCCCAAGCATTTCTAGAGGCAGTTGACTTCGGCATTTTTCTCAGCTGGTCAATTTTCAGTCCGTGGTCAGTACTTGATTTTCAACTTCTTCTTTTTCAATTTCATTTTTGATCAACTATTGATTCTTTCCATTTGATTGATGAAATTTGTTAAGAAGTATGTTAGATCACATGCTAGGGTTATTTGATCATTTGTTAATTGAGTTTTAGCTTTGTAATTAGTCTTGAACATTTATGTGCTAAACTTGAACTATCATGAAATTGATTCTAGAAAATGTATGAGTGATGTGCTTCATGTTATTTTCTATGTTTTATTTCATGATCTAAGAACTAGGTTTTTAGTGTGCTAAATCGAATATTGATACCTTTGTTCTTATTGTTTTGCATGTTTTGATTTCTAGATATCTTTTGTGATTGAGTGTTGAAATCATATTCTAGACTATCATTGAACATGTACATTTTGCTTGATTGATCATCTAGCTTAATTTGTTTGTGCTTGCATCATTTGCATCACTTTAGATCATAGCCTTGCATTAGGTTGAAGTCTCTAGCAAAGTGAGTGAAGCTTTGTGGATAGAGCAAGGGAGCCTTGATTAGAGTCGGGAGGACTCGGATAATCAAGCAAGGAAGTCTTGTCTAGGGTCGGGAGGATCCGGATAGGCAAGCAAGAAATCTTCCTAGAGACGTGAGCGTCTTGGATAGGAAGTTGCTTCCTAGAGGTGTAGAACACATCTCGGATAGGAAGTAGGCTAGGTGGTTCACTAGGCCCGAGGGTAGACTAGGAGTTGATAGCTTGAGCGGATATCATGAGTTGGTAGCTTGAGTGTGTAAGTCCTTTTCATCATAGTGAATTGCTTCGCCGGTGGTTGTGGTATCAACCCGTGGATGTTTCCTCATTGAGGTTTTACCACGTTAAAATCATTGTGTTTAATTTTTGCTTTACTTTCCGTTATCTTCCATATATTACATTGATTGCACTTCTTGTAAATTGATTAACTCTTGTCTTAGTTAATTCAATTCATTTGCTAAATCTATTCAAGTGTGCATTTGTCTTGTAATTTTCCGCATTATTTTTAATTGGAAGAATTTGGAACCTATACCTATTCACCCCCCCTCTAGGTATATTTCACTACTACATTGAGGGAAATTTCAAATACTCCACAACTGCAATTGTCTACCTGTTGCGGAATAATTAGTCGACCAACAGTGAACTTACTTCCTCATGGTTTTTCGCTCCTGTTTGAAAAGATAATCACACTACAAATGTTCACATTTAGCGCTCCCATTTCCTATCTTTTATGTTCGTTTCTCGGGTAAAATAGGGATTTTAATGGTTTAAATAAGTGTTTCAGGTAAATAGAGGAATTCAAGGGCATTGTTGTCATTTTAGAGAAATAGGGGCTAAAATGTAATATTCTGGAGAAGATTAAAGATTCTGTGAATAGAAGAGAAGTCAGGGGTACAAATTGTAATTTCCCGTGCAAAGCACAACGTTAGCTGCCATGTCACCCCTGGAACGACGCCGTTTTGGGGCCGCTTACGTCACACCTGATATATATATCTAAGACTTAGAACTGACTCAAGGTAAACACCTCCTTGTTGGAAACGATACCCTTACTCGTAACCACTATATATGGCGAACGATTCATATACTTGCGAAAGGGTAAAAACTCACGCGCCATATCATTTACCGTAGTTTATTAGAACCGGTCCGTACACCGATCAAGTTTTTGGCGCCGCCAGGGATATATTTTAGAACTATCACATGCGTATCAAGTTTTTGGTGCCGCTGCCGGGGAGGCGTATTATCTTTTGTTAGTTTTAGTGTTAGTTTTATTTTCGTTATTTGTAGTTTAATTTTTTTTAGTGTTCATATCATATCTTGTTCGATTTGATTTTTGTTTGTTTGATTATTTTAGGATTTGGATCAATATGGAAAACCTTTCCAATGTGCCCATTATTCAGAGGCTTATGAAGTACTTTGCTTTGCCGATTATGGGAGCTCAACCGTCAGTGATTCTATTAAGTGATTTGCAACGGAGCTACGAGTTGAAGAGTTCTCATTTCAACACGCTTCCAGTCTTCCGAGGTGAAACGGATGAGGATTCCCTTCAGTTCATGAAGGAGTACAACAATGCTGTGACTACCATCCGACTTGGAGAGCTCACAGAAGATCAGTTGAGGATGAGATGCTTCCCGTACTACATGAAAGATGAGGCAAAGAAGTGGCTATTGGCTCTACCCGCAGGTTCATTGACTACATGGGAGATGGTAGAGACCAAGTTCTTCTCAAGGTACTACCCCTCTTGGAAGACACGAGAAATCCGGGGCAAGACAGTAATCTTCGAAGAAAAACCAGGAAAAGCCTTCCATGAGACTTGGGATCGATATAAGTCACTCCTTGCACAGTGCCTGCACCACATGTTCCCCTTCGTCCTACTAGTATAGTGTTTCTATGACGGATTGACGGGACTTACACAAGCCACTGTTGATAATGCTTGTGGGGGAGCAATGAGGGAGAAGACCGCAAAGGAGGTGTTTGCCGTATATGAGATGTTAGGTGAAAATTCCAAACAACGAAGAGGAAGAGATGATTCTCGTGAGGAGAGGGCCAATGCGGACTTAGGAATGCAATTGGCCAACATGTCACGGGAAATGGAAAATCTCAAAGCAAACTTTGGGCAACAACCAGTAATGGGAGAAGTACAAGCAGTGTTTCCGTATCAAGCAAGTAAACACCAAGCAAGCAACAATCAAGAATGGAATCAATGGGGCAGCCAAGACAACCACTCGTTCACCGAGCAACGGATTAGTGGCCTAGGAGAACCGATAGAAAATATAGCAGCCTAACTGGGGAAGTTGGCTGAAAAGGCACTAACCGATCTTCGAAGCAGTGAGGTGAATTCACTAGAGGTCGAAAAGCCAGAATTCGTTTTTAAATCCTCTATAGGAAAATATGACCGCATTGATGAAAGTATGCGCATATTAGAGAGGGTGTTCGAGGAGGAGTATGGAGAGTATGAAAAGAAGGTAGTAGAGGTTGAACAAGAGAGCAAGGAATTGACAAGCCAAGATGTGGGCTTAGAGATGAAAATCGATTCACTTGAGAAGGAAAGGGATTCATCCTTAAGGGAGATTGAAGAGCTTAAGGATGAATTTGCTCAAAGAGTGCGGATAATGCAAGCCGACATCGAAGCAAAAGATATGGCTTTAGAGATAATGAAGACAAGGGAATGTGACCACCTTGCGGAGCTTGCAAAGGCTAAGCAAGAGTTGAAGGCAAAAGGAAAGGAAGTGAAGCCATTTCGGAAAGATGAGCTTGACTTAGGTCAAGGAACTTCAAGTGCCTTCGTCACCAAACCAAGTCTCAACAAATCCAAGAAGAAAGCCACCAAGAAGAGCAATCAAGTCCCACCTTCACCTCTACAAAGCTTGAAGGACAAGCAACCAATACCAGAAATCCTCAAGAGACCTACTCCAAGGTTGGCCCCAAGGCAAGATAAGATCAAGCAAGCCTCCAAGAAAACCACAACAAATCAAAGAGGTACAATCTCTCACTTTAGTCCCATTTGTTACAAGTGCCACATTAGAGGTCATATTGGATCTCAATGTGCAAATATGAAATGGCAACGTGTGACAAATGTGAGTCCTAGGACTACAAGGTTGGTTGTCAATTCCTTATGGATTGACAAGACCACAATAGAAGGACTCAAGAGGAATGGACCCCTTTGGGTCAAGAAAAGTGAGAATGGGTATGTTGTGGTAAAGCCACCCATCTTTGATGGTGGTTAAGTGCTTGTGTTGTATGAACTTTTTGATATGTTTGTTAATGTGCAGGAATTTCAAGCTTTAAGGAAAGGACGCACTTAATGGACATTCGTTTTTTATTTATATTTGAGGACTTTTTAGTTTGTAATTATTTTGAACATTGATTAGTTTAGTGTTTAGAGTCTAGAGTCATTATCTACTCATTTGTCATATTGCATTTGTGCTTAACCATATCATGATGAGATGCATGGAAATAGATAGGTTTGGGGGTTTATACTCCTTACTTATATCCTTGCATAGCATATACTTGTGGTGTTTTTTGTGTTGTTTTTGTGTGTGTAGGCTATGGAATCAAAGAGAAGGACTAATAGGCTAAGAATGCCTACCGTGGGACAAGTCCGCGGGATTATTCCCACTCAACAAATGGAACCTTGCACGAGATACGTCCACGGGAAAGAACCCGTGGGACAGAAGGGATGAACCCGCGTGAAGATTGAGGAGCCTCTGCGATTTCATATCTGCGAGCATAAGCCCGCTGGCCAGAAGTCACAAAGCCGCGGCATTCTTTGGAGGAATTCCTGCGACTTCATGTCCGCGGGAACATACCCACGCATCAGGGAATTAAAGCCCGTAGTGAAATTTCCCTTAAGTAGTACTACAAAATATACCTAGTGGGGGGGTGAATAGGTATATACTCAAATTCTTCCAATATTAAAAATGATGCGGAATATAACAAAGAAAATGCACACTTGATAAGATTTAGCAAATGAATTGATTTCACTAATACAAGAGTTAATCAATTTACAAGATATGCAATCAATGTAAGAAATGGAAGATAAAGAAAAATAAAACAAAAATGAACACAAGTATTTTTTACGTGGTAAAACCTCAAAGAGGAAACATCCATGGGTTGATACCACAACCACCGGCAAAGCAATCCACTATGTGAAAAAGGACTTACACACTCAAGCTACCAACTCATGATATCCGCTCAAGCTATCAACTCCTAATCTACCCTCGGGCTAGTGAATCACCAAGCCCGCTTCCTATCTGAGATGTGTCCTACACCTCTAGAAAGCAACTTCCTATCCAAGATGCTCACGTCTCTAGGAAGATTTCTTGCTTGCCTATCCGGATTCTCCCGACCCTAGACAAGTCTTCTTGCTTGATTATCCGAGTCCTCCCGACTCTAATCAAGACTTCCTTGCTCTATCCACAAAGCTTCACTCACTTTGCTAGAGACTTCAACCTAATGCAAGGCTATGATCTACATGATGCAAATGATGCAAACACAATCAAATTAAGCTAGATGATCAATCAAGCTAAATGTACATGTTCAGTGATAATCTAGAATATGCTTCCAACACATAATCACAAAATTATCTAGAAATCAAGACATGTAAATCAATAAGAACAATGTATGAATATTCAATATATCACACTAAAAACCCAGTTCTTAGATCATGAAATTAAACCTAGAAAATAACATGAGGCACATCATATATTCTTTTTCTAGAATCAATTTCAAACAAAATCAAGTTTAGCACATATATGTTCAAGAGAAATCACAAAGCTAAAAACTCAATTAACAAATGATCAAACACCCCTAGCATATGATCTAACATCCTTCTCAACATATTTCATCAATCAAATAGTAAGAATCAAGGAGATGATCAAAGATGAAATCAAAAAGAAGTTGAACAAAACAACCTTGACCACGTACTGAAGATCAGTCTACTGGGAAGAATGGTGAAGTCAGATGCCTCTGGAAATACTTGGGGTTTGTAGCTCTCTTCAAGACCAACAATATTGGCTTTTGAATCAATCGATTTCGAGTTCGTATGAGAAAGTTATGATAAAATTACTAAAACTAAAACTTGAAGAATTTTTGCAGAATTATTGAAAGTGTTCTTAGAAATCTTCAAAATGTTTGGAGGGAAGGAGAGATGATTAAATAGAGGAGAGAGAAGGCAAAAACAAGCCAATCAAGCATGGCCACGTCACCCAACCCGTGGGGGGTGCGTGGGCCACACGAGGGTAGAGAGCCCCTCTGGCCATGGGGCCCATGGCTTGGGCCACACGTGGCCTCTTGGCCACCTTCGCCTCTCGCGCGCTCCCTCACGTTCTTCAACCGTATCTTGGGCATCCGAACTCCAATTTTAAATCCGTTTTTGGATTACGAACCATGACTCCCTCATGCACGACGAAGACTAACAAATTTTAAAAATGGTTGAGAAATCATCTCGGAAAACGACGATGAAGTCAACTCAACGAATGAGAACGAAAAGTAGCGTAGCTACATCGTTTGGACTCGAAACCTTATGAATAAGTAACCGAACGATCGGAACTCAATAAGGAATCATAATAAAGTATATTCAAGTCCAAATACAAAAATACGGAAGCATACAAACACTAATTCACACAAGCATGCCATATCAAAGAGATAGTCACAAAGCATGCAATTTCACAATGTTTATCTATTAGAGATCAATGCATGTGCATACTAAGAAGTGTGTGAATGTGTTATACCAAATGTTTGAACTACGATGCAGGGACACACATGTATGAATTGTGTGTGTGTGCGCTTATGCCTTGCAAGAGGAAGAAGTATCTCGATACCTTAGCATCCAAATAAGCATATTTCCTCTTGAAGACGAACTTTGCATGCGACGTTGCTTTCCTTCTTTGAAGTTTGATCCAATCATGAAACACCTAAGCAACTAAGTAATACAAACAAAAAGTGTTTTGCAATGGAATCAAGCCAACACAAATTTAAGATCTTACACGCAGGCATCTCCGCGACTTCACAATCCGCGGAAAAGAGCCCGCCAACCGGAAAATGTGAACTCGTGGCGGATTCCTGTGAATTGCCCGCGTGAAAAGACCGCGGGAAGAAACCCGCGACACAAAGCCGCGCACACATCATGCACCCTAAACCATACCACAAAGCCACCCCATCCTAGGAAGGTCCAATCTCTTACTTTTAAGCTTTTACTTCAAGTTGATATCTCATGTTTAGCTTAAGGGTGTGAATTGGTTGTTTTTGCCTAGTGACTAGGATTGGTTGTTGTAATGTGATTAGTGGTGGATATTAGGATTGTAAATATGTGTTCACATGTTAGTTGTAGATATTAGGATTGTATACTATGTTATTGTGTATTTTTGTTTTTGATTTTCGTGTTTTTATTCAAACCTTGTGAAGATGCCCTGTTTTGAATTTTTGAGGTGAAATGTTTCTTGAAAACTGTACCAATCGGTGAAGGAAAAAATTATTCCGCCCATGTTGTGTTCACCATTTTTTTGATACGATTCTAACGATATAAAGAACGTAAAATTCTGGATGGTGGTTTAAAAGTTATGAGTATTTCTTCGACCGAAGGTCATAGGTGTGCCTTGTTTTCAAAATTCTGCATGTGACCTGTTTTCAACATCTGTTTTCACACTTTTACAAATTGATTTTTGAAATATTTTCTTCATGAAAGGTGTTCCTTTGCATGTCTATATTCTTGTATCAAAATTGGAGCAAGTTTTATTGAGCAGCTTTGAAAATATGCATTAAAAAGCAGACGTTATTCGAATTTGAAAAGTGACAGTTTTCTTGAAATATTGTCCTCTATGTTTAGATGCCTTCTTCACATGGTATTTTTTTTTTTGTTAATTTGTTTTTAATTTTGTGTTGTGTTATATATTTATTATGTGTGTGATTATTTGTATATAAGTGTTAGTATGTTTTGTGCCCGGATTTTCAAACCGATGAACTCTTTGTCCATGTACTTCAATTTTGCAACATTGAGGACAATGTCGAGTTTAGGTTTGGGGGTGTGGACACCGTAGTGTCATTTTTTTGTTTTTGTGACATATGTGTTGTGAATATTTTGTTTTTGTGTTTTTATCAAAATTTTAAAATTTTTGCGAATTGAGCTATCTTTGAACAAAATTGTTTGAATGAGATGTTTTGAGTTGTGCTGTTAAGGAGTCTTTCGCATGTGTTAATTGTTGAGTCTTGGCTAACTATTGTCAGTCTAGGATTGCTTCGCATGATGTGAACTTAGTCCCTTTCTCTTAGTGTCTAAGTGGACGAGACTCCGTACTCGATTGTTAGGATTAATAGTGGAGACTACCCGTGAATTGTGCCTTAGCGTTCATTTTGAGCGTAAATTCTGTTTCTACTCTTAAATACTCTTCGAAGATGTTTTTCATTGTGATCTCATTACGCATCATTAGCATTGTTTGCCATAGAACATTCATAAATGTGGATAACATGTTGAATTTGTATTCCCATGATATATGGACTTTTAGAAATGATATTAGGACTTTGTTAGTACCCACGACCAAATTTGCCTAAACACGTCCATTTCCCTTATGCTTGATTCAATACAAACACGGCCAAACACATAAACCTATCACACAACACCCTAATCCATAGACCTATACACTTGATCTACATAGCTACTAATCTTGTTAAATTCTACTAAGTAGAGAATTCAATCATTAAGCTCAAAATTGTAATAGCGTGTACTGAGGCTTATTTTGTAACTTGTGCTAAAATAAAGGCTTTCAAAAATTAAGCACTTAAAGCCTTCAATCTTCAAAGCAATGATTACTCTAATGAGATTAATTAGATAGCACGATCCAAAGTTCAAAATTGTAGCCTAGACGCTTGTGTAAATGAGTAATCTAAAATGAGCTTCGTATTGAAAAATGTAATGTGAAACATCTTGGCATGATTAGTATCTTCACATACCTTCCACATACCATTCACCACATATCACCTTGGCCAACACAAGTAGGGAAGAATCTAATTGATCTTTTAGGAAGTCTATTTAGGGAATACGAATGTTAATATGCTCTACCACGTTCATGGCATTCAATTCCTTCATGAGATCAATTTTCAGAAAATATGCTTTATTTCGAATACTCACATGCGTTATATATTTGATTTCCATTTACATAACTTCCAAATCGCATGTGTTTGATAGAGAGTGTGCCTAGGATTCTGAGAGAAAATTAGAGAGAAAATTAGAGTGAAATCCAGTGAGGATTAGAGTCGAGGCGAATTACATCCGAGCAATTGAGTGTATTGTATTTGATGCTATGCCATTTTGAGTGTGGGATTTGCATTGTGCGTTTCAATCAATTGAATGACTTTAGGTTACCCTCCACTCAGCAGTTCTCACATGTGTAATTCCTCATACGCACAACTCTTTTGTCATCTCATTTTGTATGGCTTTGTTTTTGCAAATTGTTTTTAAATTGTAGTTTTTAATTTTTAGCTTTACGTTTGTAGGTATCGTAGCAGTAAACCCTCAGGAGACTACACTCCTCCTACTAGGGACACCTAGGGGTTTAAAAGGCTTGTGGCACGTGCTAAGTGCCATCGTTTCTCCCACGATAGTGGACTAGTTTAGTTTATGTTTATTTTGCTTTTTGTTTTTAGTTTTGCTCAAGGATGAGTAAAAGTTAGGTTTTGGGGTTTGATCGCGCTACAAATGTTCACATTTAACGCTCCCATTCCCTATCTTTTGTGTTCGTTTCTTGGGTAAAATAGGGATTTTAATGGTTTAAATAAGTGTTTCAGGTAAATAGAGGAATTCAGGGGCATTGTTGTTATTTTGGAGAAATAGGGGCTAAAATGTAATATTTCAGAGAAGATTAAAGATTATGTGAATAGAAGAGAAGTCAGGGGTACAAATTACGTCACCCCTGGAATGACGCCGTTTTGGGGCCACTTGCGTCATGCCTGATGTCACGTTGACGTTAGGTCGTCTCTAACCTCCAGACGGGTCGACCCATTTACCCAGTAGACCCGACCCGACTGATCGCGCTCCAAATGTTCACATTTAGCGCTCCCTTTTCCTATCTTTGTGTGCTTATTCCTCGGGTAAAACCGGGTATTTAACGGATAAATAAGTATTTCAGGTAAATAGGGAAGTTCAGGGGCAAAACTGTAATTTTGGACAATTTAGGGGCAAAAGTGCAAGATTCGGGCAACTATTGAAGATTCCATGAATAAGGAAGAAGTCAGGGGTGTAGATTGTAATTTGCCGTGCAAAGCACAGCGCGCCTGCCACGTCACCCCTGGAACGGCGTCGTTTCGCGCTTGCCTACGTCACGCCTGACGTCAGGTCGTCTTCTTCAACAACCGGGTCAGCCCGACCCGGTTCAGACCCGACCCGACCCGACCCGACCCGACCCGACCCGTACCGACCCGGCGACTTCTCCGACCGATTTCAGCCATTTTTCAATGCTTTTTCCGACGGTTCTCTGCCCAGATCGGCTGTCCTACTCCTCCCGAACATGATGGACCCATTTTCAAGCCTCCATGCACAAGTTTTGCATCTCCTCCAAGTCCACCAACTTCCATGGATGTGCAAGCTTGCAAGCTTGGTTCGGCGGCTTCTGTCCCGCGTTCCAGAGTGTCCAAACTCGCCAAACGACGGTGGGTTCATGCGGCGGCTTCATTCACGCAGTCCAGAAGGTTCAAGCTCGCCTCCAACTTCCAAAAATAGGCGGCGAGCTTCGGCGGCGGGCACAAGCCAGCCGGCCAGGGATTCCAAGCCCGCCGGAACGACCGACTTGAAGATATTTCTGTCCAAAATCTCCCCAAAACAGTTCCCTATATATATATTTCCTCCCCTAACCTAAAACACGCCTCCCAAATATCCAAAAGATACCCAAATAGCTTAGAAGTAGTTAGTTTAACTTAGTTTAGTTTAGTTTAATGTAATTTCTCACAACCCACACCACCTTAGTTATTTTATGTAACTAATATTGATGTTGGGAATTTGGTGTACTTTGTATATTATCTAATATATGTGTTGATTTTCTATCTTGAGCTTTAATTCATATATGTGTTGTTTGAATTAACTAATTCATAAGCATGTAATACAATTTAGATTATGCATGAATGATTATTAATGCATGTGTCTTTATTAATGGTTTTAGACTATCCTAGGTTTATAGGAATCAATTAATTAATTGGATAATTACACTTGTGCACCAATATCCCAACATCCCAAGTCTCATTACCACTTTTGCAAGATCATTGCATTAGATGGTAATTAGTTTAATTAGTTAGTTTAGTTAACTTAATTTAGATAATTGTAGTTGTAGTTTAGTTGATAGATTAATTAGTTACTAAGGAGATGACAATCCTTAGTTGTAGTGTAATTTAGTTGTAGCTAATGCCATCTTAGTTTAATTTAGCTATTAACTAGTTTAATTGCTTTCTTGCATCTTAGTATAATTTTAGTTTAAATGCTTGTTTGTGCCATCCTCCATCATTTTCTTTTTATGCATGTAAATATGTTGTAATTAGTGTAAATAGTATATAATAATAATATAAGACTAAAACCGATAAAAGGTACCTCACGACTTCCCTGTGGAACGAACCGTAGTTGCCGCTATGCGATCGTAACGATCCGTGCGCTTGCGGATAAACAAACGCGCCCCATTTATTTTACGATAGTTTATAGAATTATCGCGTGTCCCGCATGCGCCGATCGAGTTATTGGTGCCGTCGGGGATACTTTATTATAGTCCGTTTCGGGGCGCGTCAAGTTTTTGGCGCCGCTGCCGGGGACCTAAAAATGTGCAGCGTATATTTTGTTGGTTTTAGTCTTATTCTTATTTTATTTTCGTATTTTTATTGTTATTTTGTGTTTAGAGTTTGAGTCTCTTAATTATCTACTAACCATATTGCAAGTTTGCTATAAGATACATAGAATTGGATAGGTTTGGGGGTTTTTGGACTCCTTACTCATCATTTGTATAGCATGTGCTTGTAATAGTTGTTGGTGTGATTTTTGTGTGTGTAGGGGTAGGAATCGAGAAGAAGAAAAACCTACGGCGGGTCAAGTCCGCGGGAAGTTGCCAGCCCAACAAAGCCGCCGGGTTCTTTTTGAACCTTTGGCGAGACATGGAGGCGGGACATAACCCGCCGGACAGATGGAAGGAACCCGCGGGGTCTATGGCAACTTCACAGTGGCGGGACAAAGCCAGCCTTCCAGAAGGTCAGAACCCGCGGAGCGCTTTGAAGGAAGTCGGCGACCTCATGCAGCGGGACATAACCCGCCATCCAGATGGAAGGAACTCGCCGAGTTCACGACGACTTCATGCCGCGGGAATAAGCCCGCCTTCCAGAAGAGACGAAGCCGCTGCACCATCTGGAGGAACCACCGCGACTTCGTGCCGCAGGAATGAACCCGCCGACCTAAACCCGCCTACCACACCATTCACCAATACATCACTCCACGATGCACACCATCCTACGAATGCTAATTCTCAGGTCCAATATTCTACTTTTGAGCTTTTACTTCAAGTATATCTATTGCTTAGCTTAAGAGTGTGAATTGATTGTGTTGCCTAGTGATTAGGATTGGTTTTTGTAATGTGATTAGTGGTGGATAATTAGGATTGTAAATATATGTTTACATGTTAGTTGTAGATATTAGGATTGTATATATATGATTTTGTTGTATTTTTGTTTTTATTTTTGTTGTTGTTTTTCAAACCTTGTAAGGATGCCCTGTTTCGAAAATTTTGAGTAAAATGTTTCATAAAAACTGTACTAATCGGTGAAGAAATAAATTTTTCTGCCAACGCTGCATTCATAGTTTTTTCGATACGATTCCAACGGTATAAAGAACGTAAAGTTCTGGGTGGCGGTTTAAAAGTTATGACTACTTCTTCGACCGAAGGTCATGAACGTGCCCTGTTTTCAAAAATTTGCACGTGACCTATTTTTGACGTCTGTTTTTACACTTTTCCGAACTGAATTTTAAAATATTTTCTTCATGAAAAGTGTTCATTTGCATGTCTATATTCTTATCTCAAAATTTGAGCATGTTTTATGGAGTATCTTTGAAGATATGCATTGAAAAGCAGGCGTTGTTCGAGTTTTAAAAGTTGACGGTTTTTGTCGAAACATTTTTCCTCTATTTTCGATGCATCTCTCACATGGTGTTTTTTGTTTGTTTTTGTGTGTTTAGTTGTATATATATGTTAGAATGTTTTGTGCTCATATTTCCAAATCACGAATTCCTTGTCCATATACTTCAAGTTTACAACATTGCGGACAATGTTGAGTTTAGGTTTGGGGGTGTGGACACATTTGTGTCATTTTTTTTTTCATTTTTTGTGATTTTTTGTGTTGTATATATTGCGTTTTTGTGTTTTGTCCTAAAATTTTGAAATTTTTGCGCCCATCTTTGAATAAATTATTTGAATGAGATGTTTTGAGTAGTGCCGTTAAGGAATCTTTTGCATGAGTTAGTTGCTAAGTCCTGGATAACTTTTGTCAGTCTAGGATTGCTTTGCATGATGTGAAATTAGTCCCTTTCTCTTAGTGTCTAAGTGGACGAGAATCCGTACTCAATTGTTAGGATTAATAGTGGAGACTACCCGTGAGTTTTGTGCCTTAGCGTTCATTTCTAAGGGTAATTATGTTTCTACTCTTATACACTCTTCGAACATGTTTTTCATTGTGATCTCATCGTATCAATTGCATTGTTTGCCATAGAACATTCATAAATGTGGATAACATGTTGAATTCGTATTCCCATGATAGACGGACTTCTAGAAATGATATTAGGATTTTGTTGGTGTTTCACGAATAATCCTAAACACATCCGCATCCCTATTATGAGTGCTTCATTGTTGCATTGTTGAATTATGGCCAAACACTTAACCTAAACACATAAACCTACCACATCACCATCACAAACCACTAACCTAAACACTTAGCCTCACCTAAGTTATTAATCTTGTTAAGGTGTACAAATTAGAAGATTCAATTGATAAGCTCTAAAAGTTGTAAAAGCGTGTACTGAGGCGGATTTTATATTTGTGCTAAAAGAAAGGCTTTCAAAATATAAGTGTTAAAAATTGAGCACTTAAAGCTTTTGTACTTCAATGCAATGTTACTCAAAATTAGAGTAACCAATTAGCACAAATCGAAATTAAAGTTGTAGCCTAGACGCTTGTGTGAAAATATAAAGTTAAAGTTATATAGAGCTTAAAATTCTAAAATGTAATGTACAAACACCTTGACTTGGTTAGTAATTTTCCGTACCCTATCTCTACCATTTCCATACACTACACCCATGGCCAATACAAATTAGGGAGAGTCCGATTGATCTTTTAAGAAGTCTATTTCAGGAATGCAAATTTAATATGCTCTACCACGTTCATGGCATTCAATTCCTTCATGAGATCAATTCACTAAAAATGTGCTTTATTTCGAATACTCACATGCATTATATTTGATTTCCATTTACATAACTTCCAAAACGCATGTGTTTGATAGTGAGTGTGCCTAGGACTCTGAGAGAAAAATAGAGTGAAATCTAGTGAGGATTAGAGTCGAGGCGAATTACATTCGAGCATTTGAGTGTGTTGTATTTGATGCTATGCCATTTAGAGTGTGGGATTTACATTATGTGTTTCGGTCATTTGAATGACTTTATGTTACCCACCACTCAGCAGTTTTCACATGTGTGACTCCTCATATGCACAACCTTTTATATCTCATTTTATATGACTTCGCAAATTGCTTTTAATTTTAGTTTTTAATTGTTAGCTTTACGTTTGTGGGTATTGTAGCGGTAAACCCTCAGGAGACTTCACTCCTCCTACTAGGGACACCTAGGGGTTTAAAAGGCTTGTGGCACGTGCTAAGTGCCATCATTTCTCCCACGAAAGCGGACTAATTAGTTTATGCTTTATTTATGCTTTAGTAGTGTTAATTGTTAGTTTTTGTTTTACTCGAGGACGAGCAAAAGTTAGGTTTGGGGGTCTGATCGCGCTCCAAATGTTCACATTTAGCGCTCCATTTTCCTATCTTTTTGTGCTTATTCCTCGGGTAAAACCGGGTATTTAACGGATAAATAAGTGTTTCAGGTAAATAGGGAAGTTCAGGGGCAAAACTGTAATTTTGGACAATTCAGGGGCAAAAGTGTAAGATTCGGGCAACTATTGAAGATTCCGTGAATAAGGAAGAAGTTAGGGGTGTAGATTGTAATTTGCCACGCAAAGCACAGCGCGCCTGCCACGTCACCCCTGGAACGGCATCGTTTCGCGCTTGCCTGCGTCACGCTGACGTCAGGTCGTCTTCTTCAGCAACCGGGTCATCAACCAAATTAAAATAATTGAATCCATCCAAAATAATGGCCCCATGCAAAATAATTGAATCCATCCAGATCATCAACCAAATTAAAAAGCCAATTGGTGACTTTTTTATCATAAGGCTGACCAAACAAAACATTGTTTGCTATTAGCAAAAATGCCATCTTAAACGAATTGTCGGGCTCTAGGAAGTTGCGTGCTAAAAACTGATCATACACTGTGGACAATTTCAAATCGTGGCCTTCTTCTCCAGGCCAATACCTTTCCCGGATGTCGTTTGCATTTCCCACGTACGGCGTGTTTATAATGTCTGAGAGTTCATCGAACCGTAGATCAGTAACCAAACAAAATTCCCTCTGTCCAAATCTTGCATTTTTGCCACCTAACGACATAAACAATTTGTTCTATGCTGCACCATCTACCGTAATTTCCCTCAACAGTACACTGTGCACAATCTAAAAGCTAAAAACAACCAGTTTGTGGGGAAGTTGCTGAATTGCTTGAAACAACTGGTCATGAATTGATTGTGCTTCCCTTCCTTGCATAAGATATCCTCTATCGTAGCTATGTTCTTCAACCTACAACCGACGTTGATTAATACTTATTTATTCCATTTTACCTTCAGATACTAGTCATAATCGATGTTTTCCATCTTCACAATTCAAATAACTTGGGTTCAATTAAGTAAACACACAAGTAAACAATAATTAAACACACCAATTCACAAAAATTAAACACACCAGTCATGCCCAATTAAACACACAGTTCAAAACAATTAAACACACCAGTTAACAACTACGAAACAAACCAATCATGCCCAATTAAACACACCACTCATGGCTAATTAAACACACCAGTTCACATCATTTAAACACACCAGCTCAGATCATTTAAACACACCCTCAATTCATTTAAACACACCAGTTCACATCATTTAAACACACCCCTCAATTCATTTAAACACACCCGTCCACATCATTTAAACACACCCTCAATTCATTTAAACACACCAGTTCACATCATTTAAACACACCCTCAATTCATTTAAACACACCAGTTCACATCATTTGAACACGCCAGTTCTCATCATTTAAACACACCCTCATTTCATTTAAACACACCAGTTCACATCATGCGGATTCCATCAACTTACAAACCTAACCTACAAACACTTTATGCGATCTGGGTCAATTCTCATATGCCAGCAAAACTACAAGGCCAAGAACCCAAACAACACATGCATCAAACACAACCAGGCAACAAAAAAAAACTCAATTTAAAATCAAAATCAAAATCATAATCGAAATCGAAATAAAAAAATAACATATATTTAAATCAAAATTGACTCAAATCAAAATCGAAATTGAAATCAAAATCAACCCCATCTCAAATGCACAAATGCAACCAAAAATAGAAATAAAAAGAAACCCTAAAAAAAATGCACAAGTGCAAACCTTTTCGTTTCTTCAACGCTACCGTGGAATACACCGGTGATTTGAATCAAACCGAGTCGGGGTCGAATCACAGTCGTTGGTCTCTCGCTTGACTTTAGACCAGGGTCGAATCTCTTCGTCGTGTCTTGGGTTGGGGTCGGGTCTTGCTCCTCTCTCCGTCTTCACCGTCTTCACCGTCGTCATCGTCGGGTCTTGGTTGTCTTGGTCGTCGTCGGATCTGGTCTCTCTTTGTGGTTTCAAAAACTGAAACAATTTAATTTTTACTTTGCTTTTCAAATGGATGTTTTACTCTTTTTTTTTTATTTGATTTGTTTATTAACTCATTTTTATTATCTTTTGTTTTATTTTGTTTTGTTTTGTTTTTTTAATTCTTTTTCATTGAAGGGCAATTCTGTCCCAAAAGTGGATATTTTGACAAAAACAATAAAAATGATAATCTTGGGTAAAAACAATAAACCCACTAATTTTTTGGCTAGTTTTGGGGGTGTATTTAATTAGGATTTCGAAAGACTTTTAAAGACTTTTTTTAAGTTGATGACTTTTACAAATTTTATAGACTTTTATAGACTTTTATAGACTTTACAAGATTACGAAAAACTTTTATAGACTTTTATTTAAAAGACTTTCATAGACTTTCATTTCAAAAGACTTTCATAGACTTTCATTTGAAAAGACTTTTATAGACATTTATAGACTTTTATTGACTTTTAAATATAATGTATACTTTGTTTTAACAAAATTATATATATTTATCATGTCAATAAAAAAAAAAAAAATTCAAATGAATAAATAATAATAAAAAAAAAACATCATTAAGTAAACTTGAAGCATTCATGTCTATATATGTGATTTTAAAATTTTTATTTTTATTATAATTATATTTTGCATTATAAAGACATTATACTCCTTTTTTTTTTTTTTTTTTTAATATTTAGTCAAAAATTTATTTGTTTTTTATAATTAGTCAAAATATTATAAATTTTCTTTCAGAATAAATGTAACAAACCGACAATAATATTAACGTTTACATGTCTCTATGAAAGAATGACAATGAGTATAAAAAATCTACCAAAAATTTATTCGAGTTACTAAAGATAAAACATAAAAAACCGTACCTAGTTGCTGAATAAGACCCCTGCCTAAAAGTGGGTAGTTTGATATTGATTGTAGTTACATTGAGTCACGCTCATACGTGACTTTGATTATGACATATTGGCATGGTTAAATAATGGTTTTTGTCTTTACATATGATATATTTACATAAATGAAGTTCATTTGATTTGTTTCGGTGTTATTTAGTTGCTTTGAAAATATAGGTAAAAAAATATGAAATCTCTCATTCTTAATTGCATAGCTGATGAAGAGTTGTTTTATATTATTTTTTAGTTAATTGTTTTTTGTTATAGACCGTTAATGTTTGTATGTTTTTTTTTTTTTTTAATGTTTATTCATTTTAAAGTTATTCATTTTATTTTATTTATTAAATTTGTTAAGAATGAGTGTGCTTTTATTTGAAAATATAACATATGTTTGGTGGTTGATGTTTTTCAAAGAGTTTTATGTTTTTTTTCTAAAGTGAATTTTTTTTTATTTTTTTATTTTTTTTTTAAGTCATTCAAAGTCTTTAGTAGGAATGGAAGACAATTTGTGAGATTTGTTATAACAAAAATTCATTAAAAATCATTGATATTTTAAAGTCATTAAAAGTCATTGAAATTTTGAATACCTCCTAACTTTCATAGACTGTTAAAAAGTCTTGATTAAATACCACACAGACTTTTTAAAAGTCTATATTGAATACTCTATCACTTTTATAGAGTCGTTAAAAGTTTACATTTAATATACCTAAACTTTTTAATTCCATAAATACCATTAAAAGTCTTTTAAAATCCTAATTGAATACACCCTCCTTAAAGTTCTCCCTAAAAAATGTTAAAGATCACTGCTTTGACCGATTCAAAGGAGATGTCAGAAGTCAAAAGTCACGGGTCAACGATCAACAAACATTCAGACTTGAGAGTTGAGAGCCGCCATTAAATATCTCCCAATTCACACAATCAAATTAATAAACCAAAAATAAAGAAGGCATGTCTCTCTTGTTCCTCTTCGTGTTCCTCCTCTCAAGTGTCTCTCCATCATCGTCCCAACAACAACCCCGGAACATTTCTTCTTTCTCTTCTGTAGACTCCCCATGGCTTCCAAACCAGAACCGAATCCTCCTCTCTACCAACTCAGTCTTCGCCGCCGGTTTTCGACCCAAACCCAGTTCACCAAACCTCTATACCTTCTCTGTTTGGTATCACATCTCTAAAACCACAATCTTCTGGTCTGCTAACGAAAACTCTCCGGTCAACAGAAACGACTCTCTAGTCATCACCAACACAGGTCAGCTCCGTTTGGTCAACTCTTCTTCAGGTGTGAACTTGTGGCCTGGAACCGTATCTGGTACTTCAAACTCTACCCAACTCCGGTTACATGACGATGGAAATCTTGTCTATGGATCGATCTGGCAGAGTTTTGAGCATCCAACGGATACAATCTTGCCTAATCAGATTATGCAAAACAGCACAATTTTGGTGTCAAAGAATGGTAATTACAGATTCAGGAATTCTAAGGAGCTTGTTTACGCTTCATATAATGACAGTTACTGGAAGACAGATAACGCGTTTCAAAGGCTTGGCGAAGATGGTAGGGTGACTAAAGAAAACGGAGATTCAGTGGTCACATCAGATGTCGGTGATCAGAATCTGCGCAGATTGACTCTTGACGATGATGGAAATCTCAGAATTTACAGTTTTGATACCAATCATAGTAATTGGACCATAGTTTGGCAAGCTGTGCAAGAATTTTGTACAATTCATGGTGTTTGCGGGCCTAATGCGATATGCGTGGACGAACAGACCCAAAATGCTTCAACATGTGTTTGTCCATCCGGATTCAAGCCCAATACCAGCCAAGTAAATTCTTGTGAAAGGAAAATTCCGCTCACAGATCTACATAACACCAAGTTTCTACGGCTCGATTATGTTAACTTCTCAGGTGGGTCGAACCAGACTGATCTTGTGGTCAAGAATTTCTCAATTTGCGAATCAAGTTGCTTTAGTAACCCACACTGTCTCGGTTTCGGGTTCAAATTTGATGGTAAAGGTTATTGTGTGCTTCAACTTCATCGGTTACTATTCGGGTTCTGGTCTCCAGGCAAAGAAATGGCTATGTTTTTGCGGGTTGACAAATCTGAAACCGATCAGCCAAACTTTAATGGCATGACCAGTTTGTTGGAAACCACGTGTCCTGTTCGAATCAGTCTCCCTCTGCCGCCTGAAGATTCGAATACCACAACACGCAACATAGTTATAGTGTGTACACTTTTTGCTGCTGAGCTTATCTCTGGAGCCTTGTTTTTCTGGGCATTTTGAAGAAATATATCAAATACAGAGACATGGCTCGAACCTTTGGTCTTGAATTGTTGCCAGCTGGAGGACCCAAAAGGTTCACATACGCAGAGCTTAAAGCAGCCACCAAAGATTTCTCGGACTTTATTGGAAGAGGTGGATTTGGTGATGTTTATAAAGGGGAATTACCCGATCACCGTGTCGTTGCGGTGAAGTGCTTGAAACATGTCACCGGCGGCGACGCTGAGTTCTGGGCGGAGGTCACCATTATTGCCCGGATGCACCACCTCAATTTGGTCAGGCTTTGGGGTTTTTGTGCTGAGAAAGGTCAAAGAATACTTGTCTATGAGCATGTGCCTAATGGTTCACTTGATAAATACCTTTTTCAAGTGGGTCGGATCGGGTCATCAAGGCGAGGGATGGAGCTGGATCCGGACACTGAGAATCCGGAGAATCCGGTTCTTGATTGGAGCATCCGTTACCGTATTGCGCTTGGAGTGGCAAGGGCTATTGCTTATTTGCACGAGGAGTGTTTGGAGTGGGTGTTACATTGCGATATAAAACCCGAAAACATTCTTTTAGGGGATGATTTCTGTCCGAAAATATCTGATTTCGGGTTGGCGAAATTAAAGAAAAAGGAAGATTTTGTGAGTATGTCTCGGATCCGAGGGACTCGTGGGTATATGGCGCCCGAATGGATAAAATCGGATCAGATTACTTCAAAGGCCGACGTGTACAGTTTTGGAATGGTTTTGCTAGAGATTGTTATTGGGGTTAGGAGCTTTGAGATCCAAGGGTCGCAGATGAACAGCGAGGATTGGTATTTCCCAAATTGGGCATTTGATAAAGTGTTTAAGGAAATGAAAGTGGAGGACATTTTGGACCGTCACATTAAGAATTCCTATGACAGGCGGTTGCATTTTGATATGGTGGATCGCATGGTGAAAACGGCAATGTGGTGCCTTCAAGATCGGCCAGATATGAGGCCATCAATGGGGAAGGTAGCTAAGATGTTGGAAGGAACGGTGGAGATCACAGAGCCTAAAAAGCCCACCATCTTCTTCTTAGGAGATGAGTAGAATATTAGTATGTTTTTTTATGTGCTGCTTACTTGGATTTGAAATATGTAAATATAATCAAAGAGTGCAAATGAGAATAATTGAGTTGAATTTCGTTTCATGTCCAAATTAAATGTTGACTATTTGTTTATCTCTTCTTTTTTTTTTTTTTAAAGAAAAAAAAAATAATAATAAGTAAGAAAGAGTGAGAGAAACGAGAGAGATGATAACTTTATTGTATTGATTTCAAGGAACCATTTACAAAATCATGAGATCTCTATTTATAGAGTTCACAAGGTAGCACCACTTGCATAAAATAATGATGATGAAGTTAAGCAAGTGGATCAAGTTAGCGCTGGCAAAATGGGCCGAGCTTTGGTGGGCCACCTATTCCGGCCTGTTTTGTTCACGGGCTTGGGCCAGGTCGGCCCGCTAGATTAACAGGTCAGGCCCAAGACTGTTAATCTAGCGGTTCAGGCTGGGCCCAATTGGCACCGTCGCGGGCCGGGCCTAGTAAGGCCCGCCAGGCCCGCAAGCCCAAAAAAAATTTGAAAATTTTGAATCTGGTGAGCCCAAACAGGCCGGCCCACGGGCACCCTGTTTAGGCCCGCTATATTCAAAATTTAATTTATTATTTTTTTTTTTTCAAATTTTGAATTGAGGGGTGGCTTTTGTAATTTACCTGCTGACCGTTGGTGACCGTTTGGGGAGGAAAAAAATATCCAAAACTTTTCAAAATTACATTTTTTTTTTAAATCTTTTACAATTTTTTCCAATTTTACCCTTACCTAACATTTTCCTATAAATACACCGTCACCCTCACCTCATTCTCTACATTTTCTCTACTTCCCTACTATCTTATTCTCTCTATTCTCTACAATCTCCAACATCTCTCACTCACTCTTTCAACTATTTTGTAATTTATTTTATTTATTTAATATATTATTTATATACTATATACTATTATACTAATATACTATACACTATACATTATATATTATATATTTACATACCTCCCACTCTTTAGTCTCTACTCTCTACATATTCTAAGGCTTTTACTCTCAGGTATTGTCTTTTTTTTATTTTTTATTTTTTATTTTTTTATTAACTTTCATTTGTTATTTAATTATTAACTATTATTAATATGTTTATAACTAATGTTATTATTTGTTATGTTGTTAGGTATCCAATTGATTAATTAATTCAACACTCTCAACTCTCAAGCCTCCAATTTAAGGTTAGTATGTCTACTTCTCTACTTTTGTTAATTGTTATTAATAACTTTTTATATAGTAATTATTATTATTTAGTATTTAGTGATTAGTATAATAGTATGTGTGCAGTTAATATTGTTAGTAATATGTTAATTTTATGTTTTTTTTTTTTTTTTTGTGAGTTTAACAACAAAATAATAACCAAAAAAATTAATTCCAAATTTTTTTCAAAATTTTCGAAATTATTATTATATTAGGAAGATTATGTTTTTTTTTTTTTTTTTTGGTGAGTTTAATAACAAAATAATAATCAAAAAAATTAATTCCTAATTTTTTTCAAAATTTTCGAAATTATTATTATATTAGAAAGATTATGTTTTTTTTTTTTTTTTTTTTTTTTTTTTTTTTTTTTTTTTTTTTTTTTTTTTGTAGAGTTTAAAAGAAAATAGTAATTTAGAAAAAATAATTCCAAATTTTTTTAAAATTTTTGAAATTAATAAGATATGATTATGTTTTTTTGTAGAGTTGAAGAAATAAGAAGAAAATAATAATTTTGAAAAATTAATTCCGATTTTTTAAAATTTTTTTTGAAATTAATAATATATTAGAATGATTATGTTTTTTTTTTTTTTTTTCGGTACAGTAACTAGAGTTTAAGAAGAAAATAATAATTTAGAAAAATTAATTTTTAAATTTTTTTTAAATTTTTTTAAATTGTTAATGATTTTTTTTTTTTTTTTTTTTTGAGTTTAAGAAATAAGAAGAAAATAATAATTTAGAAAAATTAATTCCGAATTTTTTAATTTTTTTTTTTGTAGTTAATAATATATTAGAATGATTATTTTTTATTTTTTATTATTATTATTTTTTTTTTGTAGAGTAACTAGAGTTTAAGAAGAAAATAATAATTTAGAAAAATTAATTCTGAATTTTTTAAAATTTTTTTTAAATTAATAATGATTATTTTTTGTTGTTGTTGAGTTTAAGAAATAAGAAGAAAATAATAATTTAGAAAAATTAATTCCAAAATTTTTTAATTTTTTTTAAATTAATAATATATTAGAATGATTATGTAAATGTAAAGTTGAAGAAATAAGAAGAAAAAAATCATTTCGATTTTTTTTGCCAATTTTTTGAAATTAATAATATAAATTATTGGCATCATAATATCAAAATTCAAATATTAAGTTTGCGCATATATAGTGCATACTGAGTACTCTATCAACAAAATTTTCAAAGTTACGAGTCCTACTTATGAATGTCCAAAGATTCTTCCATCTAGATGACAAGACACAGGTTTTAACAGCATCTCAGATGCTGTTAAAACCTATGTTTTGTCATTGAGATGGAAAAAATATCTGGACGTTCATTACAATCTTAATTTTGATAATTAAGATTATAAACTTGGTATCGACGAGTCACTTTAAGAATTTAGTGGACAGAGTACTTAGTATTTGTCAATGCAAAAGATATTCAAGATTTTACTCTCTCTTATACTTTGCAGTAGAACACAATGTGCAACGCAATGTGCGCAAACTTAATACGTTTTTTTTAAAAAAAAATTAATTCCGATTTTTTAGAGTTTAACAACAAAATAATAATTAAAAAAAAATTACTATGTTTAATTGTGTAAATGTATAATTGTATATTTGTAATTTTGTATGTTTAATTTGTTATTTGTATAAATGTACATTTAATCATTTGTATCTGTCCACAAAACTCTCAAAGTTACGAGTCCTACCAAGTAACGAGTCCTATTGTTGAACATCAAGTGATTTTTCCATCTTGATGATAAGACACAGGTTTTACTGTTAAAACCTCTGTCTCGTCATCGAGATAGATAAATCTCTGGACATTCATTTACAATCTTAATTTTGATGATTAATTGATTATGATTATAAACTTAGTACCGACGAGTCACTTTCAGAATTTAGTGGACAGGGTACTCAGTATTTGTCAATGCAAATTTTGATGAATATGTTTTTTTTAGAAAAATTAATTCCAATTTTTTTAAAAAAAAAAATTGTTGAAATTAATAATATATTATAATGATTATGTTTTTTTTAGAGTTTAACAACAAAATAATAATTAAAAAAAAATTACAATGTTTAATTGTGTAAATGTATAATTGTATATTTGTAATTTTGTATGTTTAATTTGTTATTTGTATAAATGTATAATTGTATATTTACTATGTTTAATGTGACATTTAATCATTTATTTAATTATAATCTTAGGAAAATGAATCCTGAAGACTCGAACCTGAACCCCGACGACTATTTGTCGGACGAGGAGATCAACCGATTATTCGGTGAGTTCCATACCAATCTCGATCCCCTTAGTACTACAAGTGCGGGACCTTCTTCCTCGACACTAAATACGAGTAAGAAAAGGAAGAAGAAGAAATTTGAGGTGTGGGATTGCTTTAACCCTGTAATGGTAAAGAATACAGATGGTACTGAAGTTGAGCATGCCCAATATAAGTATTGTCAATCTTTACTCACTGGTTCAAGTAAGGGAACTAGTCATCTCAAGAGTCATAAAGACAAATGCATGGCTTCCCATGGGCAAGTCGATACAACTCGACAAACCCAACTGCAACGGAACCCAGATGGTTCTGTGAGTACATGGTAGTATGACCCTGACCGGGTCAGAGAGCAGGCGGTGTTGTACTGCGTTGCAACTGACCAACCCATAGGTTTTCAAGATAACCCCCATTTTCAATATTTTATAAATAATGCTTTTAACCCCCAATATGTCCCTGTTTCTAGAAACACAACTAGGAGCGATTTGATTTGTACTTTTTAAAAACGTAGGACTGAATTGATTTATGAATTTCAAAACATTTCTTTTTCAATTGCATTAATGTCCGACATCTAGACCAAACGTTCAAAACAAGATTATTTATGTGTCACTGGACACTATGTAGACACCCAATGGATTTTACAAAAAAAGCTCCTTGGTTTTCGTGTCATGGATTATTCACACACTACACAAAATATTTTTCAGGTTATTATGTCCGTTATAGAAGATTATGGCATTCATAACCGCATCATGTCAATTACTTTGGATAATGCATCTGCTAACTCCAAAGCTATAGATTATTTCATTAATTCTAACATCCCTAATATTGTGGGAAAATTTTTCCACGCCCGTTGTGCATGTCACATTATCAACTTGATTGTAAAATTAGGTTTAAAGCAGGTGGAAATTGAATCGACAATATTAGGGCGGCTTTGGGTTGGATTATGACATCTAGCCAAAGAATTGTTGAGTTTGCCAGATTTTGTAAATCAAAGGACCTAATACCCCGTAAGTTCCAAACAGATATGCCGATAAGGTGGAACTCAACATATTTAATGTTGAAATCTGCTTTACCATATGCTAAGGAAATTACTAGTTTTTATAACCCGAACACCACCAACGACCCCGGACGTGAAAAACTCACGGATGGTGATTGGTATATGGCCACTGTTTTTGTTAAATTTTTAAAAGTTTTTGATGATGCTATTGTAGAACTTTCTGGGGTTTATTACCCCACATCTCCTCTTGCACTTCATAAACTTTATGACATGGCTGATTTACTTAGACAATGTAGTGAACATTTGATGGTAGCTTCTGCTGTTGCTAGTATGCAAAAAAAAATTGTAAAATATTGGGGGGGAATTCCTCTTTTGTATGCCTTTGGTATTGTTGTAGATCCTAGGTTTAGATTTAATGGTTTAGAAGTATTTTCCAAAGAATTGGGTGAGGCTCTGGGATTAAGTGAAACGGATGTTGCTGAACATCTTAGTACACTGAAATCTCAAATGTTCGAGGTTTTTTCTATTTATGAGAACAGGTACAACGACGGAACAACGGAACCGGCGCCTCCTTAGCAACAATCCCAACAACAATCGAAGCTCATGAGAATTTTTTTTAACAAGGCCACAACTTCTCGCACTTCAGGAAGTTCGAGTCAGAGTCAAAGTCAAGGTCAACGACAACACATGGTGCTGAACAAATATCTGACTACGGAGTACTCCATCATGGACAACGATGACTTCACAACCAACAATCTTCTGAAATGGTGGCACGGCAAGAGAAACAGCTTCCCCATTCTATCGAGATTAGCATGTTAAGTCCTTGCTATCCCGGTTTCAACAGTATCATTGGAGCAGGTGTTCAACACGGCCGGATGAATACTAGAAGAAAGAAGATGTTCATTGGCCCCTGATACGGTGGAAGCTTTGACCTGCCTTAAGGATTGGGAAAATGCAAGATTCAAACGACAACATCAACTGGAAAATAAAGAACTCATGGATGACTTCTCCAGCATGACCATCGAAGAGAGTTCTGGTAGCAACCAGCCGACGAGCTGATGTAATTGTAAATACTTAAATTTTTTTTTTTTTTTTTTTTTTCCGATTGCACTCTTTTTCCCTTACCAAGTTTTTATCCCATTGGGTTTTTCTGGTAAGATTTTTAACGAGGCAATCATGATTTGTAATTTATACTTTTCACCACAAATTTAATACGAAATTACAAAAATATTATTCATCGAAAATTAATTAAGTGTTGTATAAAATGAAAAATGTTATATTTCATATTAAAATTATTACATTAATAATTGCACAAAATTATTAGTTTATTACAATGTATAAAAAATAATATTGCATAAAAAAAATTGTTTTTTTTTTTTTAAAAAAAAATTCGAAGCCCATTGGGCTCGGCCCGTTAAGGCCCTAACGGGCCGGCCCGCCCCGCCATAGGCCCGGCTTGTGCCTAGCCCAGCCTGTCCTAGCACAGCCATGGGCCTAGGCTGGGCACCCCATCCCCACCAATAGGGCGGCCCACCCCAGCTTGTTTCCCTTACAGGCCGAGCTCGGATTGGCCTGTTAAGCAAAATGGGCCTAAGGGGCCCGGGTCCAATGGGGCAGGCCGGCCGGCCTGTTTTGCCACCACTGGATCAAGTAGAGAAGAGTTTGGCACTTAGGTGGTGGAACAAGTTGGAGAGGTGAGGTGGTGGAAAGCCATCCAATTAAAACACTTCGAGCATTTCCAAAAGTCTCCCTTGGAGACTCCCTTATTTATGGGTGTATGTTATTGCAAGGGACTATTAAGGGAGTATGTGATCCAACAATACTCCCTTAAATGGCCCATTTAATAATTTTTTTTTATTATTTAAATGTTAGATATTGTGTTTAAATATTAGATGATGTTTGTCAATTATGAGTTTTAAATATATGGAGTTTTTCAAGAAAATAAAATAATCTTAAATAGGTGGAGCCCATTTTAAAGGGGTCTGAAAACACCCTTAATTAAGGGAGTGAACTCAACCAGAGTACAATTAAGAGCATCTCCAACAGTCTCCCTTAAAGACATCCCTTATCTTAATTAAGGGAGTAAATGAATTTTTTCAACTCCAACAGGTCCCTAAATAGCTCCCTTAATTGTGTTCTGGTGGAGCTCACTCCCTTAATTAAGGAGTGTTTTTAGACCCTCTTAAAGTTGGCTCCACATATTTAAGATTATTTTATTTTCTTGAAAAACTCAATTGATGGATAATTGTGCTTGACAAACAATATATAATATTTAAACACAATATCTAACATTTAAATAATAATAAAAAATTATTAAAAGGGGTCATTTAAGGGAGTATTGTTAGAGCACATACTCCCTTAATGATCCCTTGCAATAACATACACCTTTAAATAAGGGAGCCTTCAAAGGAGACTGTTGGAGATACTTTAAGGGAGCCATTTAGGGAGCTGTTGGAGCTACAAAAATACACATACTCCCTTAATTAAACTAAGAGATGTCTTCAAGAGAGATTGTTGGAGATGCTCTTCCCCTTGGATTTCCACCATTTATATTGTAATTTTCTAGGAATAATCCAATGAGACAAAACCTTAGCGAAATATATTTAATGATCTTCTGGATCAAGTGGTGTTGGACGTGTTCATGACTGGCTCATTAAAAACCTTGTCAGGAAAACACAATGGGATAAAACCTGATCGAAAGAGAAAAATAGTATAGTGCACATAAATGTCTAGAATTTTTTTTTTCTTCAAAACATTTCTCATATTTATATTTTGCTAGAAAAAACCTAATGGGATAAAAACCTGAGCAAATATATTCATTGATATATTGGATCGAAATAATATTTATGATGACCTTTTGGATCAAGGTAACATATATACGATAATTAGCAAGATCAAAGTAATATTTATAATGATCTTCTTGAACAAGACAACATATATACGATGATCTACTGGATCAATGTAATTTTTATGATGATCTTCATGGATCAAATGATTTTTGGGTGTGTTTAGAGAATTACCTCATTAAAAACCTTACCAGGAAAACCCAATGGGACAAAAACCTGATCGAAAGTAAAAAGAGTACAATTCACATATGCCCCAATATAATTAATATACTTCATTTGATATGTTTCCCCTGATAAAAATTCTTTTGAAGCAATCTTCTAGATTGCTAAACTGACGCATACAAATGTTTATTTCATGAAATCAAATAACATCATAAATGATGATCAAGACAACATATATACAATGATCTACTGGATCAATGTAATTTTATGATGATCTTTATGGATCAAATGATTTTTTGGTGTGTTTAGAGAATTGCCTCATTAAAAACTTTATCAGGAAAACCCAATGGGACGAAAACCTGATCGAAAGTAAAAAAGAGTACAATGCACATATGCCCCAATATAATTAATATACTTCATTTGATATGCTTTCCCTGATAAAAATTCTTTTGAAGCAATCTTCTAGATTGCTAAGCTGATGCATACAAATGTTTATTTCATGAAATCAAATAACATCATAAATGATTGAAGGGAGTACAAGCAAAGACTTGTTTTATGAAGCGTTATTTAAATTGTTGTGCCATTATAGGTAAAAACATGTCTCGTTTGTGAACGAACCTTTTAGGGAACATAAAGATATCCGGCATCAGCATAATCAAGTAAATTTGAAAAATTATTAGATTTTGTATAAAATAATCCTAAATCTTTCGTTCCACTAAGGTAACGGAAAATATGTTTAATTTCATTCCAATGCTTTTAAGTTTGAGTTGGTGCTTGCCGCGCCCTGAAACGGTTCTAATAAAGTATCCACGGTGGCGCCAACGACTTGGTCGGCGCACGCGGGACATGACAATTCTATAAATTGTCAGTAAATGATGGGGCGTGTGAATTTATCCGTAAGCGCACGGATCGTTACGATCGAATAGCGGCAAGTACGGTTCGTTCCACAGGGAATGTGAGGTACCTTTTATCGGTTCTAGTCTTATATATATTATATACTATTTACACTAATTACAACATATTTACATGCAAGAAAAGTAAAGCATGGTGGAGGATGGCATGTAAGCAATTAAACTAACTAATAACTAAATTAAACTAAGATGGCAAATTAACTAAATTACACTACATCAATTAAAACTAATTAAACTACAATTACACTAAGATGATTTTAATCTAAATTACACTAACTAACTAAACTAATTAACTAATTACCATCTAATGCAATGGTCTTGCAAAAGTGATAATGAGAGATGGGATGTTGGGATATTGGTGTACAAGTGCAATCACCCAATCAATTAGTTGATTTCTAATGATTACCTAGGATAGTCTAAAACCTTTAATCAAGACACATACATCAAGAGTTATTCATGCATGGTATAAATTGTATTACATGTTAATCAATTTATCAATTCAATCAACACATATATGAATTAAAGCTCAACATAGAAAATCAACAAATAGAATAGATAATATACAAAGTACAACAAATCCCAACATCAATATTTAGTTACATAAAATAACTAAGGTGGTGTGGGTGTGGTGAGAGGATACGTAGGCAACTTAATTATGGTAAAAATTAAGTGCAAGGCTAATAACTTTACAATTATTTTTTTTTTAGTTTTATTTTAATTTAATTTTGTAATTTGTCATTTGTTTATTTTATTTTATTTTCGGTCGGGTGATCTAACTTCCAACATCCAATAAACCCAATGAATTTTATTTAATTTTATTTTGTAATTTGTCATTTATATATTTTATTTTATTCAATTATAATCTACAACTTATAAGTTACAAGTTAGAACTTAGAAGTCTTTTTTTTTTTTTTTTTTTTTTTTTTTTTTTGTTATTAAAAAAAAAAAAAAAAGGTTCCAAACCGTCGGTTCCTATGGAACCGGAACCGGAACCGGTACTAAGCCGGTTCCGGTTCCGGTTCCAAGGTTAAGCCGGTTCCGGTTCCGGTTCCAAGGTTAAGCCGGTTCCGGTTCCGGTTCCGATTCCGATTCCACCAAACCTTGGAACCGGAACCGTGCCACCTCTAGGTTCCGATTTTGGTTTTGGTGACCTCGGAACTGGAATTGCTGGCTCTAAACCGAGAACCGAACCAAACTGAACTGGAACTGACACTATGTCTAGCTATAGCCAAGGATGTTTTAGACTTTTGGTGAGTCATTGCAGAAAAGAAGAATTTGAGTCAAAGTTATTTATATCTCAATCCCCACCCTAACTACAGTGAAGTCATTTATTTTTTTGAATTAACTACAGTGAAGTCATTGTTAAATGTTAATTAATTAATCACATAAAAGGTATAAAATGAATCAATCAGCAGAACTTTTTAAAAAATAATAATAATAATAATGAAGTAGATTGTGATTTAATGAATTAGGACCAACAAGAATCTTTTTTTTTTTTTTTTTTGAAATATTATATTATTACATAAATCGGGGTTTTTTGGAGAGAGGGGACGTGAATCTGTAACCTCGTGATACAGGTGTGAAAGATTTTATCACCGGACTAACCTCATCTTGTTATGACCCACAAGAATCTTATCATGCATGGATTGGAAACACATTTAATTAATTAATAGCTTTGCATTTCGTATTTATAAACAAGTCTTTGAAGACCATGACTATCAGTCTCTTTTAGGCCCATCAAACACGATTTAGTATGCAGTCCATTTTAGTGTAGGACCTGCAATGCATGTGTTACTCACTTTTTATCACTTTGTGATGCAAAGGGAAAATTCACAAAACAACATTCGATAAAAGAAAAGGGATAAACGATTCAGATCCGTTGATTCGCGTATAAATACCGGAAGCAAACCCTACTATTATGCTGTTGATCCACGCATGGATACCAGGATAACAGTCTTCAAATACGTTGATCTTCACAAGATGCCATAAATGGAAGATAAAGAGAAGCTTCTCTCATTTTTATTCATTCAACAACTTCTGATTTTTTTTTTAACCTAATACAAGCTATTAAATAAGGAAAAGCAACCTAAAACTATTAGGATTCAATATCCTGTAAATTCCTAAACAAAATAAAACAACCGAATCTCTAGAGTTCCTTATCTTCTAAAACTCCTAAATAGGAGCTCTAAAACAACTAAACTAAATTGGGAAGGAATCCCAAAATAAAGGAACAAAAACGAATTGTAAATAAAATAGGAAATAGCCATCTTGTTGCGCACGAAACTAAATGACCAAATTCGGGCCTACTGCAGCCCATTAGAGAAAATGGAGTCTTCATAACAATTGTAGGGCTCGTCTGGGGCTTTCCGAAAAAATATTATAATAGCAAATCCGACCATGTTTGATCTTTGTAGAGGCCCACGAAGTCCAGCCCAATTTTTGGTGCTCCACGTGACGATCAAGAACGAACTCGACACCCGATCTGCATCATTCTCCCCAGGCTGAAAAGAATTCGACCTCAAATTCGGTATGGCATTGGTATCAC
The DNA here is from genome assembly GCA_030490815.1 of Acer saccharum. Classification (NCBI taxonomy): domain Eukaryota; kingdom Viridiplantae; phylum Streptophyta; class Magnoliopsida; order Sapindales; family Sapindaceae; genus Acer; species Acer saccharum. The sequence continues at coordinate 42,492,188 of CM059873.1, forward strand.
TGCTTGCTGAGTTGCAATTCATTCAATTTTTAGCTCATGATCTTTAGGCATCATTATTTATTATATAAAACAAATGCCAAAGGTGGCTTTCTTCTCGTCTTACTATGATTTATAACCAGTTACAAAAATTACCTCTTATGATAATTTGTTAATTTCTCTTGTTATTATATATATAGGAAGCTTTTCAATTGTTTTTCCTTTATCATTTTTTTTTTTTTTTTAATTTTAGCGATACTAGTAAAAATTGAAAAATTAGATAGTACGTACATTCAAAGATTTAATTAATTAGGTTTCGGTGGTATGTGGTGTGCCAATTAAATGTCTTCAAGGGATATTTATAACATTACTAGTCATTATTATATTTTAATCTAACGGTTCATAAAAGTTAAGTTTTTTTTTTTTTCTTTAAAAAAAAAAAGTCGATCATTGATTTGAGACAATGTATTGGAATTGATCCGTTGTTATCCATGGAAGATACATATAATCCTGTTGTGCAACTGTGCAAGCCTTCAGAGTTCAGTGCGTATATGCATGGTCTAATTAATACGGTGCTCACAACTCTGTCATGTATATCCTTTAAAAAACTGTAGTTAATTTGCAAATAAATTAGTCTCTTGATATTCAAATATTCAAAAATTTGACAAATGTATATAATACACACATATTGATATTAAATGCTACAGACAAGGATAATTGAGACATTAATTTCCATATTAATTATTGCTTAAGGAATCAATCAGAACTTTATAAATTTGTACAGTAAAGTAGATTGTGATTGAATTACTTTCTGATCATGAGGTGGCAGCAGGTAAGAGGATCAATAAGAATCTTACTATGGAAACACATTTTAAAGCTTTGGATTTCGTACTTTAAAAAAATGAAGCTTTTGAAGACGAAGACGAAGACGAAGACTATCATGAAACACGGTTTAGTTGAATATTGTTGGACCTGCATTATTGCGTCTCACACACTGCTTTTTGACCATGCTTTTGAAGACGAAGACGAAGACTACTATCAGTCTCTTTTAGCCCCATGAAACACGGTTTAGTAGTACCTGCATTATTGCGTCTCATATTTCTCATCTATATATACCAATTAAATACCGTTGATCATAATGTGGTGAATTCATGGGTTGGTTAAGTAGATCATGTTGTTATCAACTTGTGTTTCTTCAATTTTTCCTCTTGCATTCTTCACTCACTCACTCAAAACTTTGCTCTAATGACCAAGCTTCTCTTTTACTCCACTTTAAGCAACTCTTTACCAATAACTATACCAGCTATGGTATGAAGCAGTGGAAGGAGGATACTGATTGCTGCTCATGGGATGGAGTCACTTGTGATGATATGGGTCATGTCACTGGCCTTGATCTCCATGAGAACGGCCTAAATGGTACCATCCCTTCCAACTCCACCCTCTTTCTCCTTCCATACCTACAAAACCTCGACTTAAGCCACAATAACAACTTGAAAGGATCTTTTCCAGAGGCTAATGGGAGCAATCCCCTCCAGATTTTGGATGTCTCTTCAACCAACTTCTCAGGACGATTACCTGATTCCATCGGCAATCTAAAGTCTTTGACGCATTTGGATGTCTCTTCAACCAGCTTCTCAGGACGATTACCTGATTCCATCGGCAATCTAAAGTCTTTGACGCATTTGGATGTCTCTTACAACAGCTTCTCAGGGCGATTACCCGATGCCATCGGCAATCTAAAGTCTTTGACACGTTTGAATCTATCAATGAACAATTTCACTGGTAATATCCCGTCATCTCTTTCAAATCTTCATAATCTTAGTCGGCTTGATCTTTCAGTCAACAATTTCATTGGTGAAATTCCAGAAATTTTTGTCAACCTAACACAACTTCATTATTTAAATTTGTCAAGAAATCAGCTATCCGGTCCGATTCCTTCTTTTTTAAGTGAGCTTCAAAGTTTAAATACATTTGTATTAGCTAACAACTTTCTGAATGGGACCATACCGTTTAGCTTGTTTACTTTACCGTTATTGCAAACAATTAGACTCAGTTTTAATCAACTCAAGGCAATAGACATTGGTGAAAATCTGAGTTACTCGTTGCGGTCCATCAGTTTGGATAATAACAGGTTACATGGCTCGATCCCAAGTTCAATCTTTGAACTTGAGAATCTAATTTCAATCTCACTTTCTTCAAACAATTTAAGTGGCAATCTAGAGCCTTACATGTTTGCAAAGCTAACAAATCTTCAAGACCTTGATCTTTCTTCAAACAATTTAAGTGGCAATCTAGAGCCTTACCTGTTTGCAAAGCTACAATATCTTGAACACCTTGATCTTTCTTCAAACAATTTCAGTGGCAATCTAGAGCCTTATTTGTTTGCAAATTTGACTACTCTTCAAGAGCTTGATCTTTCCCATAATAGCTTATCGTTAAGTAGCACAATCAAAGTCAACTCTTCCTCCGAAGCTCCGAGCAATCTCAAGAGGCTGGACCTTTCTGACAACCAAATCCATGGTACGATTCCCAACTGGATGGGGGATATGGGGAAGGACACTTTGCGCTATCTTAATCTCTCCCACAACTTCATCAAAGGAGGCATCGACCAACTTCCCATTCAGAATAATCTTGGATTTCTTGACCTCCGTTCCAACTTGCTTCATGGAAAACTTCCTTTCCTACCACCTGGATTGTATACATTATTAATCTCAAAAAATCAGTTGACAGGAGAGATACCTCATTGTATCTGCAATATGAGTCACCTTCGGGTGTTTGATCTTTCTAACAACAACATGAGTGGCACCATTCCAGAATGCATGGGAAACATTAGCAGCTATCTCAAGGTGATCGATCTGCAGCATAATAGTTTTTCTGGCACCATCCCTGATACATTCGAACAGAACAATTATTTGGAGACCTTGAACTTCAACAACAATGATCTTGAAGGGCCTGTACCCCGGTCTCTCGTCAATTGTACAGCGCTCCAAGTTCTAGATCTTGGTAATAACAAGATAAATGATACCTTTCCGCATTGGTTAGGAATCCTTCCGGACCTACAGGTTCTTGTTCTCCGTTCCAATAAATTTTCTGGTTCTGTACGAGATTCTACGGCAAATAATTCATTCTCTAAGTTGAGAATACTTGATCTCTCAAAAAACAATTTTAGCGGTTCTTTGCCGATAAAGTATTTCGGAAAGCTCAAAGCCATGATGAATGTTAGTGAAGCTGGAGGAAAGTTGCAATACATGTACATTAAAGGTTTTAGTATTCTTACTGCTATTTCTTATGGTCCTCCTGAAAGGGGTATTGGTAGTCTGGCGACTGCTAATAGCAGGGTTAGCAGGGGCTGTAGTCAGGCGAATCCTTATAACAGGGGTTGTATTCAGGCGACTGCTAATAGCAGGGTTAGCAGGGGTTGTAGTCAGGCGAATCCTTATAACAGGGGTTGTAGTATTGGTGAGGATCCTCTTGGTGTGAGTATTGGTATTGATTCACCTTACCAATATTCTATAGTGGTGACAATGAAAGGAGTTAATATCCACATGGAGAAAATCCTAACCATTTTCACAACCATGGATTTTTCATGCAACAAGTTTCGAGGCCAAATTCCAGATGTGGTTGGAAAATTGAAATTTCTCAAAGTCCTCAACTTTTCTCATAATGATCTAATAGGTCATATTCCGTTATCCTTTGAGAATCTGACAGAGCTAGAATCATTAGACCTTTCTTCCAATAGGCTTGAGGGAGAGATTCCTAAACAATTGACAAGTTTGACATCTCTTTCATCTTTAAACCTCTCATACAACCAGCTCGTTGGACGTATACCTCAGGGGAACCAATTTGGTACATTTCAGAATGATAGCTATATCGGGAACTTGGGCTTGTGCGACTTCCCGTTGTCAGAAAAATGTAACAATTGTGAAGAACCAGAATGCAAACCAGATACACCAACCATATTCCATGATGAACACGATGTTGTGAGCTGGTTTGATTGGAAAATGAGTTTGATGGGTTATGGAAGTGGATTGGTGATTGGCTTGTCAACGGGGTATATTGTATTCTCAACAGGAAAACCAGAGTGGATTGTGAACATGGTTGATAGAAAGCAGTCCAGAAAGGTGAGAAGGCTAGCTGGAAGACGCAGAAGAACTTGATTAGTAAGTGCAAGTCATTCTCTTAATTGTAAAACAATTATGCTACTTATATTCAGCTCATTATTTTCAAAGATATAATTTTTGCATTGTAAAAGTGTGAGTTGAGCAAAGCAATACTGTTGTAAAATCTAGAAAGGGAGTCAAGTCTCTTCAGATATATAACATGCTCCTTCATTCTAGCTTGCAGGCACAAAAAGAGATGGATGGAGATGATGGTGGGGGTTGATGGAACGAAAGACAGCATAGCGAAGAGTGTCTGCTTTCTCGGTTGGCTGAAGAGGACGTGTATGATGATGCTTGAGATAAACACATAGGTTTTATTAATCTTGAATTTGATTGTGATATTGTTATAATGATAATAGTTGCTTGGTTGTTTTCGAATTTGTTTTAGTAATATTTGGTTGTTGATTTATGATTTTTGATATTGATATGAATACTACTTAATTGATGAGTACTCACAAAGATGCATGTGTGTAAAGTATTATATTAAAAAAGATAAGACAAGAAAATGTTAAAAAAAAACTCCTTGGAAGGGGATTTAATTAAACTTGATCACAAAGGCAGCAGAGTGAAGATTGTCTATGTCCGTTCACTGAAGAAGACAAATACACAGATTTGATTGTGATGTTATAATGATAATATTTACTTTGTTGTTTTCAAATTCGAACTTGCTAGCTAGTACTTTTAGTTATATTTGGTTGTTGGATTATAATTCTTGATAGGAATACTACCTTACTATGATCCGCGCATGATTGAAGAAAAAATAATCCAGGCTACTTAAAAATCATTCAACTTTCCAAGTGACCAATCAGGAAAAACAATTGCTATCTCTTCAAATAAATATCTCATGTTTCCTTGCACAAAAATCTATCAACCTACCACACGAATCGTACCATTGGCTGATGATCAACTATGTCCAGAAGCAGAGGCCGGAATGATGTTTAAAGCCTTGAGTATAAAGGTATATATGAAGGCATCTTCCTGAAGCCTCTCAAATCTGCAACACCAAACTTCTGTTTGTGATTACTTATCCAACAACAATATTCTTGACCAACAAAATGAGTTCAGTAACATGGATCAAGAAACAGTGAGGAATATTCACTCTATCAAATACCATAAAAAGATACTGCCTTGATAGAACACAAATAAATCATGCATTGACAATCAACGGAAGAAGAAGCAAAGCTTGAAATTGAGTAGCTTACCTCCCTGACTTTGAAAAATGGCCAGCACCAAGTTCACATTTAAACAATAGTATATTGTCATCAGTTTTCAATTCTCTCAGTTTCGCCACAAATTTAGCAGGTTCTGAATACATCACACGCGGATCTGTTGTAGTAAATCAAGTTTTAATTAGAACGACCAGGAAGTGGTAATATTGGGACAAAATTGAAAGTAGTTGCACTCGGAGCCTCTAACAATAAAAAAGGAGAATCAAAAGGTTAAAGTCTTTACGCTTACCATTTAAACCAGCGGTGACAAAAATGTTAGGATAATTTTGAGCCTTAACCTGTGTAAGAGAGAGGCAGTAGGTCAAACTTTTTGAGAAATGACTCAAATTTAATACATGAATCAAACACCACACTAAAACGGGGTCTGCCAGTGCAAAACAGAACATGGCCTCACGGTTAATGCCGTGGTACTGGTATGTAGTACTCACATTGTCAACAGGGTAATATGACTTCATGTAGAAGTAAAATTCTTCCTTCCGTGGATCGCCCCATTCCTACAGTAACAAAAAGAATTTGTTTAAGGATTAAACTATCAAAATACCCACAATATTAAACGTTAATACCGATAAAAAATTAAAATCTTATGAAGGAGAAACAAAATACCTCCCACTCTGAAGTTGTTAGGGGGATAGTTGGATCAAGCATTGTAGTTACAACATCTACAAAAGGAACTCCAGCAATAGCAGCTTTGAACAGATCAGGCCTCATGTTAAGGACAGCACCAATAAGCAATCCTCCAGCACTTCTTCCATCAATACACAATTTTTCCTTTGAACGGTATTTCTTTTTCTATTAAATACTCTATTGAAGCAATAAAATCAGTGAAAGTATTTCTTTTCTTTAACAATTTCCCATTCTCATACCACTGCCTCCCCATCTCACCACCGCCACAAATGTGAGCTATTGCAAAGATTAATCTACTTGGATTATCATTTTTAATTTTACAATTGCAACAATCTAGCATCGTGATTGGAAAAGCCAAAGCACATCACACAATCTTCCAAGTAGAATTTGCGGGCAAACTCAATGAACCATAACCATAAGCTATTTTACAGCGTAATATGTGATATTACCTCATATGAACCATAACCATAAAGAAGTAACAGATCAGACCCATCAAGCTTCACAAGATTCTTCCGGTAAACAATGGATATAGGAATCTGGGTGCCATCTGAAGCAGTGGCCCACTTCCTTTCAGTAACATAATTAGATGCATCAAAACCTCCCAACACCTGAATGAAATAGTTGACAACAGTGCTTAATGAGAGATACATCGGACATCGAAAACAAAGTTCAACAAATTTAATTGAAATTGCAGTGTTCATATTGAGGATCAGTATAAGAGAAACATATTGATAGATCTGGAAACAGCATTTGAAATTTCTAAATCTTACTAAAATTCCATTGTATGAGCACTAGGCTAGTTAATATTTAATTATATAATAAGAATACACAAAAATAGACCCCAAAAAAAAAAAAAAATTGATACATGAAAAGATCAAAATTTATAAAATTAAGATAGTACTGGATTTTTTTTCATGTAACTTACGGTTTCAATTTTCTTCAAAACGGAAATCCCTGTGTTCATATCATAATCATACACAGAGGGTGGCATCCTCATTGAGTTGTAATGAAACCGCAAAATACTAGAAGAAAATTGTGATTCTGAAGTATCAAGAATGTATGCTGTTTCAGCACAGTTAGAACCAAAGAGAGTATCTCTGGGATCAATGCAAAAGGTCAACTCATACGAGACCAGCTGAAAAAATGTATATAATTATGTCGGGGGTAAGAGAAAAAGGAGACAATTTTCATCGGTAGATGTAATTAATTAGAGTATCTCCAATGCAAGCATAGCTTGTGAAAAAAAAAAGATACCACATAAGACAAATAAACGTTCTGTTAATAATCGTGTCTTCAATACAACCGTATATATTTGACCTCAAGTTGATATGGCAAAAAAAAAAAAAAAAAAAAATTAGACATTGTCAACATGACCATCTACTTTTAGACATCTTATTGCACATCCCTTTTTTAGGTTTGTTGGGGTTAAAAATGAACCTTCGGGATATGACTATAACAGAGTTGAAACATTCGAGAATTACCAATAGTAAGTCAATGAAATCGAACAGTAATTTTATTGAATAGAGTAGAAGTAACTTCCCACTTCTTAAGGGATTACACAATGTTCTATGCTCTCTAGAGAGGAAAAGTGAAAATTGAAAAAAAAAACTCTCCCTAATGGTAAAAATGAGGGTTTATATAGCCCCTCATCTGACATCTCAGGCACATGTCAAGGACTCAGTGGTAAGGTCCGACAGCTGTCTCTGCGCGGTCAGGTACGATTCGGCCATGGATGATGACATCATAAAATATATTCGGTATGTTTCTGTCGGTGGAACGGACGTCCGAATGAAAACAGTATTCGGGGATAAACTCCGAGGTATAGTACTCGGAGTTGTAACTCCGCGGGCGAGGGGAGTATTCGGATATAAGTGGGTTCACAATCGGGTACAACAGTTCCCCCTCGAACGCATAAGTCGGTATGCAAGACCGGTTGTGGGTTCGAAAACGGAGTCTGCCGCCACTATCGGGCGTTCGTTTGGGGCCTTTTGATCCGAGACCGGCCCATGCCGTGGCTAATGAGTGGATGACGCGTGGCTTGAAGAGAAGGGGCGGCGGACAGGTGTCGCTCGGTGAGACTGTGGTTCGCGTCGCTTCGTTTCCCGCGCTGAGGATCCTTATAAATAGTGATGTAGGGTCACACACGACCCCCCCATTTGTGTTTTCTCAGTTGATCAGAGCGTTTTCGGTATCTGCGAGAATTCAGGAAGAAGGAAGGAACAGGTTAGTCTCCGAACACAGTTACCTTAATACGTAATCAATAGGTGTTTGCCAACTTTCTCCGATGGTTCGCAAAGTCGGGACTTCTAGCCCCGTAATGTCGTCAAGCTCCGAATCTGGATCTTCAGAGTCCACATCGGGTAGAGTTTCTGTAGGGAGTAGCACCATGAGTGCTTTCGGTGATATAGATGCACAGGACGCGGGGAGTCCGGAGGTCCAACAAATACCGGGAGGTGACCGCACCCGTGGTCCTGTAGTTGGCCCCGGCCCGGGTGAGTGCTGGGAGGGGTATAACTCCGAGGACTTCGTTCGGGATGAGATAGACCACACGAGGTTTGCAATAAACTTCGTCCGGGAAAATAAGATTGATACAGAGAAGCTTAAGAAGCTAGTGACGGAGTTCTCGATTCCCCGATCTGTGCGTGTTAGTGTTCCCGGTGAGGGGGAAAGGGCGAGTGATCCCGATAGGGGCTCTATGGCTTTCCACCCTGCCTTTCTGGAGATTGGGGCTAGATTGCCGTTGCAGCCTTACATCCGGAGGGTGTTGCGAGAGATAGGGATTGCTCCGGCTCAGTTAAATCCTAATGCTTGGAGGATAGTAATCGGAATGTACTCCTTATGGCGGAGTATGAAGTTTCCCGCACCCACATTTAGGCAGATTGGACACTGCTACAGCCTATACTCCCATAAATCCGGGGGAGATGGCTGGTGGGCTCTTGCTTGCTGTGACAAGCAAGGCGGCGAACCTCTGATCACCGGGCTTCCGTCTTCCAACAAGGAGTGGAAGAAGACTTGGTTCGTCTGTCGAGGCGACTGGGGCAGAGACTTGCAGCTCGGTGGTCGTCCTCAGAGGGTTCGCTCAGTGTTCAACATCCCAGGTGTTTGGGGCCTCCTTAGGTTTACTTTCGGAATTCGGTTGCTACGCCTTGTTTTATTTGTGTTCATTAGTGTGTTCTTTTTGCAGCTCCGTGGGAACGTGTTACTTCAGAGGATCTGTCCAAAACCGAACGGAGGCACATTTCGGACGCTTGGAGCGTGTCCCCGAAAAGAAGGCACGTCGATTTCCTGTTGGACGATCGGAGGCTCCACGAGCTTGGCTTCATTGTGACTCTTACGGAGTCAAGGAAGAAGAAGGTGATAAAAACCTTATCCAAGAAAAGTAAGTTCTAACTCGGTGTTATCCTCCTTCGCTGTTCGACTTCTGAATCCCAATCTGACTTGTTGTTTTTTTGTTTTTTTTTTTTTTTTTTTTGAGAGCAGGGAAGATAACCGAGACGGCGAAGGAAAGGATGGCCGAAAAAATGAGGAGCGGTGCTGGCAGGCAGAAGGAGGGGAAGGAGGATAAGAGGAAGAAAAGGATGCTCCCCCAGACCCCCAGTCTACTCGATGAGGAGGAAGCATCCGAGAGTGTTCCTCCCCTGAGGACTAATAGAACTACGAGGTCCTCGGTGTCAGTTGCCACAGCTGGAACCGCGGCAGAGATCGCTGAAGCCATCCCCCTGACTTCGATGGTGCGTGACCAAGGCGGGGACCCGATTGAGAACGTCGAGCTCTTGGATTCCGACAAGGACATACCGGAAGGGACACCCCGTGCAAATATTCGGGATACGGTGATCTCCCCCCCCCCCCCCCCCCCCCAAATCGCTATAGGGATCCTCCGGAGTTGGGGTCCAGTTCAGGTGCGAAGCCATTAAACCCCGATACTGGCGTGGACTACCTGTGTGTTCACGGAAAGGATCTCTTTCGGAGTGGGGAGATGTCGGGGTACGGGAAGATGTCCAATGTCGACAGAATCCGACATGGGCAGGCGAACCTGCTACAGGTAACACCGCTATAGATTTTTAGTATGCATTTTCTCAAGTAGGTTATCTCGGATGACTAATCCATTATCGGTTATCAGGCCATCGGTAATCTCCTTCATATGGAGAAGAGGTACGAGGGCGCCAAGAACAAATATGATAGGGCGCTCAAGGAGAAGGAGAAGGCGGAGGATAGAGTCCGGGAGTCCAAGGCCATCGTGGATTCTCAGAGGCTTATCATCAGTGAGATGTCCTCCGCCTATAAGAAGGCAAAGGCCGTCTGCAGAGAGAAGCAGACCAAGCTGTGTGACTACCGTGGCCGTTTGAAGAAGGCGAATAGCTCAATTCGGGAGATGAAGGATGAGCTCGGGGATAATGCCGTCAATATATTCTTAAACTCCGACGAGTTCTCCGAGATTCAAGAGGAGACCTTTGACAAGGCGGTCAAAGATGTTCGGACCCTACTCCTCCGCTCATATCCCGATTTTGACTTTTCGGCTTTTGATGCGGACGTCAAGAAGGCCACCGAATCTTGGGTCAGGAAGAAGAACGCTCCGATTGCTGACAGATCCAAGGATTTCCCAGAGGAACCGATATCGGAGGGTGAGCCTGAGGCGGTGTCTTCGGATGACGAGAGGTTCGTAGCCAGCCGCGGAGATGGAAAGAAGGCCAGGCGCAGCTGAGCGTTTGATATATATGTCTCCGAATATTTTGTTTATCTTTTTCTAGATTCATCACACGGGGTGTGTCCCGATGATTTTTCTCGGCTTTAGGCCGTATTTTGTACAAGTGAACTAGTTAATATATATATATATATGTTTTCTGAGTTTACGTTTTCACTGTTATGCTCATGAATGCGTTTTTATTTATTGTACAACGGCAATAATTCGGAGTTTGTTTTAAATATTTTGCCGAGACCCGCAATATAACTTCACGTGCTAATGTTAAATATCGGTTTTGTTTCGTGCTCCAAATCGGAGACATTCGTGTTCCAATTTCGGAGACTTTGTTGCTCCACTTTCGGAGACTTTCGTGCTCCTCTTTCGGAGACTTTGTTGCTCCACTTTCGGAGACTTTGGTGCTCCTCTTTCGGAGACTTTGTTGCTCCTCTTTCGGAGACTTTGTTGCTCCTCTTTCGGAGACTTTGTTACTCCACTTTCGGAGACTTTGTTGCTCCTCTTTCGGAGACTTTCGTGCTCCTCTTTCGGAGACTTTCGTGCTCCTCTTTCGGAGACTTTGGAAGGCAAAATCAACATCAAATAAATGCGATGGAAAAAGAATAAGAAAAAATAAAAGCCGAAACTGATAACAATAAGAGTTTACATACCGAGACGGCAAATATGAAGGATTAACACAGGATTCTTTAACAGTATCCGAAATTTAATTCGGTGGAGTATCATTGGTAATACTTCTTCAGGTGGTCTGCGCTCCATGGGTTCCTTAGGGGTGTCCCATCTTCCTTCTTCAGCTTGTAGGCACCCTTCATTGATACCGAGTCCACAATGTATGGCCCCTCCCATTTGTCCCCCAGACTAGCTGAGGAAGTTTTTGTCGATGGTAGGACTTTTTTCAGGACAAGGTCTCCCGGATTAAACCTCCGGATTCGAACCCTACTGTCGTGGTATTTTGCTATTTTCTGCTGATGGTGAACGGTTCGGATCCTAGCTGTATCCCTTCTTTCCTCCAATTTTTCGAGGCATGCTCTGAGTTCAGTTTCATTGTCGCTCGGGGTATAAGCTGACACCCTTCTTGTAGGAATATTCGTTTCGGTGGGTATGACTGCTTCTGTACCGAATGTTAATGAATATGGGGTTTCCCCTTTGGCTGAATGCGGGGTTGTACGAATTGCCCACAAGACTTCCGGGAGTTTCTCCACCCAGCCTCCCTTTCGGGCTTGCAGTTTTCTTTTAAGAAGGGTCTTTATTGTCTTGTTGACGGCTTCAACTTGGCCGTTGCTCTGGGGATGGGACGGTGAGGCCAACTTTAAGCTGATGTTGAAGTCCGAACCTGCGTCCCATGGTCGGCCATGGTCGGCCACTATAGTGTGAGGTATTCCGAACCTGAAGATTACAGAGTTCTTGATGAAGTTAGTTGTGTTGGCTTCAGTAATATGCTTCAGGGCTTCCGCTTCCACCCACTTGGTGAAATAATCGATCGCCACGACGGCTTATCTTTTATCGGCCGTCCCCCGAGGGAGGGGTCCGATGATATCAACCCCGATTCTGGAGAAGGGCCAAGGTGAAGACATAGGAGTTAATGTCTCGGCGGGCAACCGAGGAATTGGCTCTATTCTCTGACAACGGTCACATGATTCGGAATGTGCCTTAGACTCTTTGAAGAGAGTTGGCCAATAATATCCCTGCCTTGTGATCCGGTGGCCTAAATTTCTTCCAGCAGAATGGCTTCCGCAGGACCCACCGTGTACCTCCTGGAGGATTTGCTCCCTCTGTGGGGGGCTGACACACCGAAGATATGGTAAAGAGAAACCTCTTCGAAAGAGTGATCCATTAATGATAAGATAGCGGGGTGCTTGTCTTCTTATCCTCTGTGCCGTGATCTTGTCTTCAGGGAGAGTCCCATGACGAAGGTAGTCCATGATCGGAGTCATCCAGGATTCACCTACGGGATCCGGGATCAGCACATTGATTGGATGGTCTTCTGGGAGACTAGGGGTTGACAAACGGAATACGGTGATAGTCCGAGGTAACTTCATATCGGAGGTTGATGCAAGTTTGGCGAGTGCATCGGCTTGTGAATTGTGGTTCCTTGAAATCCGGATGAGCTCACAGCGGATGAACTTGGACATCAGACTTTTGACTTCCTTGAGGTATCTGATCATTTCGAGGTCTCTAGCTTGGTAGTCCTGGTTCACTTGGTTAACTACCAGCTGGGAGTCACTATACACCGTGACATGTTCGGCGCCCATGCTCAAGATGATCTGTAACCCGGTGACAAGGGCTTCATACTCCGCGACATTGTTAGTCGCCCTGAAGTCGAATCGGAGTGCTGTCTGGGTGAGTTCCATCGGGGGTTATGATGATTATCCCAGCGCCACTTCCATGACGGTTGGAGGACCCGTCTACAAACATTTCCCATCGGCATACACGTTCGGTGGATAGACTGAATACTTCCGGGTTTAAGTGTTCCGCGATGAAATCGGCCACAGCTTGGCCCTTTACGGAAGTCCTGGGTCTGAATTGGATGTCAAACTCACTGATCTCCATCGCCCATTTGGTGAGCCTTCCGGCAAGTTCTGGTTTCTAGAGGACTTGGCGGAGCGGTTGATTTGTGAGAACAAGGATGGGGTGGGATTGAAAGTATGGTCGGAGTTTTCGAGAGGCCACTATCAAGCTTAAAGCCAACTTCTCCATGTCGGGGTACCTGGTTTCTGCCTCGGTCATACTTTTGCTCACATAGTATACTGCCCTTTGGATAGACCCTTCTTCCTTGATTAACACCGAACTTACAGCTGCCTCCGAAAATGCAAGATAAAGGAGCAACGTCTCTCCGAAGGTTGGCTTGGCTAATATCGGAGGTTTCTGGAGGTAGATCTTTAGGTCGTCAAAAGCGGCTTGGCACTCGGATGTCCAGCAGAAATCCCCCTTATGCTTCAAAGCATTGAAAAATGGGAGACACCTGTCCGTTAACTTCGATATGAATCTCGATAGGGCCACTATCATGCCATTAAGTTTTTGTATGTCTTTTGCCCTTCTAGGTGGAAGGAGGTCAATTACCGCTCTGATCTTATCGGGGTTAGCTTCAATCCCCCTCTGGTGGACCATGAAGCCAAGGAATTTTCCTGAAGACACTCCGAAAACACATTTCGTAGGGTTAAGCCTCATCTGGTATTGTCTTAGCAGCAAGAACGTGTTGCGGAGGTTCGGTACGTGTTCCTCGGCGGTCACGGATTTAGTCAGCATGTCATCCACATATACCTCCATCGTTCTTCCGATTTCATTCGCGAATATCCGATTCACCAACCTCTGATATGTTGCCCCGACATTCTTGAGGCCGAAAGGCATCACCCGGTAACAATACACTCCGCGATCCGTGATGAAGACGGTTTTAGCCTCATCTGACTCATCCATCCTGATTTGATTGTATCCGGAATATGCATCCATAAAGCTAAGCAATTCATGTCCGGATGTTGCATCCACTAGCTGATCGATCCTAGGCAGTGGAAAACTGTCTTTCGGGCATGCCTTATTCAAGTCGGTGAAGTCAACACACATCCTCCACCTCCCATCTTTCTTCTGTACCAGGACAACATTTGATAACCACTCATTATAGTCCAGGTTCCGAATGAAGCCTGCTTTCAAGAGCTTGTCTACTTCAACGGCTATTGCTTCATATCTTTCACTGTTGAAGGATCTTCTCTTCTGTGATACTGGTTTGAAAGTCGGATCAACGCCCAGGGAATGGGATATAACTGTGGGATCTATGCCTGGCATGTCCGTATGGCTCCACGCGAAGACATCTGAGAATTCCTTCAGTAATGGTTCAGCGGGTTCTCCTGTTGGTTCTGACCCGACCTCTCGGGGGTCGAGACTAGTGACATGGATTTCATTTAATGGGGTAGCTTCTGACATCTGTGCAGTTGCTACATCTCCGATTCGTTTCTTTTTCGGCCTTCGTTGTTTCGGTGTGCTTCTCCATGACGTGGGCATTGCACTGTAATTTCCGATAGTTAGAACGGGGTTGGATCCAATCTGGATACACCTCTTGTATTCTTCTTGATCTCCGGTTATTTCCCCCGGACCTAATTCGGTCGGGAACTTCAGCTTCAGAGAATAAATGCTGGTGGCCGCTCTCAGGTTGTAGAGTGTTAGTCTTCCTATGAGGATGTTAAAAGGAAAGGGAATGTCTATCACTTGAAAACTGACCCATACAGTACGTATTCGGGGTCTGGTACCGAATCGAACAGGCAGGTCAATCTGTCCGACCGGCCTAGTACGATGCCCACCGATACCCCTTATGCAATATCTGGAGGCTTGGAGCTGTGGGATTGTGTATCCGAGTTTCTGAAGTGGGTCCCAATGGATGATATCTAACGAACTACCGTGGTCAATCAGAGTTCTCTTAACCGTACGGGTCCCCACTTTCATAGAGATAACAAGAGCATCACAATGGGGATATCTTATTCCGTATGAATCTTCGGTAGAAAATGATAACGGGACCCAATGTCTCGGGGCATCTTCCGGTGTAGTCGTCAAACATACGGATGCGGCTGCCTTCCCGGAAGAAGTCGATCCGGGGTCTCCCGTCATGGGGATGGCATCAATAAAGTTGATGGGCTCCTCATCATCTGAGTCTTGCACTGTAGCCGGAGTTTGATGGCTCTGGTGCTGTGGGGCTTTTGCGGTCTTCTCGCTTGATTCCTGTGGTTTTACACAGTCTCGGAGTTTCCCATTCCGGACCAACTCCTCTACCTGGTCCCTTAGATCTCGGCACCTTCTCGTCTCATGGCCATGATCATTATGGAACTTGCAGTGAATCCTTCGGTCTCTCCTCTCGGGTGCTGTGTACAGGGGTTCTGGTTTCCGTAGCAACTTCTCTTTGCTTGCGATTTCAAGTATCCTATCGAGGGGGTACTTCAAAGAGGTATACTCTTCGAACTTATCTCTTGGAGGAAATCGGGTGTTTCTGGCTGTACTCCCGGTATTGACTGGCCTAGATGTTTGAGGTTCCTTACCCTTGTCTCTTGCTTGTCTGCCCCACCTTTTCGGTGCCTCATAGGATTCTGCGGAAGTCGCATGACTTTGGAGTCACTGATATCTTCGGCCGTAGCATACTTTTCCGCTCTTTCTATCAGCTCCCTGTAGGTCGTTGGGCCTCTCTTTGAGAGGGACCAACTCAGGTTTCCTTTCTGGAGGCCTTGTATAAAAGCCATGACCGCCCCGGCTTCACTAAAGTCTTGTACTTGCCTAGCGGCTTCCGTGAACCTTTTCAGATAGTCCCTGATTGTCTCAGTTTCAAGTTGCTTAATGGAGGTAAGATGGACCATGTGCCTCCGTCTTCTCCTACTTGCGGCAAATCCACTACGAAATTCCTTGGAAAGTTCATTGAACGAAGAGATGCTCTGCCTTTTGAGACTCCCATACCAAGTCCGGGCATCTCTAGAGAGTGTGAGTGGGAAGGCTCTACACTTCACGGCGTCGGATGCCCCCTGCATATTCATCCAATCCAGGTAGGAGTCCAAGTGGTCGTCCGGATCCTCTATACCGCTAAATCCGCACATATCTTTCCGCGGCATTTTGAAGTTAGCTGGGATTTCGGCGGTGCTGATTCCTTCAACGAACGGGCTTTGTCTATGAGTTACCGACCTACGGTGGCCGTAATGTATCTGGTCCTGAATATCTGCAAGTTGGTCTTGTAGTTCGCGGAAGGCTTCTGGGTCCGCGAGGGTATTCCTTTCTGTATCTCCCTGCTAGGGATATGATACACCCGCATTATCATGTCGGTGGCGCGTCCTCCAAGGAACTTGCTCCTGGACCACTCCATCGCGCTCTTCCCGACTACGGGTCGTGCCTCCGACCCTACGCGTTGGCTCTTGGTTCGCATTCTCTTCTGGCTCTGGCTCGGGCTCGATGAACTGAGCCGTGTGTTGTCTTGTTCTTCTCTCTCTCGGTCGATTCCCAGCCGGGTTACCTTCGGCTCGAGAATTTGCCTCCTCCGATTCTCCTTGTTGCCCTCCGCCGTCCACAACATTTATCACCCGAGTAACATTCTGAGTGAGAGTGTCCAATCTGCTGGTAATTCCCCGGATGATCGGGTCCTCAGCCTGAGAATAGAATTGCTGTTGCTGTTGTTGTGCATACATCGGCGGGTATCCCTGAGGGTAGTAAGCTTGGTTCGGTATTTGTGGGTAGAATGGGTTCATTGGTATCGGAGGATATTGTTGCGGCGCCCCCTGCTGGGGAAATTGTTGCGGCGGCCCTTGATACCCGTAAAATTGACCTTGAAAAGGGTATTGCGCCTGATAAGGATAATACCCGTAATTCTGCTGCTGAGTCTGATGCCCTCCTGCATGACCCGGATAGGGCGAGACATTCTGCGGAGGTGGTTGTTACGGCTGCGGAACTTGCGCATAATTCTGAGTTCCAGGCGGCCTCAGCTCGAGGTTCACGTCCGGATATTGGTCTTCCGGTTGTGGATTCATCACTTCTGCAGAGGTGCTGGATACCCCCCTCCTTCTAGCGCCAAATGTTGGGGTTAAAAATGAACCTCCGGGATATGACTATAACAGAGTTGAAACAGTCGAGAATTACCAATAGTAAGTCAATGAAATCGAACAGTAATTTTATTAAATAGAGTAGAAGTAACTTCCCACTTCTTAAGGGATTACACAATGTTCTATGCTCTCTAGAGAGGAAAAGTGAAAATTGAAAAAAAAAACTCTCCCTAATGGTAAAAATGAGGGTTTATATAGCCCCTCCTCTGACATCTCAGGCACGTGTCAAGGACTCAGTGGTAAGGTCCGACAGCTGTCTCTGCGTGGTCAGGTACGATTCGGCCATGGATGATGACATCAAAAAATATATTCGGTATGTTTCTGTCGGTGGAACGGACGTCCGAATGAAAACAGTATTCGGGGATAAACTCCGAGGTATAGTACTCGGAGTTGTAACTCCGCGGGCGAGGGGAGTATTCGGATATAAGCGGGTTCACAATCGGGTACAACAAGGTTAATTCAGCAAACATTAATTTTTCATCTATTTTTGATAAGGAAATAAAATATAAATAAAAACAAAAAAAAACAAAAAAAATGGACACATCATTATAAAAATTGTGTTTTAGATAGAAACATTAAAAACTAAATTTTAAGTTGATTGTCTATCAAGTCTATTTTTATGTCACATGGGAAGCAAATATCTTGATATTGTTGTCATGTCAACGATTATTGGTATACAAACCACTTTTACTTTGGAGATATTCTTTAGAACCACAAAGATAGCAGATCCAAGGGTTACAAGAAAGACAATCATAGTTTAACATAAGAATCCCAGGAACTCCATTCTTGGCATCAATGACATAAACGGTGTATATCTAATCTACTTTAGTATCCTCAGCATCTAAATTTGGTTATAAAAATTTCTAAAATATTAAACTATGTATGACGCAGAAGCAAAACACCTCTAACTCTGAAGTTGTTATAATTGGATCAGCTTTGAACATATCCGGTCTCATGTTAAGGACAGCACCAATTAGCAATCCTCCGGCACATATTCATCCGGGTCTGCAAATTTAAGCCAGCTAGTGATCCCTAGTTTATATTAGGAATAAACAAATAAAATAAGAGGGAAAACCAATAGTAACCATCCAAATTATCATACTTTTGTTTTTAACTACTTTTGAAATTATAATTGTTAATAACCACTTTTTTTAAAAAAATTCAGTATAGTACCATAAATTACTAGAGTACCCTTGAAAATAGTGTTTTTTTAAACCTCGAAACAAATTTGAAATCACGACTAAATGGGAATACACAAACTTGAAATCATGCCTAAATGGAAATATCAAAACTTGAAATCATGCCTAAAATAGAAATATTCAAACTTGAAATCTGGACTAAATTGAAATTTGGCTTAGGTTTTTTTTCGCCTCTTTCTTCTTCCTTTTCTTCTTCCTCAGATTCAAATTAGGTTTAGGTTTTTTTGATTTCTCCTTTTTATTGCAGATCACGTCGTCGGAGATCGCAGCATGGAGCAGCCGGACGTCGCCTGGACCAGCGACGGTCACGAACCAGCGGCGCACGAACGCCTGGTCATCGCACGAACTAGCGGCGCTAGTTCGTGCGATGACCAGGCGTTCGTGCGCCGCTGGTTCGTGACCGTCGCTGGTCCAGGCGACGTCCGATGGCTGTTCGGCGACGATTCCGACGTTGGGCGACAATTCTGGCGATGGGCGACGAGCGACGGGATGGAGAGGAGAAAGAGAGAGATGACCGGGAGAGAGAGAGCAAAGGAGAGAGAAGGAGAAAGAGAGAAACAGTGGTTTTGGGGAGGTTTTTATATGAGGGCTTTTGAGTAATTTCTCAAAAACATGGTTAAAAACAATTAAAAGTATGCATGTGGTTAAAAAAGAAAATCTCATAACTAGAGTGGTCGGTTTTGGCAATTTCCACATAAAATAAAGTCACAAGTTTGAGACAACGTCAAACTTCAAAGTTCTTTTGAGTTATCATCAAGTCATATTCCTATTATAATTTGTGCAACCTAGGTACATCAAGATCAGCTAAGAAATTATAACTGTTGATGCTTATAATCATTAACATCATGAAAATTACAGTCTTAACATAAACACGATTTTGTGTGTGTATACAATAGTAATCTGGGCCTTAAATAGGCTTGACAGAAAGGAGCTGGGCTTGACAACAAATGATAAATGTACAAGTTTTGACAATGATTTTGAAAAACAGGTGAGGTTACTTTTTTTAGAATGATTATGGAATAATCTATTTGATACGAATAATTTTAGACAAGACGAATAACAGAGGAAGTGAGAAAAAGATAGGAGTTTTGTTGATGATTTAATGTACGTTTATTGATTGCCTCTGGCTATTTATAGGCCAGTTACAATCAGTACTCATCAGATTACAAGGAAATAACAAATAACAATAGTGGGAGCTATTCTCACGCCACTAACAATAGTGAGAGCTATTCTCAAGCAACTACTACTAGAATTAAGGCAACTCTTATTGCAACATAAACAATCAGGTGCTAACTTGGTATCAGGTGCAAACTTGGTCTTCTCCATAATGATAGGTACCCACCATCCATCTGAATAGGTGCATGTATCATTCCCCTCCGCTTAGATTATCCTTGTCCGCAAGGATAAATGTAGGATACATTTTGGAAAGACGCCACAGATTTTCCTAAGTTGCGTCTTCAGTTGGAGCACCAACCCACTTGACAAGGACTTCAGTTTTGGGACGATACTTGCCTTTTTGAATTATTCGACGATCCAAGATAAGCTCAGGAGCAGGTAGGGCTGTTGAGTCATCAAAGATTGGTGGCAGTGAAAGTGCAACTTGCAGCCTAGTGCCCAAATATTTCCGCAAAAGACTAACATGAAATACGTCATGTATTTGGGAACCAGAGGGCAAGGCAAGACGATACACCACAGAGCCAACCTTAGCAAGGATTTCATATGGACCAAAGAAACGTGGTGCCAATTTCAATGAACCGCGAAAAGCCACAAAGGATTGTCGGTATGGTTGAAGCTTTAAATAAACAAAGTCCCCAACCTGATAATGAACCTCACGACGACGTTGGTCTGCCTGGGTCTTCATACGATCGTGGGACATGTTCAAATTATGTTGTAACTCACGCAAAATGGTCGAGCGGTCCCGTAAATATTCATCAACGGCTTGTACCTTAGTTGTGCCCGGAATATAAGAAAGTAAACTATGTGGCGGGACCCCGTACACTGCTTCAAACGAAGTCATTTTCGTAAAGGAATGGTAGGATGTGTTGTAGCTGTACTCAGCCCATGGCAGCCACTCGAGCCACTTTTGTGGTCGGTCTCCAGCAAAACAACAGAGATATTGTTCGAGAGTCCGGTTGACAACTTCAGTTTGGCCGTTGGTCTGAGGATGATAACTTGAGCTCATGTTGAGAGTGGTACCCTGTAATTGAAACAAATTTTGCCAAAAGGAACTCACAAATATTTTGTCTCGATCACTTACAATAGATGTAGGGGTGCCATGTAACTTAACAATGTTTGTGACAAATTCTTTTGCTACTGTAGTAGCTGTGAATGGATGCCGTAGTGGAACCAAATGAACATATTTGGTAAGTCGGTCGACCATAACCATTATAACAATATGACCCTTTGAAGGTGGCAACCCTTCTACAAAATCCATTGATACATCAGACCACACTTGTTTTGGAATGGCAAGAGGCTGTAACAAGCCCGCTGGGATTAAACAATCAGTTTTAAACCGTTAACACACATCACACCTCCGTAAATATTCCTTGACTGATTTCCGCAAGGCCGGCCACGTGTAGCTAGCTTGTATTATTGCCAAGGTTTTATGATAACCAAAATGCCCACCAACGGAAGAGGAGTGGCCATCTGCAATCACCGTTGGAAGAAGAGAAGAGTTCGGGCTCAAGCATATCTTACCATTCTGAAACCAAACCCCATCCCGTTTAACAAGTTGTTGACTTTGTTGGATTGATTTCCCAGTAGACAATTGATCATAAAAAGAGTCCTGAAAGACCTCTTGTTGTGATTCTTTCCACCAATCTGCATGTGGTAAGGACATTGCGAAGAAGTTGAATTCAACCACGCGAGACAAGGCGTCCGCCCTCTGATTTTCTGGTCCCCGTTTATAACCAATGACATAGTCATATTTGAGCAGTTTTGGCAACCAACGAGCTTGAGCAGGTGTGGTGATTCGTTGCTCCATCAGAAATTTGAGACTTTTCTGGTCCATCTTAACCGTAAAAGGTCGACCAAGCAGGTATGGCCACCATTTGCTAATGGCCTTCACAATAGCAAGCATTTCTTTCTCGTCTATCGACAAAACCAAGGCTATCTCTTTTAATGCCTCACTGAAGAACGCAATAGGCCTTCCTTGTTGAGATAAAATGGCTCCAATGCCTATTCCGGAAGCATCACATTCCACCACGAAACGTTGAGAGAAGTCAAGAAGTCGTAGAACCAGTGGTGAAGACAAAGCTTCCTTCAACTGACTGAATGCGTCTGCTGCCTCAGGTGACTAGATGAAACCGTCTTTGGTTAATAGGCGATTTAATGGGGCTACCATGCTACCAAACCCTTTGATGAACTTCCGGTAATAGCCGGCTAGGCCTAAGAAGCCCCGTACACCTTTGACAGTCATTGGCTTCGGCTAATCCATGACAGCCTGGATTTTGGCTAGGTTTACTGCCACACCTTTTTCTGAGATAATGTGTCCCAAGTAATCTACTTGCAGCACACCAAACCTGCATTTTGACTCATTTGCTGACAAACAATTAGCAACTAGAATCAAAAGAACTGTACAAAGATGAGAAAGATGGTCTTGCCATGTCTTGCTATATATCAATATATCATCAAAGAAAACTAAGATGAACTTCCTGAGATATGGGCGGAATAAATCATTCATCAAGCTTTGAAATGTGGCGGGGGCGTTGTTGAGCCCGAAAGGCATTACCATAAATTCATAGTGTCCCTCATGCGTGTAAAAGGCCGTTTTAGGGATATCGTTTTCATGTACCCGAATTTGGTGATACCGAGAGCGTAAATCTAGTTTCGAATAATACCTGGCACCATGAAGTTCGTCTAATAGTTCGTCAATCACGTGTATCAGGTATTTATCCTTCACTGTAATTTCATTCAGGGCCCTATAATCAACGCAAAAACACCAAGCTCCGTCTGCCTTTTTCTCTTCGTTCACGGACTTCGTTGCTAGTAATGCGTTTGAAGGAAATTACACTTCCACTAGAATTTGTGTTGTTTCTCGGTGCAAGTGGGGGTCTTAACAACCCAGGTGAGTTGTGGGGAATGGACCTTGGTTGTGTGCCAATGACAGGGGATCGGTAGGGACTAATTCCTTTTCGCTGCAAGGTGTTGCGTTCTTCAACCAATCTGGCGACGCCGATGGCTTCTGCAAGTGATCGTGGCTGTTTGATCTTGACGTCCAGCCGAATATCATCCCGTAGTCCGGCGATGAAGCAGCCTACAAGGAAGGATTCGGGCAGCCCATCCACACGGTGTGAAAGCTTTTCGAAAGCCTCCTGATAAGTGGTAACAGTTGAAGTTTGCTTGAGTCTGGTTAGTGCTTCGGAGGGGTCTTCATAATCCGTTGGTCCGAAACAAAGCATGAGAGCCTTAGTGAATTCGTCCCACATTAAGGGCTCTCTGAACTTTGTAAACCATCGGTGCCATTGGAGGGCAATACCTTCAAGGTGGAAGGATGCGAGTTGGACATGCTGATTGGGAAGCACAACTTTGAAATTGAAATATTGCTCAGCCTTATAAACCCAGCCAGTCGGATCATCACCATTGAATTTCGAAAAGGTCAACTTGAGGTTGTGGTGATTGTTACGGTCATTGGTTTGTAGGGTAGTGTTTTGGTTGTGGGAAGATTCGCTGGGTGAAAAAGGCTTGGTATCTTTTTCTGTGTTGGGTTATGTGTTTTGTAAGCGTAGGGCTTGTACTTCGGTGTGAATTTGATCAAACCTCGATTCGTGGTTGGCGAGGATTTCGTGGACCTCACTACAGAACTCCGCATTTGATTTCCCACAGGTCTCCATGAGCGATGCTCTGATACCACTGATACGAATAATTTTAGACAAGAAGAATAACAGAGGAAGTGAGAAGAAGATAGGAGTTTTGTTGATGATTTAATGTATGTTTATTGATGTATTGCCTCTGGTTATTTATAGGTCAGTTACAATCAGTACTCATCAGATTACAAGGAAATAACAAATAACAATAGTGGGAGCTATTCTCACACCACTAACAATAGTGAGAGCTATTCTCAAGCAACTACTAATAGAATTAAGGCAACTCTTATTGCAACAAAAACAATCAGGTGCTGACTTGGTCTCAGGTGCAAACTTGGTCTTCTCCCGAATGATAGGTACCCACCATCCATCTGAATAGGTGCACATATCACTATTTCAGTATTTAATAAATCTTTTAAAATATCATTATTATCCCTATGAAATCAAGTTAAAATCATTTATATATCTTATTTTATCTTAAAATTAAATATTGATTTGATTTATAAAATCTTATAAAAATATTTTTATTGTTCTTATGGAATTTTTTTCTAATTTAAATATTTTACTTAAATATTGCTTTAATTTATATATAATTAATAATAATAATAATAATAAAACACAGGGTTCTAAAATTATATCAATTTTAGTCATTGTAAGTAATTTCAGCACTTTTGTAATAAAATTATGTATACTGCTTTTGAGTTATACAATAATTTTAAAAATACAATTAACAAAGTATTTGTTGATTAACTTCACGATTGATTATTTCTTTCATATAGCTAACGGTGATTATAATAAAAGTTATAGTAATACCAGACTGAGTTTAGGTCCAGTCAATGAGATATGAGTAATTGTGCCTTATATAATTAAAGATGAGGCTACGGTCAAGAATGTTTCAGACTTTTGGTGAGTCATTGCAGAAAAGAAGAATTTAAGTCAAAGTTATTTGTATCTCAATCCCCACCCCAACTACATTGAAGTTATTAGTCATGGTTAAATGTTAAATCACATAAAGGTCAAATGTGAATCAATCAACTGAACTTTTTTTTTTTTTTTTTGCCTTTTAGAGAGCAACTCTAACCGCACGCTAAGTTGGAGTAAAATACATTTCAAAAAAAATATGTAGAGTTTGGTGAATAGTAATGTGCCAAGATTGGCGTACCACTGCTCACTTAGTGGTAAATTTTTATTTTATTTTTATTTTAAATAGTCACATCAATTAAATCAACACTTTAATTTTTTTTGAAAATCCCTAATTTAACCCTCTTATACTTAATTAAAATAATATGTATTTCTAAATAATATGCTATTGGAAAGATCTCATTGAAATCTTTAAAATGACACCAATATTGATATATATTTAATTTATTTTATCCACTCATTAATTAATGTTCACCAATTGGTGTATGAATATTCCCTGATTGGTGTTGTACATTGGAGATGTCCTAAAAGCATCTTCAATGTAAAAATGGATTGCATTTCAATAGTTGTTGATATGTCAAAAGTATCAAAGAGACTTACTTTCTATGTGGCATAGAAATCTACTTAATAGACGGCCAAATAAAAAATATGTCCATATTAATTTATTAATGATATATCTTATTATTTTTAATTTTTAATTTTAATCAAACAACTTCTTAACAATTTTTTGTATTTATCTACAAATGTTGAGTTGGCCTACAATATAGTTGTCTAACCAAGCCTCTGAAAGTAGACATTCAACTTGAGAGTGTCTATTATTTTTGTTGTCACATCAACTTAACATTGAGTAGCAACAACTGCATTGGAGAGACATATTTGAACACAATGTCTATTTATTATATTTAACATATAACTTTTTCACAATCAATTGCGGCATTAGAGATGCTCTAAGAGTCTCCCTTGGCATTAGTTTCGTTTTCATTGTCATTCATTTGCTTGTTGTTCTACTAATTGATTTCTGTCGACTAAGATCTCGAAACTCTTTCTTTTGTTTTTTTCTTCAATTATTTTCTTTATTATCATTAAATTTCATTTTGATTATCATTTGCTTGGTTTTTTTTTTTTCTAGGTTTAAGTTTTCAGGCTATTCTTGCTCAAGTGCTCTCCTCTAATCTCTGTGAAGGTAAGGTCTGCAAATTCTTCTTCTATTTATCATTAAATTTCGTTATTGTAAACTCATTTTTGATTTTTTCATATTTAATTATCTATATATTTTTTTTATTTGTTTCTTATTTTCGACCTCATGTTCTGTATGCACAAGTAATTGAACCAGGATTGCATAGGATTCGATTTTGAAATTGTTGCTAATCTGTTTGTCCTACACATCATGGATTATCATTTGCTTGGTTCTTTTTTCTAGGATTAATATTCAACTATTTATTAATAATAATAATAATAAAACGTTATCATCGTTCATCTTCCATCTTCAATTGGAAACATCCAAATCCAAATCAAAATCCAAATCCAGATTTTTGTCTCTTACAAATACAATAATCTTAACTCAAACATCCAAATCCATCTTCATCATCATTCATCTTCCCATTCAGATTTTCCATAAAAAATAAAAAATAAAAAAAAAATCAGATTTAATAATAATAATAATAATAATAGAGGAAATAGGGCTTTTTAATCAAAAATTATGGGGACTTATTGTTTTTGTCAACAATTATCATTTTTATTGTTTTTGTCAACAAATGGGCTGTGAAGACAAAATTGCCCCTATTTTTTTTACAAAACCTCTTCTCTCTCCTTTTCTCTCTCATTTTCAACAGATTTTTTTTCCTCTTTCTCTCTCTCCTTTTCTACCTGACGCCTCCTTCTTCTTCTTTCTCTCCTCCTCTCTCCTCCATCCGATCTCTTCTTCTTCTTCTTTCTCCTCATTTTCTCTCTCCTTCTTCTTCTTCTCCTTCTTCTCCTTCTTCTCTTTCTCTTTCTTTTTTTTTTTCCAGATTTTAAAAAAAAAAATCAGATTTTTTTAAATAAAATTTTTTCAGATTTGGTGGTTTTCCGATCATCGGTCGTCCGATCGTCCCTCATTCTTCTTCTTCTCTTTCTCTTCTCTCTTCTGTTTCTCTTACATGTTTTTTCCAGATTTTTTTTTTTTAAAATTCAGTTTTTTTTTATTTTGAAATTTTTTTCACGTTTTTTCTAGATTTTTTTTAAATTTCAGTTTTTTTTTTTTTTAATTTTGAATTTTTTTTTTCAGATTTTTAAGTTTAGGTTGTGGTTGTGGTTGATATTCCAGATTTTTTTAAAAATTTTCAGGTTTTTTTTAAACAAAAATTTTCAGATTTGAAAAAATTTCTAGATTTTTTCAAAAAAATTAAGTTTTTTTTCTTTTTCTTTTTTTTTTTTTTTTTGTTGAAAATTTTTTTAAAGGTTTGGATTTGAGTTGTGGTTATGGTTGTGCTTAAAAAAAAATTCAGATTTGTGGTTGTGTTTAGGTTTGGGTTGTATTTCCAGATTTTTTATTAAAAATTTCAGTTTTTTTTTTTATTTTGAAAAAAAATTCAGATTTTTATGTTTGTGTTGTGGTTGTGGTTGATTTTAGGGATTTTTTTAAAAAATTTCAGGTTTTTTTAAACAAAAAAAATTTAAATTTGAAAAACACACCAGATTTTTAAAAAAAACATTCAGTTTTTTTTTTGTTGAAAAATTTCTAGATTTAAAAAAGGTTTGTATTTGAGTTGTGGTTGTGATTTTAAGGGTGGTTGTGGTTGTGGTTGTGGTTAAGTTTGAGTATTGTTTGTTTAAAAAAAATTCAGATTTTGTTTTGTTCAAAAAAAATTCCAGAAATTTCAGGTTTTAGTATTGTACGTAAGTTTGAGTATTGGTTGTGGTTGTGATTTTAATTTTTTTTCCAGACCGATGTGTAAACCAATTAAACACACCGGGGAACCCAATTAAACACACCAACATTATCATTAAACACACCGGACTAATTAAATACGCCAGCAAAATGAATTAAACACCGGACTAATTAAACACACTAGACCACCAATTGAACACACCAGACAAAATGAATTAAACATACCGGACTAATTAAACACACTAGGCCACCAATTAAACACACAAGACAAAAACCAATTAAACATAACAAGCCAAACCAATTAAATACACCAGTGCAAATCAATTGAACACCCTAGGCCAAACCAATTAAACACCCCAGTGCAAATCAATTAAACACACCAGTGCAAACCAATTAAACACCCTAGACCCTGGTGTGTTTAATTGTTTTTGCCCTGGTGTGTTTAATTGTTTTTGCCTAGTGTGTTTAATTGGTGGCCTTGTGTGTTTAATTAGTCCGGTGTGTTTAATTCATTTTGTCTGATGTGTTTAATTAGTCCGGTGTGTTTAATTCATTTTGTCTGGTGTGTTTAATTTGTTTGCCTGGTGTGTTTAATTCGTGGCCTGGTGTTTAAACAAAATAAAATCTGAAAAGTTTGTTTGAAAAAGATCAAATCCGAAAAATCTAATTTTTTTTTCAACAAAACCTAAACCTAAACACAACTCCCACCATTCATAAAAACAACCACAACCCAAACTTAAATACAATCACAAATCAACAACTAACACTCAAATCCAAACCTTTTTTTAAATCTGAAAAATTTTCCAAAAAAAAAAACTGAATTTCTTTTTAAAAATCTGAATTTTTTAAAAAAAATCTTGGAAAAAAAAAGGAGAAAGAGAAAGAGAAGAAGAAGAAGAAGATGATGATGAACTCGTGAGAGAGCGAGAAGACGTGAAAGAGAGAAGAAGGAGAGAAAGAAGGAGGCGTGAGAAAATGAGAGAGAGAGGAAAAAAATGTGTAAAGAAGGGCAATCTTGTCCCAAAAGTGGATATGCTGACAAAACAATAAAAATAATAATCTTGGACAAAAACAGTAAAGCCACTAATTTTTTCGCTAGTTATGAAGTTCTCCCATAATAATAATAAAACAATCTAGACTCAACCTAATCTTCCCATCTGAGTTGGTTTTCAACTGCAGCTGGTGTGTTCTTTTCCAGGCGCTTGCTTTCTCAGTTGGTAATGGTAGGGGTGTTTTTGGTGTGCCTCTTTCTACAGGCTATCGTGGTCCTGGGTCTGGTCCTCTTTGTTTTTTCTTTTCTGTGTTTTGTCTTGCTTATGAGGTTTGGTTTGTGGAGCTTGTTTTTGCTCCAGTTTGTTTGTTTTCCGTCTCGGCTGGGTTTCTAGTGGTGTTCTGTTGGCTGCACTTTCATGTGCTTTATAATAAAAATTCTGCCGTTCAAAACAAATAAATCATAGTTCATCTTCTCCAACATCCAAACCATTGTTACCTAATTTTCTCTATCAAATTTTTATCATCTAATATTTTGATCAAAATTTCTTACATGTTTTATTTATTACCTAGTTTTTTTTACATGTTTTATTTGTTACCTAAAATCAACTTCAATCCCATAAAAATAATAATAATAATAATAATAATTAAAAAAAAAAAAATTTTAAAATCAAATTGAAAAACAATTGTTTTTAAAAGATGCAGTCCGAATCTGTATAGAAAACAAGAAGATCGTGAGTAAAAAGTAAAAAATTTTAGTTTGCTTTTTCAACACTAGAAAAGATTGGACAACTTAAAATGTTTTCATTAATCACACAAAATCCCATATTTGGAAACTTTTTTTTTTGTTCTATTTGATTAGAAAACATGTGAAATACTTGTTCAAAAAGCTGCTTTCTGAGACACGAGACTTGCAAGGTGTTGAAATAGGAAAAAGAGCAGTAAATGGTCAAAAAGGAGAGAGGGTCACACCATGTGAGAGCATCATAATGGTAAGAGCCAAAAACAAAACCCATTTGTTGCCACATCATCAAAAATTGGTCTTTTTAAAAAAAAAATGGGCTTTACTATTTGGATCCATTTAATTTGGGTCTCTTTTCCTCACAATTGAGCTAAATTGAAAAAGTAAAAGTGGATCAACTTTTTTAACTTTTTTCCAAACAAGCATTGCTCTTCTTTAAAATATTATATATATATATATACATAAATTCTATTATCAGTTCGAACTGACAAAAGTTATATCAGTTCCTTGCCTGTGAGCCATTAGATTTAAATACTTTGACTTGGCTGCATGCACTTATCAAAACATCTTTTAAATCCAATGGTCCACATGTAAGGAACTGATATATGTTATATCAGTTCGAACTGATAATAGAAAGACTGTATATATATATATATGTATGTATGTATGTATGTATGTATGTATATTAATAAATAAATTATATAATATATTTTAAATATCAACACTATTAATAATTATTTAACAAATTATGATTAATTTAAAATAAAAAAATCTATTAATTTAAAATTATCACAACCAAATTACGTCAACAATGAAAATAAATATTTAAAACAAAATATTGTATACGATTAGAAATGGCACCGGTTTCAGTTCGGTTCCCCGATTCCGGTTTTGAAGGTTCAGTTTTGATTCCGGTTTTGAAGGTTTGGTTCCGGTTCTGATGGTTCGGGTCTGGCGGTTTCGTCGATTTGGTTCCAGTTCTCTACTCGGTTTCGGTTTCGACGATTTAGTTCTTGCAGTTCTGATGGTTCGATTTCGGTCCTATTTCCGATGGTTTCGACTGTTCAATTTTGGTTCCCAACCCAGTTCCAATTTTCGACTCGATTTCGATTCCGGTTTTGAAGGTTTGGTTACGGTTCCAAACCTTCAAAAAATTAATGTTTTCATTCAAATTATTTTAATTTCATTAAAATTAAATTTTAAAATTAAAATTAAATTTATTTATATTTTTTCATTATATATAATTATTTAAATTTAAAATTTATTATAAAATTTTAAAATTTTGTTATAAATTATATATTGGGTTTTTAGCAAAATTGCCCTATTGTAGGGACTTAATAGCAAAACTACCCTAAAAACCAATTCAATTGCAAAACTACCCTAAAATGACATTTCTACCCTTATGTAAAAATTGAATCCAATTTGACTGACTGACCTAACATTTCCTCCAGCCTCCCTTTCCTCCTGCCTCCCTTTCCCGAGAGCTCCCTTTCCCGATCAAATTTCAGCCAGTGAAGCCAGCTGCCGTCGAGTTCCAGCCGTCGCGTTCGCGCCGTCGAGTTCCAGCCGCCGCGTTCCAGCCGTCGTCGCGTGGAGCTCCAGCGTCGTCCCTCGTTCGTCGTTCGTCGTCCAGCCTCCAGCAGCGTCGTCCAGCTTCCAGCGTCCAGCCGCCGTCGCGTCTCGTTCCAGCGTCGCCTACGCCGTCGTCCAGCTTCCGTCGTCCAGCTTCGCTGCCGTCGCGTCTCGTTCCAGCATCACCTGATTTGGAGTTCTAGCATCGTTCCAGCTGGTTGGGTTTTCATTTCAGGCGGTTCTTCAACTACAACCACCACTCCGAGCTGGGTTTTCAACATTTCTCCATTCTCTAATCTCACATTTGCCATACATCCTTCATTTGGTTTCCATTGAAGGTATTTTGATTTTGAAACCTAACATTTAAGTTTATGTTTTTTAGTTGAAATTGATTTTAGGGTTTTCAATTTTTGAAGTCTATTGTGAAATTTTGATTCATGTAATTGTAAATCTATTAACTGAATGTAAATATCACAAAAATTTACCTTAATAAATTTGATTTTTGTGGAGTGGGGAGACTTGAACTAGTTTTGTTTCTTGGTTTTGTTTTGTTACATTGTTCAATTAAGTTTAAAAGTTGTTCAAATTGATTGGTTTTCTTGGTTTTGAACTAGTTTTGTTCTTGGTGCTGTTCTTAAATTGAAAATATGTTCATTTATGCTCTTAGACTTGAACTAGACTTGTTATGTTGTTATAGATAGATTACAAACCATTTAGTTGAATTAGATTGCATCTCAAACTTTATATACAGTCTATGTCTCACTTTTAAATGTATTCACTTTTATTTTTTTCGATTCTTTATACTTGAGTTCATATATGAATTTATTATGGAATGTGTTTAGGTATATACACATGGGTGGACAGAAATTACTTGAGTCACTTAAGATCAAGGAATGCGATCGTTTTCCATCTCGAGTTTCTGGGTATTGTAATTGGGATAGTATAAAACTTATTAAATCGTGTCTCTCGGAAAAACAACTTGACATGTTTAAAGCAACGTGTTTTGGTCATTTTTTGAATGTGAGTGATATGGTGTTGTCTGGGCAATTTTGTCACCATATCTTACTTAGGGAGTGTCATGTTAAGAATGACGAAGAAAATTCATCTCATTTGTGGTACCATGTTGGCAACGGGGTGATACGGTTTAGCCCAGTGGAGTTTTGTTTAGTTAGTGGGCTAGCCTTTGGAGAATACTCTGAATCCACATCGAATCTTTTCAAACGAAAGAATAGTAGACTCCGTCGGTCCTACTTCCAAGAAAGTAAAGTCAGTGTTAAAATGGTTGTTGATTGGTTTAGAAACCTTATTCCTAATAATAACAATAGTGATGAAGATATGGTGAAGTTGGCTTTAATACTTTTATTGGAGATGACGTTAGTTGGCAAGGACGATAGGAATGCTATCCTTTATTGGGCATTAGAGTTAGTGGATGATTTAGATGCTTTTAATAGGTTTCCGTGGGGGTCATTCATATACGCAAGGACATTTAACTCCCTTGCTAGTTGTCTAGTTGGCCGTGATGATAAGTTCAAGGATAAGTTCAAGGAGGGGGTTGATGCTCCATCGAAACGTAAAGTGGAGAGGTACAACGTTTATGGGTTTTTGACAGCTTTTCAGGTAATGTGTGATAATTGATGAATTTAATGATAATTGATGAATTTAATTAAAATCTTTAAATGCAACATGATATGTGATAATTGATGGATTTTACTGTTTTTATTTTTATTTTCGTTATCAGGTGTGGGGAATCGAAGCAATACCAAAATGGGCCACAGTTGGATATGCCGTTAAAGTGAACAATGTCGCCCCCAGAATTTTGAACTGGCGATGCACGGAAACTCCCTCATATGTGGACATTTTAAAAAACATATTTAAGTTTAAAAGCGTAAGTATTGAGTATTATGTTAAAATCATTTTTATTAGTTAGTTTGTTTTCCTTAAGTTTTAATTATTATTTTTTATAAAATATTAGCTTACCATATACAAAGTTCTTGGCCCCTCTGATGATGAATCAAAGAAACCGTATTGGGCGGGTATGGATCAACTCGAATATGTATCGCCGGATGTGGATGGTTGTGTGGGTGAGGATGATGTTGAGGATGATGTTGACGATGATGTTGAGGATGATGTTGGTGATGCTAATCAGAATGATATTGAGGGAGATCATCAAACTACAACTTTTAAAAAATTTGAAGTCGGAGGAAAGAAGAAAGAATTGATTACACTTGAGAAGATCCAGAAAAGATTGGATGATATGCAAGCACAACAAAATGCGTTACAAGATCAGATGATTTCTATGCATGATACTTTGATGGATGAGATGCGAATGGGATTCCTTCGTTTGACGGAGCTTATATGTTTGAAAAAAGTGTCTGAAGAGGTACATTTGGTCTAATTTGTAAATTCGTCTAATTTTTAATATCGTACTAACGAATGTGATTTATATTTGATGTAGTTAAATGAACATAATACCACCGATTTCAGCCAAGATGACAACATCCAAGACTATGAACCTTCAAATCCTCGTGGTGTTCAATCTCCTGAATTTGTCGTCGTGTCTAAGACAAGTGAAGATGTCAAGCAATTGTCAAGACCACCAAAGCTTACCATTAAAGTACCTAGAGATCGCAAACGGTCCGCAGTTACCGTGAGTCCGTACACTGATCCCACAACGAAGAGGCCTAAGAAACCGAAAATGCAAGAATTCGGAAGCGATAACCAAGTGGATGAGGAAATTATTCGTTTAATGCAATCATGGATAAAGGAAAACAACACATGGTATGTTAAAGCATGTATTATTATTGCAATCCCCACTTCGATTTTGTTAATATGTTTTTATTGTTGAACGTCAACAGCATGGACGTAGGTTTGCTCGTAGCAAAGCCTGCTTGGTTTCAACTGTTGCTATCTCCAGAAGGGTGGCTAGAGGGAGACGTAAGTTGTACACCTCATATTGCAATTCATTAATATATTGTATGCATTTGCGGTAACACACATTTGTTGATTGACAGCATATTGAGACATATTGTCGTCTAATGCGGCGGCGTGCCATTTTCTGTCCTCAGTTATACAACAAGAACATTGTGTTTTTGGATTACACGTTCATGGTATTTAAATACATTTACGGCAACATTTATTATTTCCTTTTTATATGTACTGAGTCTAACCATAATTGACAATTTCTGCAGATTAAAATTCAAGGAAGGTGGTCAACTTTATCTAAGAGTAAAAAACAATTCAAGCATGAAAACTACAAATGGGATGGTACAATGATGGACTACGTTATAGGAAAATATCCGGTGCATGCTTCGGTAAATTGGCGGACAATTGATGGTGTAAGTAATTTTGTCATTAATATGTTATTCAACTATTAGTAGATATTCATTCGAGTGTTGTTTGATTATTCAGATTTTGTTTCCTGCAACAGAAATATTTCAAAATTCGAAAGAAGTGCCATATGTAAATTGATGTGTACTAATAAGTAAATGTAATATTTGAGACTAGCGTTTTTATATGTTGTGGTGGTGATGTGAATGAAATGTGTGATTTGAGTATGAGATCTTTTGTGGATATTGGAAGTGTTATATTTGCAGGTATCATTGAAGATATGGATTTGTTGAAATTTCAAATGGATCTCTGTCGAAATTTCGTAAATTATATTGAAGTTAGTTAACCAAACGCTAACAAAAACACAAACACTAACAAGAGATGACACCACAAACACAAACACCAAACGCTAACAAAATACCCTAACAAATATAACACCACTAACACCCCACATAAAAACTAACACCCCACGTCACCACAAATATAACACCACTCATAAAATCATAGTTTTGCAAATATCATTGATTTACATGTGACATCACCACAAACACATAACTACCATAATCATTAAAGTCGAAGTTCGAATACAGTAATCGTTTTCTTTAAATTTTAGTACAACCAATTACATCATAAAACATTATGCGATCCACTTGCCTCATCGATTTCACATGTACTTCCCATGGTACTTGACTTCGGGTAGGTGCATGTATGGCTATTGTGACCAACACGGTGACAAGTTGTGCATCTCCTTTGAGTTACTTCCTCGCCAAATGACGGGTTACGATTCTTTCTAGGTCTTCCAGGAGGACGACGACCTACTGGTGGATGAACAATTTTTGATGCAATATCCGAAGGAACCAACCATTCGCTGGGTTGTCCCACGGGATGTATTTCCCCACTGAATTTGGGAACACTTTTTCTACACCGGTTATGATACTGTTTTTTCTATCAGAAACGATAACCAAATCATCAACTTCGCCAACGGCTTTATGCAACCTAGATAAGAACCATTCCCAAGCTTCATTTGTCTCTGAATCACCAACACCAAATGCTAAAGGAAATATCTGCTCATTGCCATCCATACACACAGCCACAAATAAAACCCCTCTATGAGGACCTGTCAAAAACGTCCCGTCGACAGCAATGACCGGTCTAATCGAAGACAGAAAACCATCTATACAAGCTTTGAAGCAAAAGAACATATACATGAACCTGTCAGACGAATCTGTGTGGAAGTCTGTAATAGTCCCAGGATTTGTTTGCTCTAACATGTACAAGTATGATGGCAAAATACTGTATGACTCAACCGGTGTTCCTTGAACCTCCTCTAAGGCAATATGTCTAGCTCGGTAGCCTTTATGGTAGTTACAAGAGATGCCAAACTCCCTCTGCATGTCATTTATAATTTCCTTTGGCTTGTACAAACGATGATCATGGAGTTTCTCTTGTATATGTTCCCCTATAACCCGTGCACTTGCTTGCCTCTGATGCGAAAATCGTGCTTCTGTGGAGCATGTGTGTTGATTGTCAAATTTTCTAATTTGGAAATGATCTGAATTTTGAACCTTAGCCGCACACATTCGCCAATTGCAACCCTCAACAATACACCGAACTTGATAACGTGTTGTATCTGACTTGAACACCCGAATCTGGCACTGGTTGGCAAGGCAATAACGACCTAATTGCGATTGTAGTTGTTGCTTGCTTGGAAACACTTCACCAACTTCAATACGCATGGTAATAGGTCTTGGTGCAACTTCACCCGAATGAATAGAATAAAATGCACAAGGAGGTGGAACAAGCCTCTGGACATGGGCAAATTGCTCATCATACCGGTTGGGAAATTGATTAGGAATGGGATTGGATTGTGGTTCTGTTTCATCATGATCAGGAATAAGATGAGGAGAAGTTGTATCAATGTTGGCAGTTGGTGTAAAACCCTCTACAATATCATCCAAATTTGCACCTATGTGAGGTACATCTGACGTTTGAAACTCATCAATATCAGTAACTTGTATATTGCTTTTTTGTGTATGATGAAATTCATACTCACGAGTTTCATGGTGTGGGTTGGCAGAGGACTCTGGTGGTTTATGATTCCTTTCTGGACATTCATTGCCGATTTCCTCAATACTAATGCAAACTAATGGGTCAACATTCTCTCGACGAAGCAACAGTGCAACATCTTCATCGTCAACAATCTCAATAGGCATACTAGGACGGAAAGTGTGAGCAACAGTTGTCATACTGACCCGATAATGATCTCTATCAATTCCAGTGACATAGTATACCTTATCTAATAAAAGATCATAATTTGCATCTCTTGGAAAATCAAACGCCTTTGCTCTTTGACCTTCATACCAATATTGACCATGATGACTTTTCCATTTTCCACCCCAATTCAAAACCAATTGCACACTTGTCATCTTGAATCCTGAAAAAAAAAAAAAAAAAAAAGTAACAAATATAATCAACAACTATAATCAACCTATAAAACACCTTATTATTCTTAGGAAATTAGACGGGATAGTTAAAATAAGGTTTTTTTTCGAAAATTAAAAAATTGAAAAAACTCTCGGGACAGGGTATCCCGACGTCGGGTCACCCTGTCCCGAGAAAAAACATCCTCGGGACAGGGTGACCCGACGTCGGGACGCCCTGTCCCGAGGTTTTTTTCAAATATTGAAAAATCCTCGGGACAGGGTGTCCCGACGTCGGGTCACCCTGTCCCGAGAGTTTTTTCAATTTTTGAAAAAAACCTCGGGACAGGGTGTCCCGACGTCAGGTCACCCCGTCCCGAGGAAAAAAATCCTCGGGACGGGGTGACCCGACGTCGGGACACCCTGTCCCGAGAGTTTTTGAAGGTTTGAAAAAAACTCTCGGGACAGGGTGTCCCGACGTCGGGTCACCCCGTCCCGAGGTTTTTTTTCCTCGGGACGGGATGACCCGACGTCGGGACACCCTGTCCCGAGGTTTTTTTCAAACCTTCAAAAACTCTCGGGACAGGGTGTCCCGACGTCGGGTCACCCCGTCCCGAGGAAAAAAAACCTCGGGACGGGGTGACCCGACGTCGGGACACCCTGTCCCGAGAGTTTTTGAAGGTTTGAAAACGCCTCGGGACAGGGTGTCCCGACGTCGGGTCACCCCGTCCCGAGGTTTGTTTTCCTCGGGACGGGGTGACCCGACGTCGGGACACCCTGTCCCGAGGCGTTTTCAAACCTTCAAAAACTCTTCTATCAAAAAAAAAAAAAAATTATAACAAAGTAAATCCGGGCACATTACAAATGAGGTTGGCAAAAAAATAAATTATAATGTAATACATACCTTCAAATAACTTGATACAATCTTCTCCAATTTTTTAAAAACCTAACATTGAAAAACAAATGTGTGTGAAACAATGTGTTGTAATGTAAGTTTTTTTTTTTTAAGAGAATGTGTTGTAGTGTAAGTTAAATTATTAGATAGTGTTTTGTTTATTTTTTTAATTAGTTGGTTGGTAAATGGTTGGTAAATGGTTAGTAAAAGTAATAAATAAGGATAATAAATGTGGTGAGTTAATAGTGAGGGCATTTTGGTAAGTTTAGGGTAGTTTTGCAATTAAATTGGTTTTTAGGGTAGTTTTGCTATTAAGTCCCTAAAATAGGGCATATTTGCTAAAAACCCTTATATATTAAAAGCAATTAAATATTAAAAATTATTAAATTTTAATATTTAAATTTAAATAAATATATATATTAAAAGCAATTATATAAATTAAAATTTAAATAATTAAATATATATAAGGCTGTAACTAACAACTGATTTTTTTCACGTGATTATGAAAAAAAAATCAATTGTCAAGTAAAACCCCTTAGTGCTTTGACTAGCTTTATAACGTACATGTTCAAATTGCATGATTCAGAGTTTCCACACAAAATATATCTCTATCTCTATCTCTATTTCAAAAAGGAAATATTCTCCCAGATTCCATCTTTAAAAAATTTTCACTCCCATTACACTCTCTTATCGCCATCTCTATCTCTATTTCTATTTTTATATTCAAATAACTTATATTTTCATTATTATTTTTTACTTTCTTTAATAAATTATTGTTCAACTAAATTTTAACAAATATGATTTTTAATAGCATTTGTAATTTTAGAACAAAAAAACTCACAATTCCCAAATACAAGATGGGTCATTTTTAAATAGATATGAAAGTCATTTGGATGGTCTTCCAAACTATTAATGTATTTAGACATTGTCATATGTTATGTTGTTATTATTTAAGTTTTTTGTTTTTTGTTTTTTTCTATCCTTATTTTAATATGTTTATGTTATTGTAATTTTTATTTAGAAGTTTTAATGCCACTATGTTTTAGTTTTTATTTTATTATTGATTTATAATTATTAATATGTAAAAACTAAAAAGAGATTTTTTTTTTTTATAACAAAATAATAAAATGAATAACAATAAAAGGAAGGTTTTTTTACGGGGTTTGGTTAGTCAATGAGCAACATTTTTTTAAAAAAAAAATTACAACTACTAATTAACAAAGATAACCATAATCTAGTTGAGAATTAAAATCAAATTATTTATGCAACATCTCAAAAAAAATGAAAATGAGAAAAGCATAATAGAAGATTTGAACATAAGAAAGAAACCAAAACACACAAATGATAAAATATGGTAAGACTGAGTAAATAAAAAATCATTAATTAATATTTAATATTGGTCTCATTTTAAAGATTTAGATAAAACATTTCTAATGGTATAATGTTTATGCTAATAAAATTATAAATTATAAATTTATTATATATTAATTGAATTTAATGAAAAAGGTAAAATAAAAAAATAATGAAAAAGGTAAAATGATATAAATATAATATAAAATGTTGGAAAGTAAGTTTAGAGTATGATATTTGGTACTCTACATTTAGAGTAACAATATTGAAAACTCTAAATTTTTGTCTTGAAAACAAAAATTTGGAGTACGGTGGGAGCAATCAATACTCTATTTTAGAGTACGGTGGGAGATGCTCTTATAGAATTTTTCAGTAAATAAAAAAAATAAAGTTTAAACTTTGTAGTCCAAAAGATTTAACTGTTTTGATGGAATTTTTAATTTTAATTTAATTTCTTTTAATAATTTAACTAGCAAAATATTAAAACAAAATCAAACTAAAAACACATTAAAAACCTTTTTCTAGAAATCAAATTTCTTTTGAGATAAAAAATAATAATTTTTTTAAAAAAAATCTTCAATTAAAATTAATAAAGATAATCTTCCTAAAAATTTTTGTAAACCATTGGGGTTGAAATAATGATAAATTTATATGATTGTTGGTATTTAAGATTTGTCTGTGTATTTTAGCACGGATAAGATGTAGATTAAAATAAATAATAAAAAACTGAAGTAAAAAAACATGTTTAAAATTTACATTTAAAAAAAAACATTTTTTAAAAAAAAATTTACATATAAAAAAAAAAATTCAATTTCTTTTTAAAAAAAAAAAAAATAGATATGTCGATCTATCAAATTAAAAGAATGGATGTCCACCTCATATTATTATTCTAAACAAATAAGATACGGTTATTATCGTGTTGTAACTTAAAGGGTGTCGAAATTCATTTTTCACGTGATCTCCACCTCATAATGTTAAAGGGTTTCGCATGAGGATTATGATCAATTAATGATTATTACATTAATTCTTAGAATCAAAATATCCAATCAAAAACCTAACACTCATCAAAGAAAATGCTATACGCCTGCAAGTCTGCAACATTATTTTATATGCGACAGAGACATCTCTTGGAATTATTTGTATTCTCCGTCCTGTTTTCAAAGTTTGTCTTAGGCTATCTCTAATCATTTTCTAAAATTTTCTCCATTTTGGAGACTGAAAATGGAATATTCAATCTTCATAAATTTACTACTCCAATCATTCTCCATTTTATAATCTCTAAATAATAAAATATTAATATTTTTTCAAACTTCCTTTAATAAAATTGTTTTCTCTTTATTATTTTAGATAATAATTTACTCACTTTTATTACACCGAAAATTTTCTAATCTTTTTTATAACTATCTAGACTTAACTATTTTTACATGTAATGATTTTGAAATCATTTTTTAACATTTATATTTTTTACACCTAATATTATTTACCGAGAACGCGGAGAGACTAGAATAATGGAGAAAGATTTGGACTCAATAAATGATCAAAAGAAACGTGAATATTGAAGATGTTAATGTTAA
Organism: Acer saccharum; assembly: GCA_030490815.1. Lineage (NCBI taxonomy): Eukaryota > Viridiplantae > Streptophyta > Magnoliopsida > Sapindales > Sapindaceae > Acer > Acer saccharum. The sequence continues at coordinate 42,532,091 of CM059873.1, forward strand.
TATTTTGTTTTACTAAATTATTTAGAGTTAATTATTATGCTATATGTTAATTACGTATAAAAATTAATGATTTGAAAACATTTGTTTTGAATTAAAATACTTATTAATTTGGTATTAAAAATAAAAAATAAAAGATAATTAAAATATAGTTAATATTATTATCGGTTGAAATATCTCAATAAAATATTTCTAATGATTATATTTATGAATAAAAAGTTATATTAAATTAATTGAGTTTAGTTAAAAATGTGAAAAGTATATGAGAAGATAAAATAATATTATTTAATGTAAATAGTTAAATCGAGATTGAGATTTAGATCCAAATAAGATCTCCAAAATGGAGTCTCCATTTTAGAGAACGGTTAGAGTCAAACCTGTCTCAATTTCGGAGAAATAGAGACCGGTTGGAGATGTTCTTATAAAAGTTTTTTTTGTCTTCTTTATGTGACAGAGCCATCTCTTGGAAAAAGAAAGGACAAAACCAATATAAAATTAATTAGAAAATAAAAATAAACACCGCCACCCGTCCCTAATTGCATTGGGAGGGAGTGAGTACATATTTGTTGAATGGTTAGGTAAGGTTGTTGAATTGTGAATGGTGTGTTCTGACTTATGAGATTCTCTTTTCTTTTCTTTTTTTTTTTTGAAAATCTTTTTAACAAACGCTTTTGCATTTGCTTCTTTATCCATTTTTGAACAACTTTACCAACTAAGCCATCTGATTAATCCCAACCATATCCAGGTTCTCAACTAACCAGCAAATCATTCACCTAAAATTAAACAAGAATTTAATAAACCCAAAAAAAAAATAAAAAATTCCAAAGTTTTAATTTTTTAGTAATTTCTTCTTTTGTTTTAAGTTTTATTTCTAGTTAAAACAAGGAATTATTTTTATTGGGGTATTATAGCGGGCTAATATAATGTAGGGATTTTAGCAAAATTGCCCTATTTGAGGGTCTAAATTGCAAACATACCCTATCAATTATTTTTATAGCAAAATTACCCCTAAAAGATGAAACTACCCTTAATAATAATTGCCCCAAATTCCTCCATCATTTTCAAGCCTTGAATTTGTGCTTCGGGTCACACCTGACCCGATATCGGGTCAGGTGTGACCCGAAGCACAAATTCATGGCTTTCGGGTAGCCCCCAACCCGAAACCATGAATTTGTGCTTCGGGTCATGACTGACTCGATATCGGGTCAGGTGTGACCCGAAGCACAAATTCATGGCTTTCGGGTAGCCCCCAACCCGAAGCCATGAATTTGTGCTTCGGGTTAGTCATGACCCGATATCGGGTCAGGTGTGACCCGAAGCACAAATTCATGGCTTTGGATAGGGGGCAACCCGAAGCCATGAATTTGTGCTTCGGGTCAGTCATGACCCGAAGCACAAGAACAGTTTAAAAAAAAAAAAAAAAAAAAAAAGTTTATGTATTTTTATGTTTTGTATTTACCGGACCATGTTTACTAGTTAATGTAATCATACTATCTATTAAAATTCTTGCCATGCCATACATAAATGTTGTTTTGATTTGATTTGCAACATTACTGCTAGTTATATACATAAATGTTGTTTTGATTTGTTTATACATTTTCTGGCAGCAACACTTCTACTTTTTTTTTTTAATCAAAATGAACTAGATGGTAACTGAATTTATAAAAAATTTGGTATAAGTATTGTTTGTATTTTCAACAAATCCATACCATTTTCTGTACCTGCAAACAATTCACTCCCAATATCCACAACACTTCTCAACTCCCAACATTTCATTTCACACACAATTACTACCACAACGGATACAAATAGAAATCTCATTAATTAAACTAATAATCTGTTAATTACAATCATTTTCAACTAAATTACCTTCGACTATATTATTACATGGCACTTGTTTAGATAACAAAAGTTGGTTTGTGGTATACCCATTCCCTTGATTTGGGTGGTGATTGGTATATATATTCTGTATATATATACAATCTGATTTCTACTAAGCAAACTTGTTCACTACAGCTTAACAAACAACTTCTGTTAATTAACACCAGGCTAACAGTCTTGAATCCAAAACTTTGTTGAACAAATCCTACGGTCTTCATTTTCCTTTGACTTCAATATTGCTCTGCTAACAGTTGCTGCAAGGATATTGTTATCTTCTCCACCTACCTCCCCTGCAACTAGAAAATGCATTGAATAGATGATATACAATCTAATCCAAATCGTTAGCAACCATAAGCTGAATAAGTAGAATAAAATCAACCAGAACTACTAGAGAGAGGCATTTGATTGGAGATGTCTCCGTAGCACATGTGAGATCAATCAATGAGCACTCACAAGGATTGGGTGCTGGCAAACCCCAAACTTAATCGTCTCAGAACCTGAGATAGGAACCTGGACCTACAATTCTCAAAATCAGCATGATAACTTTATAAATTACATGTTTAATTTCCTAACAGACTGTGGACAATGATTTCAAACCTGTAAATGGAACGTAAAATAGGACAGGCAACTTCTCTCATCCGTTTACCAGATCCATCAGACTTGGAACCTGTGAAAGCAAACCAATCAACACAGCATATAAACTCGTACCATTTAACTACATCTCAAAATCAAGACAACAAAATATCACCATATCTAAAATTCAAATTTCAAAAGATCCAAACAAACCCATTTATACAAAGGTGGAAATGATTCTTTCAACATCCGAGTAACAAACTTGACAAAACAAGGGAAGGAGGTTCGGGTAGGGGTGACCCGATATCAGGTCACCCCATCCCGAAGTCTGTCATTTGGGAGTAATCACCCAAATTTCTTCAAAATTTAACACAATTTCTACAATGATTCCCCTAAATCAAACAAATCAAACTCAAAAATTGAAAACACATTAATAAATTTCAACTCAAAACCATAAACCTAAATGTTAGGGTTCAAAACTCAAAATACCTAAAATGGCACCCAAATCGGCGATACATCGCTGCGTCGGAACGAGGAGGCTGCCAAAAGAAGACGGATGGCGGCGATGAATGACCACGACGACGTTGGCGTGCCCGCTAGGTGGCTTTCGGGCAACTCACGACGAAGACATTGCGACGAACGTGATGCGACGAAGACTTTGCTGTTACTAGTTGCGGCGACGGCGAAGGTGGCTGGAAACCGTGGCCAAGTTGACGACGGTGGCTGTAACCTCAAGATGGGATTCGGGTTGGGTAGCAGGAGGTTTTTGGATGTATAGGGCAATAGAGAGTGGAATTGGTTTTTTTAACTCAAGGGTAACAACGTCATTTTAGGGTATTTTTGCAATTGATTTTGATTTTAGGGTAGATTTGCAATTGGTCCCCTAAAATAGGGCAATCTTGCTAAAATCCCTATAATGTATTAACAAATTAAATAAACAACTTAATATCTCCATTTCATTTGATTTCCATTGTGTTAATATGCATGCACATACACACACCCCCACACGGGCCAGGCTAGGGTTATATCAAAGTATACCATTTCCGACTTGTAAACATCAGTACAATTAAATTAAAACACTTCTTCAGAAGCTTTCAATTATATAACAATAAGAACACAATCTAATCACATTTTGGAGAAGATAAGAATAAAATCCGAGAAATATATATATACTTTCTCTATTTTATTTTTTAGTAAATGAATAACTCCAATAAATATCTCCAAAGTGTTCATATTTAAACCACTCTCATTCAAGTATTCAACTCTTAATGCTTTAAATGATTTGGATTCTCTAATCAAAGATTTTGATTGTATAGTATATGAGTTGGATCTGGTCAAAGATTTTGATTCTCTAATTAACTAGTACATGATTTTCCCAACATCAACACATTTATTTCTTCTTTTGTTTTAAGTTTTATTAATTTATTCAAGTTTTAACGAATAAGAATAAATAAAAACTTCTTTTCATAATTTATGATTTAACTTTCTTTTTTCATTTTGAAATATTATATTAATTCGGGATTTAGATAGATGACAAACTCAAACCCACAACCAAGGGCGAAGTCAGGATTTTGGCTTTTGGGGGGCCAAGACAAAAACTAATATTGTAGGTCCACAATGTAAGTTCCTCATTTTTTATTGGTTTATTTCGGTGACAAACCACATTTGGGGTTATGATGTAATGGTAGCTTAGGTACTCAATTGTTGGTGATCAAACTCAAATGCCCCCTCAAGACCTCAAAATGATAAGCACTTCAAAGGTATATCACTTATGCTTACTTACATTGAAGAGAATAGTTGCACACCCACACACACTTCTCATGCTTGCATTTGTGTTTATTGCTTCTTGTGTGCATTCTTTTCACACTTCACACTTGCACTTCTCCTGGAGTTTGTTCAGAAACGTCCGCGTATGCGATGATCGCCGTCAGAGAAAGCTCTTATGTTCTCCTTTGGTTTCACCACAATTGGTGAAACGGCGATTGTGATCGGCGGCCCTGACCGCCGAATGAAACTGTTGTTTGATTCCAATAAGCTCTGGAATGGTTCTGCGGTTATGATCAGCGGGCCCAACCGATGATTTAAACCGCCGTTGAGACCGGATTGATTTTATCTCTCGGGTTCAAAACCGCAGTTGTGATCAGAGGTCATGAAGCCGCCGTTGATACCAGATGCTCTCGAGATCAATTCTGCGGTTATGATCGATGATTTCAAACCGCCGAATGAAACAACTGATCGTTGTGTTTCAGGGGCAAACTTGTCTTATCACCCATGCTTTTCTTGCTCTCTATAAATACATCATTATGTCATTCTCTTTTCTCTAGCTCTTGAACATTAAGAACCCTAAAAAGAGAAAGAGAGAGACTTGAGAGAAAAAGCATCAAGATTGCTTCTTTAATTCTCCAAACTCATTTCCATGTCCATCAAACATCATTTAAACATCATCTAGCTTCATCTAGGATGTATTAATGCATGACTCTTTTTCAACAGACATGACTTGGTAAGTTGAACATCATCTTCATTCATTTTAGTGTTCTTACTTAGCAATTAATCTCATTTATTACTTGTATGCATCTACATTAGATTTTATATACAAGATTGAGATTTTTGTGTTGATTGATTGAGTTATTGTATTATGATAGCTATTGCATCTAAAATTGTTTTTAATCTTATATAGCTAAGTTTTATATGACATGTAGCCACATGATATTTAGGATTGATTGACATGCTCATGCATGATTTGACAAGCATTAAATTTGTTAACCTAACATTTATGCATTTGATATACACATAGGTTGTGTTCTCTTCATTGTGACTAAAGTCTTGTGACCAAGAAGTTTAGTGCACAAGCAAGTGGGTCTAAGATCACTATTAAAGACTCGTTGGGTAGAGTGGAAGGGTTGACCAAGAATGGTTAAGGCCAACCTAGGTTGTAAACTTTCACTCAAATAGTGGATTTGAGGACCGTGTGTGGCTAGCATATTAGCCCGTGAGTTTTTCCTAGTCGTGGGTTTCTCACGTAAATCAATCAACGTGCAGTTTATTGTTTTCCGTACATAGATTTAGTTGATTGTATTTTGCTTAGATTTGGTGTTTTATTGAATATTGACTAATAAAAAAAAAATTGGTAATTAATTTGATTAAAACCTATTCACCCCACCCCCCAAGTATATTTAGACACACTTTAATAGTTTCACACAATCTTCTCCACACAAGAAAAAGTGTGGAATCCCGCACCTGATACTTTTCAACAAAATGTGATACCGTTCGGTGTTAAAAGTAATAATACAAATAAATAAATAAAACAGACATTAACTAATTAAAATGTAATGCCTATTTTATATTTAGAAAATTATTTATAACCAAATCAATCTAATTTTCTTCCTAATTTTCATTTCAATTACATAATTAAAGAGTATATGAGAAAACATATTTTATTTTGTTGCAAAACCTATACATATTCTTAACGTTATGCATAACTGAAAATAATATTTTAATAGTTCTCGGCTTATAAAATATAAATTTCAATAGCTTAATTAAAATATCATTATACCATTGATATATTTAAATCACAATTATTTACATAGTTGTAACTTAATTTTATAATATTCATGTCAAACAAAATTAACTTATATTAATTTTGAACAAAATTTATATAATAGATTAATAAAATAAATTTATCAAAATCAGATTAATAATTAACCTAACAAAATAAATAATACAGGCAGTCGCTATAAGAGTTAAATATTTACTTAGTTTGTTCTAGTGAAATCTAAAAATAAAATATTATATATAATACACACTAGATTAGAAAATAATGTATGAAATAATAGGAAATTAATATATTAAAATGGATTGATTTTGTTTCCTATTTTCATGATCAATAGAATTATGGAAACAAAAATTAAGTTTTTTTTTTTTTTTTCCCTAAAAAAAAAAGTCAGATCACGAATTTGAGACATGTATTGGAATTGATAGTTGCTGGGCCAAATTGTACAACAATCGATGACATCGTCCTTCTAGCTAATAATTCGAACTCTGACTCAAAAGTTTGGTTTCGTTTACTTGAATGAAATTGGACATTTAATAGCAATATAATTAGCTTGCAAGAACACTGTTGGTCCACTTTTAAATGAAGAACTAGTCTATCCAATGTCAAGGATGCCAAGACAATTGACATGGCCATACACCTGAAAACCCAAGAAATTTCCAGTTAAAAAAAATAAAAAATCAAAGACTTTTGAGACAGAGTAATTGGCAATACATGCACTTAATTTTATTATAAATTTTTCAAGTCTCATTCAAGTGGGTGTGGGATCAACATTGTAATTGTAAAACTAAAAGCAACCTTTACTATAAAAAAATTTAGTATTCTCTATCTTCTTGATAAAACTTGTCTTCTAGCTCCATTTGAAAACAAATGAGTGAATCTTCTTGTTTAAACAGATGTTTGATTTAATAATTCAAGCAAATCATTTTCTCACAGTCCAAGCATCATATCACTTTCAATTCAACTATATATGTATATTGTATGCATCTTAGAATAGTACTGCTGGCCTGCTGGAGAAATTAGAGGTTTTGGTTGTGGTGGATCAGTGAAAAATTAGTTGGAGGCCAGGAGGTAGGCCAGGAGGTAGACAAATCCATTTCTATATATATATATATATATATATATATAGAGAGAGAGAGAGAGAGAGAGAGAGAGAGAGAGGAAGCTTTTCAATTGTTTTTCCTTTATCATTTTATTTCAAATTTTAGCGAAACTAGTAAAAATTGAAAAATTAGATAGTACATTTACAGATTTAATTAGGTTTCTATGATGTGCCAATTAAATGTCTTCAAGGGATATTACATATGGTCATCTTACTATAACATTACTAGTCATTATTAGATTTTAATTTAACAGTCCACCAAAATTAAGATTTTTTTTCCTAAAAAAAAAAAAAAAAGAAGTCTATTCATTCCGGACCAAATATTTTTTGAAAGCTTTCGTCATTGGTAGGATTGGAGCCGCTGACCTGGGAGTCATTTGTCCAAACCCTAAGTTTATCCATCTACCAGCTGAGCTACGCTCCTGTTGGCCGATCATGAATTTGAGACGTATTGAAAATTTGGAATTGATCAGGTGTTTGCCAAGGAAGATGTATATAATCGGAATGTCAAATCCTTTAAAAAACTGGAGTTAATTTGCAATAAATTAGTCACTTGATATTCAAATTAATTTCCATAGAAGAAAAAGGGTAATTTGGGGAGATGTTGGTTTGAATGGTAAATAACATTGAAAAAAAAAAAAAAAAAACTTTCTCCTTACAATCCAATTTTATCTTTTCACACACCTTTTCTAAAGGGAAATTATCATCCCCTCGAGGTTTGTCATATTAGATAAACCGGTCCCTCTAGTTTCAATACCCTTAATAGCAATATAATTAGTTTGCAAGAACACTGTTGGTCCACATTTAAATGAAGAACTAGTCTATCCAATGTCAAGGATGCCAAGACAATTGACATGGTCATACACCTGAAAACCCAAGAAATTTCCAGTTAAAAATAAAATAAAAAATCAAAGGCTTTTGAGACAGAGTAATTGGCAATACATGCACTTAATTTTATTATAAATTTTTCAAGTCTCATTCAAGTGGGTGTGGGATCAACATTGTAATTGTAAAACTAAAAGCAACCTTTAACTATATATGTATATTGTATGCATCTTAGAATAGTACTGCTGGCCTGCTGGAGAAATTAGAGGTTTTTGTTGTGGAAAATTAAATGTAGGCCAGGAGGTAGGCCAGGAGGTAGACAAATCCATTTCAATATATATATATAGAGAGAGAAAGCTTTTTAATTGTTTTTCCTTTATCATTTTATTTCAAATTTTAGCGAAACTAGTAAAAATTGAAAAATTAGATAGTACATTCAGAGATTTAATTAGGTTTATATGGTGTGCCAATTAAATGTCTTCAAGGGATATTACATATGATCGTCTTACTATAACATTACTAGTCATTATTAGATTTTAATTTAACAGTCCACCAAAATTAAGATTTTTTTTCGAGAGCTTCTTTTGACAATCAATTTTTTTCTTTTTACACTTCTTTTCTAAAAACACTACATTCTCTAAATTTAAATTTTAAAAAATTCTAAAGACACTTCATTTTGTTACAGGATTATCCTTTTTATTTTTTTAATTAAATTATTAAAAAAAGAAATAATATCTCCTAAATCATTAGATTAATTATTGCATATTAAATACTCTCTCCTAAATTTTTAATTACCATATTAAACTCTCTCTCCTCCAATACATATCTTTAATTTTCTATCTCCATTTTTTCTCAAGTAAGACTAACAGTTAAGAAAAAAAAAACTTACTAATAAACTTGATTTTTAGGAACCATATGTATGTATATACTAAAAAAAAAAAAAAAAAAAAAGTACCCCTTTTTTTTTTGTTTTTTTTGTTTTTATATAAAAAAATCAAAATATGAAAATGTTTTTTGTTACTCTTGTAAGTATATGATTGCCTAGAAAACTTTAATCCTTTTATTAGTCTTAAAAATTCTAAGTTTAATCGAATCTAGTTGAAACAATTCAAGCTTTCATATATCTATTTTTTTATTTTTATTTTTGAAAATTGACTTTTTAATATATATATATATTACTGTTAGTAAAAAACTAAAATATTCATAAGTTTTTTTTTTTTTTTTAAATTATTAATCAAAGATTGATTGAGAAAATAAGGAAATATGATTTATTTTTGAAAAATGGAGAGAGATTAATTAGGAGAGGGTGTGAAATATGGTAATAATAGATTTAGGAGAGAGATTTTTTTAAAAAAAATAATTTAATTAGTTTGGAGTGTCTTTAATTTTTTTCGTCTTGTTTAGTAATTTTAATTTAGGTTAAAATTGTCATTAATAAAAAAAATTAAATTGGAGTGTGAATAGATAATTTGTGGATTGTAAGGAGAAGCTCTCTTTTTTTCCTAAAAAAAAGGTCGATCATGAATTTGAGACAATATCTATAAATCCGGGACCAGATATTTTTTTGAAAGCTTTCATCATTGGTAGGATTGGAGCCGCTAACCTGGGAGTCATTTGTCCAAACCCTAAGTTTGTCCATCTACTAGCTGAGCTATGCTCCTGTTGGCCGATCATGAATTTAAAACATGTATTGAAAATTTGGAATTGATCAGGCTTTTGCCAAGGAAGATGTAATATAATCGGAATGATAGAGACATATTCCGATGGAGACGATGGAGGATGGATTTGAGAACAAAATGGACATTCCTGTTGTGCATATATGCATGGTCTAATTAATACCTCACAACTCTGTCAAATCCTTTAAAAAACTGGAGTTAATTTGCAAATAAATTAGTCATTTGATATTCAAATATTAAAAAATTTGACAGATGTATATAATACGGTGTGAAACTACCATATTGATATTAAATGCTACAGACAAGGATGATTGAGACGTTAATTTCCATATTAATTATTGCTTAAGGAATCAATCAGAACTTTATAAATTTGTATTGTAATTAAAGTAGATTGTGATTGAATTACTTTCTGATTATTATGAGGTGGCACATTTTAAAGCTTTGGATTTCATACCTAAAAAAAGAAGCTTCCGCATTACTTTCTGATGATGAGGTGGCACACAATATGGCATTTACCATGCTCTGCCCTCTATATTTCTCATCTATATATACCAAATACCATCTATGATCATAATTTGTGAATTAATGTGGTGAATTCATGGGTTGGTTAAGTAGATCATGTTGTTATCAACTTGTGTTTCTCCAACTTTTCCTCTTGCATTCTTCACTCACTCACTCAAAACGCTGCTCTAATGACCAAGCTTCTCTTTTACTCCACTTTAAGCAACTCTTTACCTTAACCGGCAAGTATTATTCATATCAATCTATGAAGCAGTGGGAGGAGGATATTGATTGCTGCTCATGGGATGGAGTCACTTGTGATGATATGGGCAAGGGTCATGTCACTGGCCTTAATCTCGGTTCGAACTTCCTAAATGGTACCATCCCTTCCAACTCCACCCTCTTTCTCCTTCCATACCTAAAAGACCTCGACTTAACCGACAACGACGACTTGAAAGGATCTCTTCCAGAGGCTAACTGGAGCAATCCCCTCCAGAGTTTGGATGTCTCTCGCACCAGCTTCTCAGGATGGTTACCTGATTCCATCGGCAATCTAAAGTCTTTGACGTATTTGAATCTGAATGACTGCAAATTCATTGGGTCAGTTCCTGCATCTATAGGTAACCTTACCCAACTTAGATATTTGGATCTATCCAAGAACAATTTCACTGGTAATATCCCGTCATCTCTTTCAAATCTTCATCATCTTAGTTGGCTTGTTCTTTCAGTCAACAATTTCATTGGTGAAATTCCAGAAATTTTTGTCAACTTAACGCAACTTGAATATTTAGATTTGTCAACTAATCAGCTCTCCGGTCAAATTCCTTTTTTTTCAAGTGAGCTTCGAAGTTTAAATCATATTGATTTAACTAACAACTTTCTGAATGGGACCATACCGTCTAGCTTGTTTACTCTACCATTATTGGAAACAATTACACTCAGCTTTAATCAACTCGAGGCAATAGACATTGGTGAAAATCTAAGTAACTCGTTGTACAACATCTTTTTGGATAATAACAAGTTCCATGGCTCGATCCCAAGTTCAATCTTTGAACTTGAGAATCTAAATTTTATCACACTTTCTTCAAACAATTTAAGTGGCATTCTAGAGCCTTACACGTTTGAAAAGGTAAAATATCTTCAAGTACTTGATCTTTCTTCAAACAATTTAAGTGGCATTCTAGAGCCTTACACGTTTGAAAAGCTAAAATATCTTCAAATACTTGATCTTTCTTCAAACAATTTCAGTGGCAATCTAGAGCCTTATGTGTTTGCAAATTGGACAACTCTTCTAGAGCTTTATCTTTCCCATAATAATTTATCATCATTAGGTAGCACAATCAAATTAGTCAACTCTTCCTTGAGTTCCTTCCAAGCTCCACCCAATCTACGGATTCTGGACCTTTCTGACAACAAAATCCATGGTACAATTCCCACCTGGATGTGGGATATGGGGAAGGACACTTTGGGCTTTCTTAATCTGTCCCACAACTTCCTCACAGGAATCATCGACCAACTTCCCATTCAGAATAATCTTCTTGTTCTTGACCTCCATTCCAACTTGCTTCAAGGAAAACTTCCTGTCCTACCACCTCGATTGGTCACCTTATTAATCTCAAAAAATCAGTTGACAGGAGAGATACCTCATTGTATCTGCAATATGAGTAACCTTCAGACGCTTGATCTTTCTAACAACAACATGAGTGGCACCATTCCAGAATGCATGGGAAACATTTTCTACGATATCCAAGTGATCGATCTGCAGCATAATAGTTTTTCTGGCACCATCCCTGATACATTTGCACAATGCTCTGATTTGGAGGCCTTGAACTTCAACAACAATGATCTTGAAGGGCCTGTACCCCGGTCTCTCGTCAATTGTAAAGCGCTCCAAATTCTAGATCTTGGTAATAACAAGATAAATGACACCTTTCCGCATTGGTTGGGAACCCTTCCAGAGCTACAGGTTCTTGTTCTCCGTTCCAATAAATTTTATGGTTATGTACGAGATTCTAAGGCAAAAAACTCCTTCTCTAAGTTGAGAATACTTGATCTCTCAAAAAACAATTTTAGCGGTTCTTTGCTGATAAACTATTTCGAAAAGCTCAAAGCCATGATGGATATTGGTGAAGCTGGAACAGAGTTGCAATACATGGACATTAAAGATACTTTTATGGAATCACCTTACCAATATTCTATAGTGGTGACAATGAAAGGAGTTGATATCCAAATGGAGAAAATCCTAACCATTTTCACAACTATGGATTTTTCAAGCAACAAGTTTCAGGGCCGAATTCCAGATGTAGTTGGAAAATTGAAATTTCTCAAAGTCCTCAACTTTTCTCATAACGATCTAATAGGTTATATTCCGTTATCCTTGGAAAATCTAAAAGAGCTAGAATCGTTAGACCTTTCTTCAAATAGGCTCAAGGGAGAGATTCCTGAACAATTGACAAGTTTGACATCTCTTTCGGCTCTAAACCTCTCCTACAACCAGCTCGTGGGACATATTCCTCAAGGGAACCAATTTGGTACATTTCAGAATGATAGCTATATTGGGAACTTGGGCTTGTGCGACTTCCCGTTGTCAAAAAAGTGCAACAATTGTGAAGAACCAGAATGCAAACCAGATACACCAACCATAATGCATGATGAACACGATACTGCGAGGTGGTTTGATTGGAAAACGAGTTTGATGGGTTATGGAAGTGGATTGGTGATTGGCATTTCAATGGGGTATATTGTTTTCTCAACCGGAAAGCCAGAGTGGATTGTGAGGATGGTTGATAGAAAGTTCTCCAGAAAGGTGGGAAGGCCGACCGGAAGACGCAGAAGAAGAAATTGATTAGTAAGTGCAAGTCATTCATTTAATTGTAAAAATAATTAAGTTACTTATATTCAGCGATATAATTTTTGCATTGTAAAAGTGTGAGTTGAGCAAAGCAATATTGTTGTAAAATCTAGAAAGGGAGTAAAGTCTCTTCAGATATATAACATGCTCCTTCATTCTAGCTTGCAGGCACAAAAAGAGATGGATGGAGATGATGGTGGGGGTTGATGGAACGAAAGACAGCATAGCGAAGAGTGTCTGCTTTCTCGGTTGGCTGAAGAGGACGTGTATGATGATGCTTGAGATAAACACATAGGTTTTATTAATCTTGAATTTGATTGTGATATTGTTATAATGATAATAGTTGCTTGGTTGTTTTCGAATTTGTTTTAGTAATATTTGGTTGTTGATTTATGATTTTTGATATTGATATGAATACTACTTAATTGTGACATCAGACCTTTCTTGATTGTATAAACACTGTCCGAGACACTGAGCTCATAATTGTGTCATCTATATGTTTTATATAGTTGTTTAATGTTATTAATTTGTTTTATTTTTTCTTTTCTAAAGTGAGTAGATGAACATTATTTAGTTCGAACTTTTCAAGTTACGTGTCAATTTAACTGTCATATGTGTTTAAATGAAAAAATTAACAAACAAATTAGACCGAACATTTTGCTTCCCTTTAGAAAAAATGAATTGGAATGTATCAATGACCAGTTTGATATCTATAAATTATAGACATTTAAAGACCTTTCCTTTTCTTAAATTTTTGCTCATAAATCAGACTGTAAAGATGGGTACAAATTGCATTTATCAAATCTAATTAATCCAGATAAAACGTGTGAATACATAAATGTTATAATTTCATCAGTGTTCCATAGCCAAAGAAACTGCAATGGTCAAGTCTTTTTGTTGATTATCAAAAAAGCTTCTTCAACACACTCTAATTTTCTTTTTCAGCATATACATAGTTCCTTTGCATGATCAAATAACACACCACATCTGTAACCAAATTGATGATGATGCTGATGAACAAATTGATGAGTACTCACAAAGATGCATGTGTAAAGTATTATATTAAAAAAGATAAGACAAGAAAATGTTAAAAAAAACTCCTTGGAAGGGGATTTAATTAAACCTTCACTCTACTGCAAAGATGTAACACTTGATCACAAAGGCAGCAGAGTGAAGATTGTCTATGTCCGTTCACTGAAGAAGACAAATACACAGATTTGATTGTGATGTTATAATGATAATATTTACTTTGTTGTTTTCGAATTCGAACTTGCTAGCTAGTACTTTTAGTTATATTTGGTTGTTGGATTATAATTCTTGATAGGAATACTACCTTACTATGATCCGCGCATGATTGAAGAAAAAATAATCCAGGCTACTTAAAAATCATTCAACTTTCCAAGTGACCAATCAGGAAAAACAATTGCTATCTCTTCGAATAAATATCTCATGTTTCCTTGCACAAAAATCTATCAACCTACCACACGAATCGTACCATTGGCTGATGATCAACTATGCCCAGAAGCAGAGGCCGGAATGATGTTTAAAGCCTTGAGTATAAAGGTATATATGAAGGCATCTTCCTGAAGCCTCTCAAATCTGCAACACCAAACTTCTGTTTGTGATTACTTATCCAACAACAATATTCTTGACCAACAAAATGAGTTCAGTAACATGGATCAAGAAACAGTGAGGAATATTCACTCTATCAAACACCATAATAAGATACTGCCTTGATAGAACACAAATAAATCATGCATTGACAATCAACGGAAGAAGAAGCAAAGCTTGAAATTGAGTAGCTTACCTCCCTGACTTTGAAAAATGGCCAGCACCAAGTTCACATTTAAACAATAGTATATTGTCATCAGTTTTCAATTCTCTCAGTTTCGCCACAAATTTAGCAGGTTCTGAATACATCACACGCGGATCTGTTGTAGTAAATCAAGTTTTAATTAGAACGACCGGGTAGTGGTAATATCAGGACAAAATTGAAAGTAGTTGCACTCGGAGCCTCTAACAATAAAAAAAGAGAATCAAAAGGTTAAAGTCTTAACGCTTACCATTTAAACCAGCGGTGACAAGAATGTTAGGATAATTTTGAGCCTTAACCTGTGTAAGAGAGAGGCAATAGGTCAAACTTTTTGAGAAATGACTCAAAGTTAATACATGAATCAAACACCACACTAAAATGGGGTCTGCCAGTGAAAAACAGAACATGGCCTCACGGTTAATGCAGTGGTATGTACTATGTAGTACTCACATTGTCAACAGGGGAATATGACTTCATGTAGAAGTAAAATTCTTCCTTCCGGGGATCACCCCATTCCTACAGTAACAAAAAGAATTTGTTTAAGGATTAAAGCAACAAAATACCCACAATATTAAACGTTAATACTAATAAAAAATTAAAATCTTAAGAAGGAGAAACAAAATACCTCCCACTCTGAAGTTGTTAGGGGGATAGTTGGATCAAGCATTGTAGTTACAACATCTACAAAAGGAACTCCAGCAATAGCAGCTTTGAACAGATCAGGCCTCATGTTAAGGACAGCACCAATAAGCAATCCTCCAGCACTTCTTCCATCGATACACAATTTTTCCTTTGAACAGTATTTCTTTTCTATTAAATACTCTGCTGAAGCAATAAAATCAGTGAAAGTATTTCTTTTCTTTAACAATTTCCCATTCTCATACCACTGCCTCCCCATCTCACCACCGCCACGAATGTGAGCTATCGCAAAGATGAATCCGCGATCTAGCAAAGAAAGCCGAGAAGCTTTGAAACCAGGATCTATGCATATCTATTGAAAACACAAAAGTTAACATCAAGAAAGATTCATTTACACAACTCAAGAGACAGGCATGAAGTTTGATAACAATAAAAGAATGAAAGGGCAATCCGTCTACACGGTAGGAATGGCCAATCAACTTAGAATCTCTCAAATTGATGGCTTAAAACAAAACAAAAAGGTTAAAAGACGACTTGAATAACTTTGACAACAAAATCATTGACAAAATTGTGTGAATAAAGGAAGAAACGGGTTTAAATACAGAACCTCAACAAATTTGGCAATGTTTTAACTGATTTCATGATTCGTTAAATGTGACATCTCATCATGTCATTCATTTTATTTTAATAAGATCTATTAAAAAAAATAGTAGACATCAACTTCAGAGATAAAAAAATTCAGCGACTTGGATTATCATTTATAATTTTACAATTGCAACAATCTAGCATCATGATTGGAAAAGCCAAAGCACATCACACAATCTTCCAAGTAGAATTTGCTGGCAAACTAACATTAAGGTAATGTTTCAAAAACTATTTTACAGCGTAATATGTGATATTACCTCATATGAACCATAACCATAAAGAAGTAACAGATCAGACCCATCAAGCTTCACAAGATTCTTCCGGTAAACAATGGATATAGGAATTTGGGTACCATCTGAAGCAGTGGCCCACTTCCTTTCAGTAACATAATTAGATGCATCAAAACCTCCCAACACCTGAATGAAATAGTTGACAACAGTGCTTAATGAGAGAGACATCGGACATCGAAAACAAAGCTCAACAAATTTAATTGAAATTGCAGTGTTCATATTGAGGATCAGTAAAGAGAAACATATTGATAGATCTGGAAACAGCATTTGAAATTTCTAAATCTTACTAAAATTTCATTGTATGAGCACTAGGCTAGTTAATATTTAATTATATGATAAGAATACACAAAAATAGACCAAAAAAGAAATAAAGAAAAAAAAATGAGACATGAAAAGATCAAAATTTATAAAATTAAGATAGTACTGGACTTTTTTCATGTAACTTACGGTTTCAATTTTCTTCAAAACAGAAATCCCTGTGTTCATATCATAATCATACACAGAGGGTGGCGTCCTCATTGAGCTGTAATGAAACCGCAAAATACTAGAAGAAAACTGTGCTTCTGAAGGATCAACCGAGTATACAGGGTCAACAAAATCAACAGATTGGCCACTTTGCAGGCTTTTAAGTGGCTCCCCAACAGCTGGAAGGCGATAAGTGATAATTTTGGGTAGACCATTTTCACGCTCATACACAACAAGGTGATCAGTAAACAGTTGGACATCCTGAATTTTTACACTGACCAATAATGAAAAAAACGTATGTATTATTTCACTGAAAGTGGATCTTGTAGAAAATAGTAATACTGAAGAAGGAAAGCACAAAACACAACACATACCTTTTCTGAAAATAAACATGGAAACCACTTAAGTTGCAAGGATCAAATTGCTCAAAATAATTCACAATCAATTACAAGTCAAATGTGCAAAGTTGTTATACTTATAAGTCAAATGGATACATTTGTGAAATAAGCACACATATGTTTAACCATATACAATTACTAAAGCACAAACAGACAATATAATTGCAATTTTCAATAATAATAAAAACGCAGAAAGGTATATTTAAAAAAAATTTGGAGTTCTATTTTAGAAGTAACTCCATATGTTTAAGTATGATATATAACCACCTATATAAGGAGAGACCGAGAGACGGATTTTATACAACTTATTTCAATAGATAACTAATCACAATAGATTGTTATTATTCATTATGTACCATACTTCACGAAGAATATGCCAAGTCTACGTATCAAAAATTCTTCAAAACACCACCATTTAAATTCCCAATAAACAATGTCATTAGTCGGTCACTATGTCTAAGGCATCATCAGGTTATTTACAGCACATTCAACCTTAACAACCGTCTGTTAATTTATACGACAAGAACCTGAACACCCTTCTATTTTAAACCAAAATTTACATAAAACTCAACAAAAATTCAGCATATTCTAACAGAAATTAAAGGCCAACAAAATCTAAGATTAATATAAGTTTGTTACCAATTGCAAAGACTTTTAATTTCATTATTACCTTTCCCTATGCGAAATAAGAACAGTAGTTTCAGATGTATTATCCACAGGACATGCTAGCAGTTCTGAGTTGAAGAGCTCATCGGTTCTTCTCCTTATAAAAAAATGATTTCCACGATGGCTGACTGATGTGTCAATGCCTACCACACGAGGTGTCAAAACCCTAAGCTCTTCGGGCTTAGAAACCTCAAGATAGAAGACGAACCTTGTAATTTTACTTTCAGATGAAACAAACAAAAAATTTTTGCTTTCTGAAGCTTCAAGATCAAGAGAAAACATGTCATCCTTCTCATGATAAAGGCAGGTGTCACTAGATTGATCTGCTCCCAGCTTATGTAACCACACCTGTTATTAGATATTAACTAAAACCATTACTATAAGAGTTACAGTATTCTATTAATAAAATGAAGAAATCAAGAATATATGTTGTTTCAGCACAGTTAGAACCAAAGAGAGTATCTCTGGGATCAATGCAAAAGGTCAACTCATACTGAAACTGGCTGAAAAAATGTATATATAGACCATATCAATATAATCATGGTGGGGGTAAAAGAAAAAAGGAAACAATTTTAATCCGAAAATGTAATTTATTAGAACCATAAAGATAGCAGATCCCAGGGTTACAAGAAAGACAATCATATAGCTTAACATAAGAGTCCCAGGAATCCAATGAATCAATGAACAAAGCACTACCAAGAACACAATGACTTCAAGCAGATTTCATCAAAAAAAAAACCTATGTTCAAAGGACATTGCCGGAATTCATAATCAGCGGTATCAAAAATAAGAATACAGGGCCAGAAGCACATAATTGAGTGTAAATACTCTGCTCATGTCTTGAACCTTAAAAGGAAAAAATACTCATTGGGCCATGTAAAAGAGCAAGAAGGAAAAGAAAGTGAACCAATGGTCAAATTCTCAACCCAGATATGAATTCCAATATATAACAAAGATTAATAGAGAGAGACTTTGCTTATTTCAAAAGGAGAAGCAATCTAAGTAAATTTGGTCTCAAACACAGGACAGTAACAAGAATAATCATATACCTTATCCGGCCGAAGAATCTCATCCATTGTGACATAAACCAAAGCTTCATCCCCAGCCCACTCAAGATACGAAGTTAGACTCATTAGAGGCTTCCCCACAGGAACTCCAGCCTTGGCATCAATGACATAAACAGTATATATCTCATCTCCTTTAGTGTCCTCAGCATATGCCACAAACTTATTATTCGGACTAACCTAAACCAAACACACAATTAGAAACAACAAACAAACACATTAATTAAAACTCATTAGCAAAACCAGAGCAGCAAAATCTCCAAACCTTGAAAGCGCCAATGCTGTAAAAAGAATGATCACGAGCCTTAACATTCTCATCCAAGATAACCTGCTCCGGAGGAGCATCTGGTCCAGTGGGCATTGTATCATGCACAGAAGCTGGACTCCCACTAGTGGGAACAAGTCTCCTACAATACTGAACATACTCCTTCCCTTCCAAATACCTCTTGTAGTAGTAATAATCCCCTCTACGAATCGGAGCGGAAATATCATCCTCCTTCACTCTCCCTTTAATCTCACCAAACAACTCATCCTCAAATTTCTTAGTTCCTAAAAAGCAACATTTCAAATTCAATCGCATGTATTCAAAACCCCAGAAATCCCATCTCAACCCCGCAAAACAAATCACAAAAAACCAATAAAATTGCAGCTTCAAGTCAAAATCATACATTTAAATGTAAAACACAATTGACAACACAACACAATAATGTAAAATCTCAGGATTCTCTTCTAATATGAAAAAAAACAAGAGCGGATCTTTTTAGATTGAAAAAGAAACAAATAACATACCAGACATGACGGAGTCGGTGTAGCTGTTTTCGAGGTTGAGGTGGGAGAGGATCTCAGGGTCGGAGCGAGAGTCGTCGCGAAGCCAGTAGTA
This sequence comes from Acer saccharum, assembly GCA_030490815.1. Taxonomy (NCBI): domain Eukaryota; kingdom Viridiplantae; phylum Streptophyta; class Magnoliopsida; order Sapindales; family Sapindaceae; genus Acer; species Acer saccharum. The sequence continues at coordinate 42,551,907 of CM059873.1, forward strand.
GTTGTCGACTCTGACATCTCCAAACATCTCAAGCACGTGCTCCACCTTCTTCGCCACCGGCGGCGACGGCGACGGCGACTGTGACAGTGAATGAGAGCTCATAGTGGGTTTAGAGAGATGTGAAAATGTGGGTGGTGAGTAGAGAAGACGAGGAAGACAGAGCAAGCTTATATGATTGCAAAACAGCCGCCTAAGAAGCATTTTTATTTTTTTATTTTTTCTCTTTTTTATTTATTTATTATCTCGATACATACTATATAGTTTATCAATTTTATAAACCATTCTTTTTCAACCTCATCAAAATTAATTAATTATATATAATGTTTGGAGGTTTTATAAAATTTAATTATATAAAACTTTGTAACAATCTTTAAACCTTTTTTTTTAACACCAACCAAGTCTAAAGTCTTGTTAAAATAAATGTTATACATTGGTCAAAAAATAAAATAAAATAAAATAAAATAAATGTTATATGTACATAATATTTTTTTTGCCAACCTGGATGGAATATTTTTTAATAAAATAAGTATTTTTTTTGTTAATGTTAAAATAAATTTAATTATATAAGTTCTTTTTTTTTTTTTTGAAGGAATATACATGGTAATTAGTATATTACAATACTTTATATATTAGTTATTTGGTTATAATGAAATATTATAAATTGGCGAAATTACCCCATTTGGCTTGAAAATTAAGATTGTAAATCAAAAATATATATTTTCACAAAGTATTCTTGTTTTTTTTTTCTTTATAAGAGATTCTCCTTACAATCCAATATTTTTCTTTTTAGGCTTTATTTCTAAAGACACTCCATTATAAAAATTTCAAGTTAGAAAAATTCTAAAAACACTTTCTTTTTCCAAAATTATCCCTTTTATATTTTGGCACTCATATTCTAAAGACACTCAATTTAAAAAAAAATTTAATTTCTAAAAAACAATCCATTTTATTTTAATATAACCCATTTTGAATACCTCTCTTTAGAAAAGTTGGAACGGGAATGGAAAAGAGACATGAAATAATCAAATGAAAATAAAATAGAGAATAAAAATGAACAAAATTGAGGAAATCGAAACTGTTTTTGAGATCAAATTGTGAAAATAGGAAAACAATATTTGATTTCCTTTTTTGGATTTTAACTTGAGTAAAAAAATAATCTATTGAGTAAAAAAATAATTTTAAATATATTTTTCTGGAAAAAAAAATGTATATATACTTTCTTGTGATGGTGATAATTGAATGTGGTTGATATTTGAGAAAAATAAAATTGATTTCAAATTTGGTTGAACAAGAAAACTGTATATATATATATATATATATATATAATAAAATTAAAAAACCGGTGATTATAATGACAAAGGATATGATGGTGTGTGAGAAAAAATATTTTCAAAAAAAAAAAAAAAAAAAGATATTTTAGGGTTTGTAAAACGAAAAAAATAAAATAAAAAATAAAAAATAAAAACGGAGGGGGGTATATTGGTTCAAGATTTTATTAGACAATTTGGGGAAGTAAAAGTCTGATGGTATTAGATTGAGACTTTTTAACAAGTTAGATAAGTCTGGTGGTATTCGATCAAGACTTTTAAGATTTTTTTTTTAAAAGTCCATATTGTCTTGTGGTATTGGATCTTGACTTCTAAGAGGTAGCAAATTGTTTGCTGGTATTGGATTGAGATTAAGATTTTCAGGATTTCATGACAATATGGATTTTCTAGACTTTTTAGTTATATATATAAATAACTTGAACCCAAAATTGTCTTGCCCTCTCCCTTAATACTTTCTAGACTTTTTATTTGATTTCAGATATTTGGTGGGTGTATTGGTATATAATAAATGTGGCGGCCAAACATACAAAAGGCAAAAGATAGCATAAAACGACACTTGAAAGTCGAGTACCAAATAACTGATAAAATGCCTCTGTGAGTTAAAAACGGTTTTATGCTAGATTTCCATGATCCCACCACCACCATCGGTATCTAAAATCTTTAAGACCACTAGTAAAAATTGATCAAATGTTTTATTTACATCTATAAAAGATGGATTTGGCAAAAAGTAAAGATAAATAGGAAGTTGATTTTTTTATTAAAAAAAAAAAAAAAAATGTGTGTGTGTGTGTATATATGTACAGTCTTTCTATTGTCAGTTCGTCCTGACAATAAATATATTAGAACGAAAAATGTGGATCACAGATTATAGAGAAGTTTTGACAAGTGTATACACTTTGAGTCAAAGTATGTAAATCTAGTGGTCCACATTCTTCGTCATGATATATTTATTGTCACGACGAACTGATAATAGAAAATTTGTATATATATATTTACTTGATAATATATATCGCCTTTTGTGTAGATTGAGTTCAAAGACAAAAGAAGATGGTCACCATTTCTATTGATTTATTGCCTGAGCGAGTTAAAAAGATATGGGTCACGCATAAAACCATGCTTCTATAAAATTTAGATACATGTTTTTTTTTTTTAAATCCAATAACGGAAGGGCATGCCGAAACCTGTCGAGAGCAAGCACTAGTTATTTTCTTATATATCAATTTTTTTTTTGTTATTTACATTTATATTAAAAAAAAAAATTGTCATGCCCAACCCTCCAAATTTAACCAATGCATGCATAGTCTGTATATCAACTCATCTCACCGGACTTAAATCATCTATCACTAACATGAAAAGGGGACGTACACTATACTCACCACTAGAGAAAAAAGAGAGAGATTAAAGAGCAGTGAATATTGGAGTTTGATAACATATGAATTAGTGAAGTCCAACAAGCCAAACGGAAATACTTCAACGTTCAAGCTATTTTTTTTCCCTGTTTCATGTCATTTCTAGTGAGGTAGTGGGGGATGGCTTGTTGGTTATTATATTTATTTCATATGGTGACATTTTCTGCACCATATGAACCAGCCGAAGGTTATGTGTTGGTTGGTGGTATTTTAAAATTTATTACTTCTCTTCATAGCTTATACATGTTTCTCATTCAATTTTTGTTGTTCAATGACTACCCTCAACAAGATTATAGAGCACTAAAACTTGGGAAGAAAATTGAATATTACAATCAACTCTTGAAAGTTCATATTTTTAAAAGTCCAAAAAGTATTGAAATAAAGTCTAGATAACCCTAATAGAGTAATAGTCTATAAATAAAGTCCAAAGACTCTTTCAAAATCCTAAAAGTCTAGTCCATATACTCCTAATAATCCTAAAAGTATAATCCCAACAATCCTAATAATTCTAATATTCTTGCAAATCTATAAAATCCTTACACCTCAAAATTGTCTATTAAAATCCCAATCCAATACACCCCCCTAAAGAAGGGAAAAAAAAAAAAAAAAAAAACTTTGTTTCCTAAAAAGAAAAAATTTAAGTGTCCGTATAACTTTTTTGTCTTATTTAATAATTTTAATTCAGGTTAAAATTGTCATTAAAAAAAATTAAAAGCCCCCCGGGGCATAACTTAGCTTATAGATGGAAGAGCTTGATGCTTGAATAAATAACTCTCAAATAGGTTCGAATTTTACCAATGGCAAAAACTTTTTAAAAAAAAATACACGGTCCAGATAGATGGATAGATAGTGTCAATTTTTTAATAAAAAAATAGAGTGTAAACAGATAATTAGTAGATTGTTAACGGTATTTCTCTTTTTATATAAGAGAAATATTTTTTTGAACAAGTATACCCTTACCTACCTTTTCACTCTTATATTATTATATTTTCCTCTCGGACAATATTAATGTGGTTTTCACTTTTACTTCTTCTCTCTCAAAAACTTTACCTCTCGCTATAGAAACTTTGTCTCTCGATAGAAACTTTGTCTCTCGATAGAAACTCTCTTCTCACATTTTCTCTCTACATAAACCTCTTCTCACATTTTCTCTCTACATAAACCCTGCCTTTCAGACAACATTAATGCGGTTATTTATGGATAATAATAATAAAAAATTAAAAAAAAAAAAAAAAGTTATTTAGATGGGCTATTTTTTATTAGACCCTTAAATTTAGGACTATTTATGATTTTTGGCCTTATAAATTTACTACTTTTGAGTTTTGACACGTTAACATCATAAATTTATAATTTATCGCCCAATGTTGTTTGAGGCATTAACAAGTCTAGTAATGTTTTAAGTTTGATTTGTTATGATGTTGTTTGCATATGGTATATCAAAAAACAAAATCATAAATTTATTGTAATATTAACAATTGATTCACACTTTGAATGTAAATATTCCAATAGATTCAATTATATCATGATATTTGTACATTCATGAAATATACTTATAATATTCATGAAATACACTTAAAATTGAGAAATGTATACGTTAAACTCTTATGATGCGTTTGTTACACGAGATTGGACTGGGATTGGACACTAATCCTAGTCTAATCCTACGTTTGTGGTTACACGTGATTGAATTTCTCCAATTCGATGTGTAGACAAATAGTCCAATTGTGGTGGGATTATTTTGTCCCGGTCTTTTGTTATATACTTATACCCTATTTTTTTTTCCTTATTTCAATTAAATTATTTATTTATAAAATATTAAATTTATTTAATCCATCTTAAAATTAATTTAATTCTTTTTAAAATATTAATATATTTTATTCTAACATTAAAATTTTTTTTTTAATATCAATTAAAAAGTAAATGTTGTTTTATTTCAAATTATTTTTAAATAATTTTTAAAAAATAATTTAAATAATTTTTTAACTAAATTTAATTTAAAATAATTTTATCTTTCTTTGAATTAAATTGATTTTTAAATCAATTTAATGTAATATTTTGTCATGTTTATTGTTATATTCATACAAATGCACTAATTTCATACACGTGAAACCAGTATTGTTTTATAAATACACTAATTTTATACATGTGAAACCGGTGTGTGTTTCACATGTATAAAATTATTTTTATACATTATCAATACTATCCTCTATGAATTTTAAATATTCCATCAGATATCCCTTCTATTATAGAACCCTATTATATTTGAAAACTTATCAGACATCATTTGTGTCTCCTCATCTTCATTTGCATTCAAATGACAAGTTTTCATCTATCACTTGTAAGTTCAAATCAACTGTAAGTTCAAATCAACTGTAAATTCAAAAACAAATGAAGAAGAAATCAATTGAGGAATTTTAAATAAATAAATAAATAAATTTTTAATCAAATTTAATTTAAAATAATGTTGTTTTTCTTTTCTTTGAATTGCTTTAAAATGATTTTATTTATTCAAAAATTAATTTTATATAATTTAATACTAACCTCTAACAAAAGACAATTTTGTTCAAATTTTTTTTTTATTTAATTCTATGTTATACCAAATTAAAGTAAGTGTTATTTTAGTCCAATCCATATTGTATCAAACCCATCACAATACTAACTTAGTCCAATTCAATCCAATCCAATACCACGCACCAAACACAACCTTATAAAATAGAGTAGCTCATACTATAGAAAATTCACATAATATTTACAATTTTTTTAGTACAAATTTAAGATTTGGGAGAGTAATACCACATGAACACATTACGTCATTATCTCAACAGATTTATTAGAAAATGCATTTGAATATCATTCAAATAGAGATAAATGTCAAAATTCTATTTTTGAGAATTTCTTAATACATACTTACCTAAAATAAACCACAAGAGAAATCAATTATTTAAAAAAAAAAAAATTACATACAGTATTAATAAATATAATATTAGTTTTTTAATAAATGACGTGTACAAATTGAAGTAATGCTTTTACTTTTGAATGGAATTTAAGAAACACAAGAGACCGAACCGACCTCCACCACATCAAAACCAAACCAAACTGAAACTGATGAGTATTGTTTTCCTTGTCTAAGCAATCTTCTAATCCGATCAATCAACCAACTCACAAACCTTTTCTGACTAGGAATCTCATCAAGACAGGAAACCTCTCTCTCTTTATATACACACATAACACCCCTTAACAAGACAACCAGTTTTTGAAGGTGTCTTGTATTTGTTTTTTCAGTTCAAAAATCGAAACTTTTGGGTGCTCCGATCAGCTACAGGTAAATTCTCTTCTGGGTTCCTTACGATTTATAATTTAATTGCTTTGGATCTCTGCATACATGGATTGACTTCTAGTTTGAATCTGGGTTTTTTATGAAGATTTATATTCCACTACTTATAGCAGTGAAACTGACTTTCAATTGTTTTTTTTTTTCTTATATATATATATTTTGTGATATGTTTTCATTCTGGAATATCTGAAACTGAGTAGTTTTCTCACTTTTAGAGCTTGATGATGTTGTAAGAAATTTTCAGATGGCGAATCAGTTAGGGTTAATATTCAAAGAAATATTTTAGTAGCAAAAATACCAATATAATATATAGATAGAGATAGAGAATAAAAGCTATCTTTCTCAGAAACTGTGGACATCCTATTTCATTTATAGCTTACTATGTTTGATAGAAAACAACTATTTTCCCGACAAAGTTTGCCAACTTATTGCTAAATTGGGTGATAGAGTGAGCAAAGTGACTATATTTATGAATTTTAAACCCTTTTAGAGTTTTTTCTATGAGTAGATAGTTATTGAGTTTATAAAGCTGTAAAGCAACAGATTTTATGAACTCAATGGAGGTAGTAGTAAGCACGTTTGCATTTCTGTTCATCTTGTTTAAGTTGTAGTTGTTGGCTTAATCATAAATTCCCTCTGGACCAAAAATGCTGTAAACTGGTGTGGCTGTGTACCTTTATGTGTTTGTTCATCATTTATATCACTTTTGAATTTGGTTTTGCTTGAATTGAGTCATTTTAGTTGACCGGAAATAATCATATCACTCTCTTTGTCTTTTCAGACCAGTTGCTGCAATGGGAAAGAAGAAAACTGAGGAGACTGGTGCTGCCACCAAGGTCAAGGCTGGTGGCAAAGATGCTTCTAAAGATGGGAGGAGAGAAAAACTTTCTGTATCTGCAATGTTGGCCATCATGGATGAGAAACCTGATAAACCCAAGAAAGCCTCAAGCTCTACCTCTAGTAAGCCCAAGGCCAAAGCCGCTACTAAAGTTTCTTACACTGATGGAATTGACCTTCCTCCCTCTGATGATGAAGAAGAGTATGGCTCAGAGGAAGAACAGCAACAACTTGATAAACAAAAGCGGTCCAATCAGCAACAGAGGCAAATCGATGTTTCTATAACAGACAAAGAGGTCAAAAAACGTGAAAAGAAGGAGCTCCTTGCTGCTCATGTTGCTGAGCTGGCAAAGAAGGAGGCCCTTAAAGATGACCGTGAAGCATTCACTGTTGTTATTGGAAGCCGGACTTCGGTCCTTGAGGGGGAAGACGATGCTGATGCTAATGTCAAAGATGTAACAGTAGAAAATTTCTCTGTGTCTGCTCGAGGAAAAGAACTACTAAAGAGTGCATCAGTGAGGATCTCTCATGGGAAGAGGTATGGTTTGGTTGGACCCAATGGAATGGGCAAGTCTACCTTATTGAAGCTCCTTGCTTGGAGGAAGATCCCGGTTCCCAAAAATATTGATGTGCTTTTGGTTGAACAAGAGGTAGTTGGTGATGATAGAAGTGCTATACAAGCAGTTGTTTCAGCTAATGAAGAACTTGTCAAACTGCGAGAAGAGGTTGCATCTTTACAGGATAAAATTTCTACTCCAAGTGGTGAGGAAAAAGATGGTTATGATGACGATGATGCAGGAGAGAAACTTTCTGAATTGTATGAAAAATTGCAGTTGTTGGGATCTGATGCTGCTGAAGCTCAGGCATCAAAGATTTTAGCTGGGTTGGGTTTTACGAAGGATATGCAAGTTCGTCCTACTAGGTCCTTTAGTGGTGGCTGGAGGATGAGAATTTCATTGGCCAGGGCCCTTTTTGTGCAACCAACTCTTTTGTTGCTTGATGAACCAACCAACCATCTTGACCTAAGGGCTGTTCTGTGGTTGGAGGAATACTTGTGCCGGTGGAAGAAAACATTGGTGGTTGTTTCACATGATAGAGATTTCCTCAACACTGTTTGCATCGAAATTATTCATCTCCATGACCAGAAACTCCACTACTACCGTGGTAATTTTGATGATTTTGAGAGTGGGTACGAGCAGCGTCGCAAGGAGGTGAACAAGAAGTTTGATATATATGACAAGCAGCTGAAAGCTGCCAAAAGGAGTGGGAATCGGGCCCAACAGGAGAAGGTCAAGGATCGAGCAAAGTTTCAAGCAGCCAAAGAAGCATCTAAGAGCAAGGCTAAGGGAAAGGTTGACGAGGATGATACCATATCAGAGGCCCCATCGAAATGGAAAGATTACACCGTGGAGTTCCACTTCCCTGAACCAACTGAGCTTACGCCACCACTGTTGCAGCTTATTGAGGTTAGTTTCAGTTATCCAAACCGAGAGGATTTCAGGCTGTCAAACGTTGATGTGGGTATTGATATGGGGACTCGTGTGGCTATTGTCGGGCCCAACGGAGCTGGGAAATCTACATTGCTAAATCTTCTTGCTGGTGACTTGGTTCCAACTGAGGGTGAAGTGCGAAAAAGTCAAAAGTTGAGGATTGGAAGGTACTCACAGCACTTTGTGGACCTCCTGACTATGGAGGAAACACCAGTTCAGTATCTGCTTCGCCTCCATCCAGAACAAGAGGGACTTAGTAAACAGGAAGCAGTTCGTGCAAAGCTAGGCAAGTTTGGACTCCCCAGTCATAACCATCTAACTCCCATCACAAAATTATCTGGAGGACAAAAGGCTCGAGTTGTATTCACATCAATCTCCATGTCAAATCCCCACATTTTGCTATTAGATGAACCCACAAATCATTTAGATATGCAGAGCATCGATGCATTGGCTGATGCACTAGAAGAATTCACTGGTGGAGTTGTCCTGGTCAGTCACGACTCGAGGCTGATATCTCGTGTGTGTGACGACGAAGAGAGAAGCGAAATTTGGGTAGTTGAAAATGGAACTGTCACAGCATTCCCCGGAACATTTGAGGAGTACAAGGAGGAACTACAAAGAGAGATTAAAGCTGAGGTTGATGATTGAGCTGAAGCTTATTCTTTGTTATCTATTAGGTAATGAAATTTTAGTATATATCTTTCTGCTTGTTCAATACACTTGACTTTATGTCCTATAGTTTTTTTGTTTCTTTTAACTATTCTAGAGGCAGAGTACTTTGTTTTGCTGAGGCACACAAAATAAAAAAATAAAACTCTTGTGATGTTATTCTTTCTCTACATACATGAATTTAATCAGCTTCAGTTGATGTATTGAAAGTGAAAAGCAGATAATTTTGAAGCTTAAATGATTGATTGTTTTATTTGTCATCGACTAATTAAATTCATGAATGAGGTGATAGACTTGTTGTATTGAAAACTTTTCTGCTTGGACATTTGATTCTGGCAAATTAGACAAATTGTTAACCACATATGTCATGTGTAAAAGCTGATATTCTGGAAACAATCCCAAATCCACCGTGTGCCTGCCTCTCAAGTGCATTTAGTATCAGGAGTCAGGAGGGCAGCATCTGTACATTAGAATCTCATAAATTATTTAAAACTTAATTTAAGTTAAATTCAATAATGACTTATTAAATAAATGATGAAGACATTGTTTGTTTTTTTATTTCAAATGTCTTAAAATAAAATTTAAGTGTTTGTTTTTGTCATCGGATTAATAGTTTGACAATTTTATTCTTATAGCTTTTCCTTGCCTATAAATCTAACAAATAGGAACAATATACAAATAACAATCTTAAAACACTTTTTAAAGATTAATAATATTCAATAATATTTTTTTTTAAAGGAAATAATTAAATTTTTTTTATTTGTATCATTTATAATAATATGAATTAATAAATTATAAAGATAATATGAGTTTTATTTTTATTTATATGATAAAAAAAAAAGAATATATAATCTTAAAAATTAAATATACTATGTGCACATTTATAAAGGGAAGAAATACAAATTTAACATATAAAAAATTGAGTAAATATTACAGTTAAAATATTAATTGACCAACCATGAATTCCAACGTAAAAATTAATGGTTTTTTTTTTTTTTTTCTCTCTCTCCCTAATAAACAACAAAATTAATTATGTGTCCACAAGCCACCTAGGTACCTCCCTCCAATGGAAAGTCACCAAAATGACACCTAATCGCCTCTTCAACACCACATATGCCCTACTTCCACATGGCATGTCCTACACCATTTAAAGAGAGTGTTTGCATGTGGGAACCATGAGCCCACGTCTGCTAAACACATGCCCTCCACATCACCACAAAAACTCACTATATAAGTGAAATCTTAGGTCTCACTTAAGGGACTTTTGGCACCTCCACGAACTACCTTGATTCTAGACCATGTTGGAGTGTTCTCCAGCAGCTCAACCTCCATGAGAGACCATACACCTAGTGAGATGTATCACTCCAATGGGCAGCCCCTATGCATCCCTCCCCCAAACTATCTCTCCTTTTGGACTTGGGCTCTTTTCTACACTATATGAAAGTGTTCTCCAGCAACCTCACCTCTAGAGAAACCCTCTTCACATGGTGGTGGGACCTTTCCAAAGGGAAGCCCTCATGCTCCCTCCTTGATCAAACGGAAATGCTACTATAGGACGATTAGTTTTTTAGAGGAAACCCCCAATTGGCCTTCATGTTACTGAGTTATTTATCTACTAAAACCCCCTACAATCAGTTCTCGAGAGGTATTGTAAGCTCTCCGGAGCACTCGTGTTGCAATATTTGGCTGCTTGTGTAAGCTCCCTAGAGCACTTCTTGTTGATATATATAAAGAATGGCCTCTGTTTCTCTCTCTCTCTCTCTCTCTCTCTCTCTCTCTCTCTCTCCATTGGATACTACCTAAGGGTTTTTCAGTATATGATCACTTGTGATATTTTTTCCCTTTAGGTTTGCCCAATTCTATCAAAAGAATTGTCTTACCCTCGTTTATCTCCTTTATTATGCATGTATGGGAGCTAGGCTCTGACCCTACTGGTCTTAGCTCCCTTATCCACCTATTATCATGCCAAGTCACACACAAAAAAAGGGAAAGACCCTTTGGACCCGTTAGAAAAGAGTCAGGAAACCGGGGAGCCGAGGAGCTCCCCCGTACCTTTTCTATGGAAGCGAGCAACCTTCTAGCGGATCTACCACCATAAATAGTGAAGCAAGGCCAAATCCATGTCGAAAACCAGAGGAGCCCCGCTAGACTCACTAGAGAACCAACTATGCTCAACCACCCCCTCCGAGTGAGCCCGACCCCCTTTTTGTGGATTTGAAACTGGGACTAGAGGAGCCTGCTCTAGCACACTCTAGAAGAGCCATTGGACTAACTAGAAGAACTGGGATGGGTTCCGGCATCGACTGTAGGAACCGGAGCATGGAGAGAGTCATCTACGGGTGGTCACATCCTTTGTGACCACCTCCACCATGAGAAGCACCTATCCATCCTCCTTGCATGCTATTTGGGTCGGGGAACTACAGAGGAGACCTAGAGAAGAGACCAGGGACCAGGACTAGACCCCAATACTAGCAAGGGAAACCTCAAGCACCATCTCTTCTCCTTATCCTCGAAGCCTTGATGGGCGGGTACCTCTCTCCCTCTGACCGCCAAGTTCCGTACCTCGCGATCAAATGTTGTACGGAAAGTATCCACGACAATTTTTCATATAACACATTTAAATCAATTAAAATTTGACTCCACTCAAATTCTAAATAAATTTTAATTGCTAAAAAAATAAAACTTAGATAAATTAAATTAATATATTATTTCTCGAGTTCTAGATATTTAAAATTTTGAATTTTTAACAAATGTATATTTTTTAATTACATAAACCTAGGTTTTTTTATTTATTTTTTTATTGAGAATATGTTTTTTCAAAAAATATTATAGTGAAGTTTTTATTTAATTATTTATTTAAAAAAAATGTTTTAACTAAACCTAGTTTGAGAAGTAAATATATCTAATAGAGAAATAGGTTGATTTATGTGTAAACATCACAATAAAATCAGAGGAGATAACGAGCCGTACACATTGAAAATAACCAAATACCTTTAAAAACTTGCTCTTCTTTATTCCCGACGACTCAAACCAAATACATGATTGAATATTGAGTCCATTTTTGCTCACCCCCTTTCAAGGGGGGTGAGCATTACTCCCTCCCAAAAACATGACATGTGTTCATTGGAGGGTAAAATTGTTTAAAAAGATAAAGGGTTTGGACAAATTTATCCCCTCCATAGACACATGTCATGTTTTTAGGAGGGGGGTAATGCTCACCCCCCTTGAAAGGAAGTGAGCAAAAGTGAACTCTTGAATATTTAAGCAAATACGACAATAATAAAGCGGAGAAATTGCCGACGTGGCAACCTCTCAGTGGGGATTCATGGTATATCCTGTTGCATCCAAGTTTTTACCCACCAAGGAAAAAAAAATAGTTTTAGTTGTCAGACATTACATATTAAAACATCTCCAATGCAAATATGCATTTTTGGGTTTTTAACTAGTGACACATCAACATATATATTGAATATGGATCCAATTTGTCAAAAAAAATTAAGAAACGCACATTCTCATTTCCAATGCAATTATCTAAAATCAAATATGTATCCAATTTTAACCAATCATTTTAAAACATTTATTTCACACTCTATCCTCTTTTATTTTAAACCAAATATATATCCATTTTTTACCAATCATCTTACAACATTTATCACATTCTCTCTCCCGTTTTATTTAACAATTAAATGAGGTGTAATATTATTGGTGGAAAAAGTTAGAAATCCTAGTTGGCATTCTATAAGAGTTTCTAAACTTAGAAACCCAACTCCATATTCTGTATAAAAATAAATAAATAAATAAATAAGGTTTGCCACATCACCTCCATAATCAAGTTAGATAATTGCATTAGAGAGGTTTTTTCTACCTCATTATATAACTATCCTATGTGGCACTCAATTTTCTCCAAATACATAATAGCATTGGAGATGCTCTTACTTTAAATCTACTTTAAAACCTAGTTTGAGTTGTAGGCGTGCTTTAGCCTTTAGCTATCAGACTTTAAATATATCTCTCAACCAAACAAATCTCAGTGGCCGTTTGGTATGGGGTAATCAAAGTTTTCTGATTCTTGAGAAAGTTAAACACAATAATGTGATTCCTGGGAACCTGTATACTTGTGTTTGGTTGTGCATGAGAATATTGTGTCAGATTCTTGAGAATGTTAGATAACTGTGTTTAGTTGTGCATGAGAATTTTTTTTTTTCTTTTTCTTTTGAATGAATTTTTAAATGTTAATAAAAGCAATCGGAGAGATGACATACCTCAAAATACCCATGGAGAGAGATGGCTGCGAGTTTGACTCACAAGTGAAGAGAGGTGTGAGAAATGAACTCACATGTGGAGAGAGAGGGTTCGATGGAGAGAGAGGGCGGTGAGTCTAATGGAGTCCAGTGGGTTTGAGAGAGAGAGAGAGAGAGAGAGAGAGAGAGAGAGAGAGAGGGCGGCAAGTTTGACTCAGGTGAAGACTTGTGAGAAGTGAGCGATAGTTTTTTGGTGTAATGTGGGTCCCACAATAGGAATCAGATAGAGGGGTGGGTTTCACATTACCCCTATAGAGGGTAGGTTTAAAAAAAAAAAAAAAAAAACTCAAAACCAGTAACTAACAAGGGAATGTTATCAAATTCGCATTCTCATGCAAAGGTTACCTCGTACCAATTTGATTTATTATTTTAATCTCCAACTGTCCATCTCATCATTCCAATTTTATTTCAAAATTATTTTTCTATTAGTTTTTTATTTATCTCTACGGTTTTTTTTAGGGTGCACAAATTACAAGTTGGAAAAACTTCTATTCAATTCGTCTACAAACTTGAGATAATAATACTAGAAAAATTTAGGACCACATTAAAGGAATTAGTTGCTTACGGCATTATTGCAAATGCTTTTACATTCACTGTTCAATTTAATGCCTTATACAGTATTTTTATCCAAGAAATCATTTTAGACTAGGTAGTTGTCGCCCCAAGGGTGTAGCTCAATTGATAGATAAACGAGTTTGAGGCTTAGACAAATGACTTTCAAGTTAGCGACTCGAATCCTATCAATGACAAAAAACTTCAAAAAAATACTTGATCTAGATAGATTAATAGATAGATATTGTCAAACCAAAAAAAAAGACTAGGTACATGTCAATAGGTTTTCACATTTACCATTAGATTTATTACCTAAAATTTGTTCATCATCTTCTATTTCCAGCCGAAATCAGTGTAAAGTCTGAAAAAACATAAGAGAGAATGTTGCTTCTCATTAAATAAGTTTAATATGGATTGGGAGGAATTGTCATGAAGGTAAATTTCAGGGTTAATTGCACAAACATACCCTCTATTTATCTAATAAAGCAAATTTTCAAACAAATGCTCTATTCAAACACAAATATCCCAATTGGAATGTGCTTGGGGTATGGAAAGTCAATAGTGCCCTTGGGTAAAAGGGAGAGGTTATTTTGGTGGGAAAATTTCATAAACAACCCTGAATTTAGGTGTAATTGTATAAATATTCATTTTTTTTTTCTAATAATTACATAAATATACCCTACCGTCATTTGACTTTTGTTAATTTTAACCTTTAACCACATTTGTATCTCAAAATGACTAAACTACACTTTAAAACTTATTTATCTTTTCTTTTATTATTTAAAAATATTAAAAAATATTTACATAAAAAATTGAAAAAATCAGTACAAATTTTTTTTGTTGCTTTAATTTTCTTTTTCTTTCTATCATTTTTTTTTTTTTTTTTTTTTACATTTTCCATGTCCCCAAACACCAAATGTTAAAATTTCAAAAACCAACTTTATCACCAAAATATTCAATTTCATACCCATCAACCCACAAACAATTTCATTTCATCAATACAATCAAAACCCACCAACAATTACATTTAATCAACAGAATCAAAACCCACAAAACTCACTAAACAGAATCAAAACCCACTAAACACACACACACACACACACACACACACACACACACACACACACACATATATATATATATTATATTAGTAATATTAATATTATTATATATTATATTATAATATTTATAAAATTATATATATTTATATATTCATTATGTATATTATAATAATATAATGTATAATAATAATATATATAATATATATAATACATATATATATATTATATAATATATATTTATATAACATTAATATAATATATAATAATATATTATTATTTTTGGAAAGGAGGGTATTTTTGGAAGGGAGTTGGAGCATATGAGGGTATTTATGGAATACAAATTTTTGTTTGGAATGGAATGAGCATTCCATTGGTTTTTGGATGGAAAGCCCATTCCACCAAAATGGTGGAAAAACCATTCCAATGGAATGTCCTTTCCATTCAATTTTAACCAATATATATTAGTGAGTGAGTAATAAACATTGAGAACAGAATCTTTTCCATTCCATTCCATTGCTTTCCAGTCAACCAAACACAGCCTAAGTGCAAGGCCAATTTTACATTTTTTTAGTTTTTTTTTAATTTTATTTTTTAATTTGTTATTTATTTATTTTATTTTATTTTCGGGTGACCCAATAAAATGCTTTTACAATTTTACAAGTCTAATTTTTTTTTTATTAAATAAGATTTTAAAAAAAAGAAACCGAACCGTCGGAACCGAAACCGCCAGTTCCGAATCGAAACCGGAACCGACGACAAGTCTACCTACCACTCAAATTAGTTTTTATTTTTATTTTTTTTATTAAATAAAAATTGTTATAGATTTAAGGGAAATAATCATTTTCCTCCCTATAGTTTGCCATATTAGACATTTTTCCCCCTCTAGTTTCAGTAATAGCCATTTCCCCCCCTGAAAATCAAAATATTAGATATTTTACCCCCTCTAATTTCAGTAATGGTCATTTTCCCCCTTGAAAACCAAAATATTAGACATTTTGCCCCCTAACCTTTAGCTAGTCCGTTAGTCAACAACTTTGACCGTCAAAAAATCAATTAAATGACTTTATTACCCTTGAACATATTAGTTATGCCCCCTAATGACACCATTAATTGTTTTTAAAGAAAAAAAATCATAAATAAAAAAAATAAAAACTAATAAAAGTATTTTTTTTTAAAAAATAATTGAAAATAAAAAATTATAAAATTTAATTAAACTTTAATCAAAAAATTATTTCAAAAAAAAAATTAATGTTTTTTTACATTATTTTTACATTCATTAAAATTTTTAAATATTTTTACATTTCATTCTTTATATTAATGTTTTTTAAATGAAATTTTTATTTTTACAATTCATTATTTATATTAATATTTTTAAAAATAAATTATTCAGTATTTCAAAAAAAATAATTAATGTTTTTTAATTATTTTTACATTTCATTCTTTATATTAATTTTTTTTAAAGAAATTTTTATTTTTACAATTCATTCTTTATATTAACGTTTTTTAAATAAATTTTTTATTTGTAAATTTAATTCTTTATATTTATTTTTTATTTTTGTTTAAGTCTTTTTTTTTTTATTAAAGTTTAATTTAATTTTATAATTTTTTATTTTCAATTATGTTTTTTTTTTATAAATATTTTTATTAGTTTTAATCTTTTTTATTTCTAATTTTTTTTCTTTAAAAACAATTAGTGGTGTCATTAGGGGGTATAACTAATGTGTTCAAGGGTAATAAGGTCATATAATTGATTTTTGACGGTCAATGTTGTTGACTAACGGACTTCCTAATGGTTAGGGGGCAAAATGTCTAATATTTTGGTTTTTATGGGGGAAAATGGCCATTACTGAAACTAGAGGGGGCAAAGTGTCTAATATGGCAAACTACCGGGGGGAAATGATTATGCCCCTAAATTCTAAACATAATTTATTTTAATAACATGTTCTTCCTTTTCCATTAATATATTTCAATCATTTAAATATTCTCAAATGATACAAATAAATTTCCATATGCAATTCATATTAATCGATATCTTTCAGCCTAGTCAAAGCACACGATCACATGACATTTTACTGAGTAGCAGATAATTCAATCTCATTCTCTGGCGTGCTTAAATTACACAATAAGCACATAATGTCATAATGTATGACAATGGTCACCATTCACATAATCCTGCACATATTCTACAATATTTTTCTAATGTACACACATGGCAATATCAATATTTCTATAATATCTAAATCATAGTTCACACTCAAATAATTCATATACGAACACATGAAACACAACACAATTTCCTTACTTTACCTGATATAATATTTTCTTATATTATCAGTATTATACTTATTTTCATTCAACAATACAATCATTCAATCATCAACATATTAACAAAATCAATAGACACATCAATTTAATTAAGTCCATATTTAATTTAGAGTTTAGAATCCCCCACATTGATCACGAGAAATACGATTCTAACTTTTAAGATTGAATCCACTCCCATAACATTCACAATTACATTCTGAGTAGGTAATAACACACCTACAAAATTACGAAATCTAAATTCAAAACAAATTAAGGTAATAATAATCTCAATTACCCAACACACGGAATTATAGATAACTCCTAACCTCAAATACCTCATCCAAAGCTATTAATCATTATTTCATAATATACTACTTGAGAACCCAATTATAATTGATTCTTAAACATTTTTAGCATTTGGAAAATATCTATACCCTAATAAATATAACTCAAAAACTATTATATTCCTCTTTCTTATTTCCGAAATTCCACCAATGAGATAACATTATTCTCATATAATAATTGACATCAAATATATTTAAACAAACTAAATATTCATCGATCCTTTTGCAAGTATAATTTCTTATCTAATCTCATTCAAAATTGTTTACTCAACTTGTAAACCACAACATAGACATCAATTTACCTCATACATGAATATTCATATGTTCTAATCAAGTTTAAACATCCTAAATTTAGCTCAAATACATCATTTGAACTCAAAGCAATCACTTGTAAAGAGATTTGGAACTCAAATACATCATTTGAAACTCCACAAAATAACATTAAAATCTTTCTCTCTCTCTCTCTGTGCCCCCTTTTTAAATATTTTTCCTTTAAACTACTTTACACATGTCTGTCATTCCACTCAAGTCATCACACTTCATTAGAAAATTATATTTCCAGTCCTTATAATATTTCTTATTCCTTTTAAATTCATCAAATTCATAAACTATTACATTTTATCCCCTATCTCATTTAGTCATTTTACATTTAAAAATAAAAATCAGCCCAAATACCCATTGATTTAGGTCCAGTCCAAATCATTACTTCATTTGTCATAATTTTAAGGATTGCCAACACTATCATTTTGGATCTCAAGTCTTTCAAAAACTAAATTAAGCCCAAATTGATAATAATTGGGGCCAACTATTTACAAACAGTTTGACATTTTCTAGGATATTACAGAATTGAAGTCATTATCTACAAAAAATGATGTTTAGGATACGTACACTTTATGAATTTATCTAATAAACTATCTCTATACACCGCCCAATAAGGCTCGATGATAAATGATGTTCATTTAAATGGATAATGTCTCATGTTCCATATTTGAGTCATCGCATCGCATATGATAAAAAACTATCTTAATATATTTATTTAGTTATGTTGGCCACAAATATTTATAAGGGTTTTTAGTAAAATTGCCCTATTTTAGGGACTAAATTGCAAATATACCCTAAAACCTAAATTAATTGCAAAAATGCCCTGAAATGACATGTATACCCTTTACCATAACTACACCCCATTTATTAACCATATTAATTACATTTACTAACCACCAACCTACCATTTACCGACCCTTAAAAAAAAAACTAACAATTAACCAACAACTAACCCTTTTTTTTCCCTCTACATCATCTAACATTTATTTTTATCTACATCATCTTTTTTTTTTCTATACATCACATTTCTTTTCCATATTTGAAGTTTTACAAACATTGCGGAATGGTTTGAAGAGGTAAGTATTACTTTGTTACAATATTTTTCCAACCTCCCAATTTGTTTTCTTAAATTCGATTAAGGTTTAAAATTTTTGAAAAAACCATCGGGTCGGGGTGGCCCGATGTCGGGACACCCTGACCCGATGAAAATTTTCATCGGGTCTGGGCATCCCGACATCGGGCCACCCCGACCCGATGAAAAATTTCATCGGGTCGGGGTGGCCCGACGTCGGGACGACCTGACCCGATGAAAAATTACATCGGGTTAGCCCGTCCTGACGTCGGGCCACCCCGACCCGATGGTTTTTCAAAAGGTTGGAAAAACCATCGGGTTGGGGTGGCCCGACGTCGGGACGCCCCGACCCGATGAAAAATGTCGGGACGGCCTGACCCGATGAAATTTTTCATCGGGTCGGGGCGTCCCGACGTCGGGCCACCCCGACCCGATGAAATTTTTCATCGGGTCAGGCCGTCCCGATGAAATTTTTCATCGGGTCAGGCCGTCCCGATGTCGGGCCACCCCGACCCGATGGTTTTCAAATGCCCTTTTTTTAAAAATTTTTTTATTTATGGTTAATTTATTTTTTCCATTTATGTTCTTTGAAATAATGAATATTTTAATGATTGATAATATTTGTTTAATTATTTTTCAGGATTGACGATAAAGAATGTGCATTTGGTTTTGAATTGGGGTGGAGAATGGAAAAAAATATTTGTTTAATTGATTTCTATGGTTTAGTATTCATATTGTTGTGATGATTAGTGGCTAATGGATCTAGATCTTTGATGTGTTTCCACTTTCCATAATCAAATTCAAAGTACTCAGTCTGGAATGCATAAAAAAAAAAACATTAAATTGAAGCTTAAATAATACATAGAAGAATGAGAAATGAAAGGAAAAAAATATTGTTGCAAGTTGATACTATTAAGTTCTATGGAATAATAATGTTAAAAATTTGGCCTTAGTACATTATTTACAAAATTTTGACAGAATTTCATTTGAAATTTCAATAAATCCATATCTTTTTTTGGTCCCTACAAATATCACACTTCTAATAGCCACACGACAATCACAAGATATAAGTTGCACAAGAAGTTGCATGTTAAAATTGCATGTACAGATACTTTTTTGTACTTTTTAAAATTTAAACATCAAGTTGCATTATTTACATGTATAGGTTCATCATTTATAAAAGGTACTTCTTTTGAATTTTGGAATATTTTTGTTGCTCAACCCAAAACCAGGGAACTGTAGCATTCCCGACAATTCTCTACAAGGGTGCAGCAAGAAAAGATGCTATTGGCAAATTCTCTTTTTACCTCAACAGCAGTGATGTATCTTTATTTCCAATCTCTTACTGATCAAAGTCGCTCCTTCTAGCCATTCGCTCTGCTCTTGCAGGCAAGTTGGCTCCTAATCTGATTAACGGTTTCCTGTAAGAAAACACATTTCAATTTCGATTCAGCTCATCCAGATAATCATGGCCTTAAATTCATATTCGTTTACCAAAAAAACAGAACCTCACACAACACAATTGATACATATCAAGATACCAATTGCAAAAACTGCATCCTTACAGACCCATTTCAGTTTTCAACTCCTAAAATATTATCTTGTTAAGCATTAATCATCTTCACCACAGAGAATCGAGGGGATAAAAATGTATTAGTAAACATGATCATAAAAAGAACAAGAAAAAGACCTGCATTCAATCTAAATTGCAACTATCATATATGATTATTAGTGTCCCCTAGTAAAAACCAACAATGAATTCCTTGACATTCATGGCAACTAAATTCGATTGATAATGGAAACAATTATCAAGTAAATCATCCGATGTTATCAATGACCACAATGGACCACATCCACTATATGCCCCCACAAATATCTGGCTTCTTCTGAACTACCCCTAGAATGGCCAAGACAACCAAAAACACCTAACAAAAACGAAATTGTTTTCAATTTCAAAAGAATTTAAAATCCAAAAAAGACCCCAAAATTACAAATAAAATTCATTTCAAACTCAATAATTCAAACCTTTCCACAAATAAACAATGAACTAAAAATCTAAACCCAGCTACTTTAAGAGATTATACATACCAAATAAGGGAGATTCTCATTTAGATTATTCAAGATAAATCTAAACCCAATTAATAAATCTTCATTGAATAGAAGCACACAATAGGAGAAAAACAAAATCAATCAGGATTCTTTAACGGATATGAATTGGTATACATTTATAATGAAGTACAGATGGAGGCGCACGTACCTAAAATGAGGTATCCGCTGACTTTCTCCGATTACCCAATGTCCATGCTCCCAATTTGACAAAGTCGGCGTGTTGGATATCTACTACGACGCCGACGTACCAACGAAGAAGTTGCGGTTGGGGCGGAATGGACATCGGAGACTGTGGCTGGTGTCGTCGACAGAAGATGGGTTCGATCAAAGTGGGTGGACAGACGATTTGGGTTCAATCGGGATGGGCAGGCAGAGGTTTTGGGAATTTAGGGCAAATAGAGTGAATTCAGAGCAAAAGGGTAGGAAGGTCAATTCAGGGCAGTTTTGCAATTTATTTGGGTTTTAGGGTAGATTTGCAATTCGGTCCCTAAAGTAGGGTAGTTTTGCTAAAAACCCTATTTATAAATATCATTACTTTGTACAAACTAGAAGTAATTACTGAAAACTTACCTGAGATCTGCCATTTTACACTCAAAGGCAACTTTATCAACGATTGACACCACCTCTGCTGCATAATCTCTTTAATCATATTCTTGTAATTTGATTTTCTTTAAAACTTAAAAGACTTCAAAGAGAAGCAAATTAATATATGTGTAATATAATCTCTCCTAGCTGAGACAAGAGGTCATCGAAGAATTAAATTAATGAATGAACAAATGTTATATTGAAACTTTACTCCTCAATTTGACATTTGATTCTGGCAAATTGGACAAATTGTTAACCACATATGTTATATGTAAAAGCTGATATTCTGGAAACACGAGCTGAGAGAAGCAAATTATATTTAACCAGGACGGCAAATTTGTACATTAGAATCTCAAAAATTATTGAGCTTCTGTGCATTTGAATATCGATACGAAAACTGAGAATTCATCTTCGAATTAATTCAACAATTATTGCACTCAAAATTCCTAATTGAACTGCAATATTAAGTGCTAAAAACAAATAAAGTTTACATTTGGTAATAGGAAATGTTGAAATTGTTTCACGAGAAGAATCCAATGCATCAATGGAAAAACAAAAAAAATCCAAAATTGTTTCAAGAAGCATTACTATGGAAAAAACAATGATTGTTGATTAATGGTTAAGTAACATATATAGCAGACAAATACACAACCAAGAATTCGAAAGGGACATTAGAACGAAAAATCGACGCTAAACTGATAGTAACATACAGCAACTCTAGTACACAACCTACGAATCCCAAAAGCAGCCTGGACCAGACCCAAAATTCCAGCCAAGCAAACAAGAGGTCCACCTGCAAACAGGTATCGACGTATTCAAGGTCATCAACAATCAATCACAATACTTGTGATCTTTACAAGCAATGCGCCAGTGGACAATTCTCATTGATCATAAGAAATATGGCACTCCTGTCCTCGGCCCCCTCATCTGGTTGTTCTCCTCTGTTTCAGTGAAAAACTTCACTTCTCGCTCCTTGAGAAATAACAAAAAAAAAAAAAGGTAAATACGAGTGACATAAGCATTCCAATATATATATATATATATATATATATATATATATATGAAGGTGATAATTTAGGCAAGCTGTTTCGGGCTAATAAGACTGGGTTTAAAACTTTTGCTAAACAAGCATATTCAACGAATCACTGCACTTATATTTGCATTAGACATATCAACTGATATCATGCATGGTTTAAAACAATAATATACCTTATGTAAAAGAACGGTATAATGTGGATCTCTAGCTAGTTATGACGATGATGATATTATCTTTCTTTAACAGAATTTAGATATCATATCAATGGACTCATACTCAGAAATCATGTTATTAAACTTTTTCCTTTAAAAATTATCTTCCAGCATGCTTCTGTGCACTGATTTGTTTCTCTACAATTATCACCAATTACATGAATGGGAAGAGTTCAACTACAAACGAAAAGAAAATGAAAGAAATACGAGTGTCTTTTCATCAATTCTCGAGGAGCCAAATAGTTAAAATGGGGCCAACAGATAGCTACAGAATAAAACCATGCAGCACTCATAAATTGGTGGAACATGCCAATTCACCTAAGCGTATAGCTTCAGCCATGCAAAATTTACTAATAGTATATTAATGAGAACAGAAATCACTCCACACAGCATATTTGCACCACTGATACTTTGTTTGGTTACCGAGATTGCTGGAAAAGTTAATGCACTGAGGAGTCTACTAATTATCTAAAGCATTTTTAATATTCAACATTTCCTGGCTCCTGCACTCGTGAAGATGAATGGTCTTCTTCTCACACCACACATCAAACACACATAGACCGGTTAATGATTCTAATGTAATCTTAAAGTGATACAGGATGGAGTCCAGTTACATCCATCATACACACACATATATATCAGCAAGCTAGCTAGTAAAATATCTCACCATATTCTCATTGAAGCTCAATATAGATGCTACATTACCACAACGGTAACAGTAATTTGGCGCAGACCACACCTGGAAAAATCAAGAACCGGCCAGTTCATCAAACTTTTAATATTGATGACCAACAATGAGAAATAAAAAAGATTCAGAGTCTCACAGTCACTAGGCCTTTATCTTGAAACATGTACTTCAGACCTTCTTGTACAAGTTGGTGAGCTCGACAAACTAAATCGAGATTGTTTATGTGATTAAACTGCAAGCAAAGAAAAAAAAAAACAGATAAGTACTTCAGCAGGAAAAAATTATTCTAATGTAAGATCAGATCAGAATATCAGATTACCTCAGTTGTGACCCTGGAGCCAAAAAGCCAACCTGCCCCTCGCGGACTAACTGCCCATGTTTCAATGTCTTCAGGATCACTCCACATGAGATCACAAAACGGCCCTTCATGTGGAATTTCACAATTCCGTTCAATCACCCTTATCTGCCAAGGGGAAGAAATAATTAGTACAGCACAATTTCCTACCGATAAAACACTCTTAAATAAAAATGAAACTGAGAAGAACAAATTTTTGCTAGTTAGAAATAAATCTCACTGAAATGTGAGCACTTTATATATGTTTTTTTTCTGAAGTATATCAGTTTATGATCACTAGCTCAATTAATATAAATCAGGAGCTTCATGCACCTCACAGAGAAAATTGCATCTTGAATTGGCCCAATCAAATAAATGCACAAATGCATGATCAACTTGCTTCATTTCCACTAGGTAAAGTTAGATCCCAATGCTACCCTACCTAAATGCCATTCGCTAATGCCTCAGCGGCAAGCAGGTTCAACTGCTTCTTCAAACAGTCCAGATATATAAGATGAAAAAGCTACAAAGCTAGAAACTATAAGCCACCACCATGTTATGCCCTTATTCCTCGAGATGTATGTCTATGTCATGTCTAAAACGCTCTTGTTCCAGCCCAGACATCCTTTTTTTTTTTTTCGTTTAGGAATTCCAATTCAGGATTTGTGGTTTGCAAATTTGGTCAAACTTCAATCCCGGCATTTCATATAAGATCACACTAGTTTGAATTTGCAAGTTACAGATTATATGCAAATAACTGATAAATGCTTAAGCATTTAGGAGATCACAAATAATAAAATAATAAATATAAGCTATGTATAAGTAAACACACATATAGACAAGTTTATAATAAACAACAACTGAACAAAAGAGAAAGGGGAGAAAGAACCTGATCAATTGTCCGTATATCAGGTGAAAGACCGCCATGAACGCAAAGCACCTGCAAAATTAAAAACAACAGATCTCTTTCAATTTAAGAAATTTTTATTTGATTTACACAAAAGCAAACACAAATATAGATGTACACGTATATACATAGAGCGAGGATGAGATAGAGGTAGTAATAGAAAAGGAAATCTTACAGTCCCATCTATAATTGCTGAGAGCGTTAGATAATCAAAAACATCTGTACAGTACCGCCATGCATTAGCATTTCCATACTTCCTCTGGCACTCATCATAGAAACCATATACCTGAGAACATAAATCTTAAGCGTTAAACTATATTATACCAAGAGACTAATAAAACAACTGTATGATGCTCTTCCTACAGCCATGAAACTTGTATTGAAATTCCAAAAAAAAAAATACCTTCCTGTACGAAATCTAAAATGCTCAAGAGATTTATTGAGTGGCAAAAGAAGTTTTCATTTCACATGTACAAGAATTTGCATTAACACATGATTGCTGACAAGCTAAACTCTTAATCACATGTAAAACAAATTCATTTAGATCATAAAACTTCTAACAGATTAATAATTAAAAATTCACAAAATTATAATATACAAACTAAGGTTTCCAGGACAAACAAGAAGTCCAAAATAAGCCTTAAAAATCAACAAAACTGTCAAGGGAATTAAGAAGGATGCTAAATCTGCTGAAGGATAATAAACCGAAAAAAGGGGATTTAATCAGAGTTCAAGCAAAAGACCCAGCCTAAGTTAACCAAATTGGCATCAACTGTCACAAGGTTACGTACAGAAAATTCCTCGAAAGGGGAACTTATCTTCACATTCATTCAACAGGTTCTATAATATTTTCAAATTGCCTATATAAATGGAGGGTTTTCCGATGGTTGGAAACCAATAGAACAAAACAGAACTCGCATGGGTCTCCGTCCAAATAACAGAGAACATTCATGAGTAAGATCTCACTAGCATGAAAACTTAACTGACTTCTCAACTCAATTGGAAATAATTGCAGCCTACTACTCTTAGCGACAGAGCCAAGGAAACAGACAAACAGCGAAATAATTAAAAAGCATACCTGAGTTAGTTGCCTGCTTTCATGATTTCCGCGTAAAAGGGTAATATTAGCTGGGTATCTACAAGCACAAACACAGATTAGAGTAGATTTGATTTTACCTCCTTCAACAAAATTATGATATTTGATCAAATTCATCAAGGACCTCTATTTTTCAACAATTTCAGCAAAAAGCAATATCATAACAATTGCCACATATTGAACCTTTAAGAATCCAAAATGATGATTGGTACATGAATTTAAGTTACTAGACTAGAACAAGTAAGATTCTGACATGTCCCATGGACTTCTACCAGCACGAGAATGGTAATTTTCAATATAAACAAATATATAAAAGAAAATCCACAATTGAACACAAACAAAGTCAAAGGAAAACATGTAAAAAAACAGGCATACCTTGCTTTAAGAAGCAATAGAATAGTGAAAACTTCAAGACTATTGTAACCCCGATCAACAAAATCACCCTATCAACATCAAGACAAAAGAGCATTCAACACCAGAGCCAAAGAAAATAATAATTACAACAAAGCAATATCACTTGATAACAGTTTCTACATTGAATATAGAAATTATACCATAAATATGTAATTTGTCTCTGGTACATGACCTCCTGTCTGGAAAAGTTTCATAAGATCATGAAACTGACCATGTATATCACCACAGACAGTGACTGGACTGTTGACAGGTTGCACATTGGACTCCTCGATGAGGATTTCTTTTACCTGTAATAATTTTTACAAAATCAAAAGTATGTAGGACATCAATGATTCGGAATACATTATACATGTGCTTAAGACTATCTAAACATAAGACCAAAATGTACGATCTACAATTACTACCGTCACTCATCATTGTGCAAATGTAAGTGCATTAGTAGAATGCAGTACATGCCTCATAATTTATATTGTATCAACAATAGAAAGTTGGACACTACGGGCACAATTCCAAACATTGTGGAATAAAAAATAATGGTATTCCCGAAACAAAATGCAGAAAAAATGGTATAAATTTGTCACAACAGCCATCAAATCTGCCGGCCATCCATCCAAGAACGGGATTCGAATGCACTACTCTACATTTCGTGCCAATTTATCGTTCACAAAAACAGATGCAATAAATCCAAAAATACAAGCAGATGCTCAACTACTTGTAAGAATGTTCACTTCATTTGATACATACATATATTCTTTAGACTAACAAATCAATCTTCTTTTTTTTCGTCACATGTAAGAAATCAACAACTTCAATCTACGAAAAATACACACATACAAGATTACAAATACGTGTGAATTTAGAAGCAGAAAACGAAGAGTCGAAACCCTAATTAGTTACAGTGATATGAAAAGAGAACATACGTATTCGCATAGAAGCTGAAGCTCGTCTTCCAAAAGATGCTGGCCTTCTTTGACTTTGGAAATCCACTGATCCAAATCCATTCAAAGAAAGAGAGAAAAATTAGGGTTTTTGAAAGAGGAATTTTTTTCGAAACACACGAGTAGTTGCTCTTTCTCTCTTTGTGTTTTTAATTTTTCGTCGAAAACGAAAAACCAAAACCAAAACCAAAAATAAAAAAAAAATGAAAACCAGATCTGCTCTTTTTTGCTTATTTCTTTTTATTTTAATATTATTTTAGAGGAGGTAGAGGGAGAAGGAAAACGACATCGTTGACGACGGCGTTTCTTATTGGTTATCTTTTTTTTCAAAAATAAAAATCTATTGGTTATTATTACATTACTATTTCCTTTTTGTTTATTCTAAATAAAATAATTGTTAACTAAAATCTTTTAATAAAATTAAACCATGTATATTTATTATGTTTTTAAAACCATTATTATTATTACTATTATATAATGAATTGATTGTGATAATAATTTGAAGAGAAATTACTAGCATATAACTAGCTACCATATTTTTTTTTAATTAGAATTTTGACTCTAATGGTAACTACGTAGAAAACTCATTTATATGCTTGTAAAATGTTCACGGTGAGATTTGAACTTTTACCATTATGGTAAAAATTAGCCACATTAGACGGTGGTAAAAATAAATAATGATTGGTGTACCACAATAAGGAAAGTTGATTGATCAAAGATTCGATATTTCACACCGTTGAAAAATCTTCCTAAATTAAATAAAACATTTACCACGTAAAAAAAAAAAAAAAATGATAGACAGATTATAACTACAGCCTACACCTTGCAACTAAAGAAGTCAGGTATATATGTCAGGTCAAGTCAGGTTGTGGATACAGTTTACATTATATTGAATTGGTCGTTCCTAGTATATCTCCACGTGACAAAATAAAGTAAAACGTGACCAATTGATCGGATTAATCTCCATAATTAAATCATTCATGTTGAGTAATGGAGACGTGGAGACCACGTTCGTAAAAAGTTCATCCACAACGGGTAATGGAAACATGGAGATCGAGCTCTACATATTATTCATCCACTAATACCAATGGATTGTATTAATAAAGACAATGATTAAAGGGACAAAATAATATACATATACATTAAATCTAATACTCTTAACCATACAAAAAATTGATTTTGGTTATACAGTCTACTTTGACTGACAAGTGCATACAACCAAGTCATCCAATGACCCATATGCAAGAAACTGATATAACTTTTGTCAGTTCGAACTGATAATAGAATTTCTGTATATATATACTATTTTTGTTAAATCTATTAAAATGATTGAAATTAATTAAAATTAGTGGTTTTTTTTTTTTTTTTTAACAATATATATTAATCCAGTGTCAAATATTTTTTTGAAATATTTCGTCATTGATATTAAAATGAGTGGTTTGAATTAACTCAAATTGTTTTTTCAACCCAAATTAATTTTATTAGATAAATTGATTAATTGGTTTAAGTTGGGCTGGATTAAAAATGAGTGGACCCGTATTCGTCCACGTAAGTCCAATGGATTTCGATTTTCGAATGACCCAAAAACCCGAAAGATGTCGCAAAATTCATAGTGATCGTTTGGGTTGAATTTTCAAGATCCCATTTTTATTTGGTTTTCAATCGAATTGGAGCAAGTGACGATGGGGGAGGAGTTGTCTGGCTCGTCAACAGCAATCGACTCCTCCAATATAGGCTTCAAGGTATTATTTTGTTTTGATTTATGGATTCAATTATTTTGAAAATTTCCTTTTTAGGGTTTCTTTCTTGGTCGTTTTGTTGATTGATTTTCGTTGCAGCTGTTGAAGAAGCACGGTTGGAAAGAAGGAACTGGGCTTGGAGTTTGTGAGCAGGTTAGCTAAAAATAACCTAGTTTGGCAATTTTGATTTTCTAGTGTAATGTCATATAATTGTTGAATGTTTTGGGTGTACGAGTCCATTACTAGATAGGTATCATGTTTTAAAGTGTTTTTGTTTTGTTTCTGATTGGAGGAGGAAGAAAGATCAAAACTGGATTAGGTAATTGGTGTTCAGTCTAGTTACTTGATTAAACTCTTTAAATGTATATGTTCATCAATGAGTAGGGAATATTTTTCGTATAGTTTGGCCTCAGGGAACCGTAGGATTGATAAGAGTTGTGGATTGTCTTGAAATTGAGTAGAATTATCAATTATGTAAGCTATTCTAGTGAATTTTTGTGTTGTGTTGTTTTATACATGTAGTCTTTCCTGGCTAATTGTATCGTTCCTTTGATGCTGTGCCACTCTTATAGACTGTCAATAGTATGTATGTCAGTTTCTTACTGATGAACTTATGGTGCAAACAGGGTAGGTTGGAGCCCATAAGAACTTGTTTGAAGAATAATAAACGGGGTCTTGGAGCAGAGAAAGTAAAGAAGAAAGTACCGAAGCCGCTCGAAGCGCCCAATCTTGAGTGCAAAAATTACAAGAAGGTGAGTTCCGTTGACTTCATTAACCATATACTATTTCATTTCTTCATTATCCTTTTCCTTATCAGTCAAACCTCTCTCTAGTGGGAGGAGGGGTTTTTTATATTATTGAAGAATAGATATATAAGAGCAGAAAAAAGGTTGTAAAGAAGTATTGTTTTACTTAATCATCTCTGATGAAAATTGTAAGCCTTTGAAGATCTATTTAGTCTCATCCCAGTGTCCCTTTTAATCATGATTAGTTAATTGTTTGGTATTTTCCTTTATCTAGAAAACAATCACAGTGAAGAGAGGCCTATGATAGTAAATTCAGCCATCATCACTATTTCTGTACATATTTCAAATGTATACTTACAAGTGTGCTTTAATAGCCTTTATTTTAACAAACAATTGTTCTATTATTTGTCTTTTCCTGCATTGAACTAATATCCTTGCTATTAATTTCAGGAACAAATACCTCAAAAGAAATCCAAGGCATCTAAAAAGATGAGGAAGATGCAGGAGTTAGAAAAACAATTACAGGAGACTGAATTTGAGCGGGCCTTTCGTAGGGAGTTCTGGCCAGATAATGTTTGAGATGACAATTACATCATCTTTTTCAATCCATTCCCTTTTTGTTTCCAAAATGGGTGAGTTTGGAATTTGTATAGGCATTTTGAATTATTTATCCCAATTATGTCCTTTTATTTGTGTTTTTGCAAGTCAAATTGCAATTGTCAGCACGCATTCACAATAGGAATGGTATGTTTAAATCATCATAATATCATTATTTTGTTTTCAGAACTTTTGATGTTCATTTAGTGGATGAAGTTGAAGTATACAATGGTCGATTCCATGTCTGAATAGTCAATCCTGCATGGGTTTAGAACACTATCTGAACACTTATGAATTTCCAAGAAGAGTAATAATCTTCTTATAGTGAGGAAGCTATAGTGATGTTGAATAGGAGATTTCTAATTTCATTTGTATTCATCTTTGTATCTGTAATTATGGCCTGAAATTATATGATGACACTTCTCTTTCCTCGTGTCTAATATTTCCTCCATCCAGTGGTTTGAAGAACGGTGCTCTAGTACATTCTGAGATCGGTGATACAGCTCAGAGAATTTCATGGTACAGTTTTTCTTGATTGTATGGTTACCTCAAGAAGAATGAATGAATGAAGTGCGTGTCTGCGAGATGTAAAAGGGTGGATCCCACATCCATAGATGATACTGGTTAGATATTGAAGTATACTGAACATCCAATTTAATGGCTTCACTTGCTTGTGAGGCGTGACTGAAATTACAGGAAGAAGACATGGCAATGAAGAGGACACAGAGAATTATTATTGCTGAATTGGAATTGTTGTAATGTTTTTACTTTTTATTTTTATATTTTTGGAAGTGTAGTGTATTTACTGGTGCTTATATGCAAGTCGTACAAAGTTTTTCTGTACACGTTGAAACGCTACTTGTGTGTAACCAGGGTACATACTGTTAAAAGATTATTACAGAGTTCAAGATATGTGACCAATAAAGCATATACATACAAGAATATTATGGCACTGACATGGTGGCCTCAAAGGATATGTATTCAGAAATTGTTTAACTCATAAAGAAGCTCTATACCGTACCCCAACTCCCAACTCCCCACTCAAGTGCAAGTGAAATTTGATTCGAAAGAGCTTTTCAATTACATTAGCTATTTTAGAATTGGAATAGCAAGAATGTGGAATAAACCGATACTTGGCAAGTGTATATCTATTTACATAGCGAGGGGCTCGGTGCAAGAATAACAATGGCGACAAGATATCCTGTTTGCTGTTAACAATTTACAATTTAATACTGTTCACAGTGCTCATAGTTTCTTTTTCTTCTTGTCATCGGCTTTGATTAGCTGAACAGGGGCTGCTGGTATCTTAATCCACCATTCTCTTACCCGTCTCAACAATTTGTCACTGCTTTCTTTCCTGTAGGGGAGTTCCCTTGTGTAAGCCTCTAGATATACAATTAGAATTGTGACTCTCAGCGGCATGAATACAATCACCGCAGCCAGGAAAACCAGCAATAGCGCAACCTTATCTGTGGCCTACAGGCAGACAAAAAGAAGCTGAAACATCGAAAATGAAAGTTTAAGCTAGTCAATGAGCATCATTTCTATAAGATTTAACTATGATTTTTGGATTATATTCTACTGATTTGTCTACATTATCTTATATGTGCTTAGAATATACATCTTCAACATAAAATGTTCTCTGAGAAACTAGTTTTATAATTTTGTTTAATGGAAATAAGCATGACTAGAACACATACCGGGGGAACTACAGCAAATAGTAGAGCTCTTATTTTCAGAAGAAGAATATTTCCAGCTTGAATTAGTGCTTCAACTTTAGTGATAGCTTCTTGTAAGGTCAGTAGCTGCTCTACTGCACTTTTATTTGGGGGGAGTTCAATTTTGAAGGCTTCCGATGGCTTTCCTTTGTTAAAATAACTGCGCCAGAGCATGAGAACTGCCAAGAATATGAAAATTGATGGCAATACGTAGACGATCCAACCCCTGTATATCAAAATACTTTATTGAGCAGTTTTGGCCAAAATATCACTGGAAAGTTCAAATTTCAGATATGTGGAAGCTGAATAACACTGACTCCAAACTGACAGTCCACTCATGGCACAAAACAGCAAAGAGAGTGCACACACAGTATAAACACAGATGTATGTTGATAAGAAAACAAATCTATCAGCTATCAGAAAGTGTCCCAAACTATGGATCTTGTACAACAAACAATTTTCTTTACAAATATTCATTTTCTCATCATTAAACAATCATCTTTCAAAACTCTAGTTCAAATCTCAAACCTTCTTTTCATTAATGAACATTCTAGACAAGGCTGCACCCAAAGATGGAAATAAATCTCAAACTCTGATTTTCTTTTCTTTGTACATCTAAATTCTAAAAGTGCCTAATATTCATCCACTCTCTATTGACTACGGAATACCATGGAAATTCCTCCCACTGTTCAACAATATATGAAGATTACAAAGAAACACTTAACATAATTGTTTCTTCTTAGTTCTTACCCATTCCATTCATTTTATCCTGTTTCCTATGGATCCCACATTTTATGAATTAATATATAATCCACACTTTCCTGCACAACCAACCATCCGACTCAACATCTACACTTTCAGCCATTGCCTGGAAATAATAATTAAACTTCATGACAGGAGATAAGGCTTGCATGCACATGTGATGCAATTATCGTTCTTACCAGATTTGGGGACCTATACATATATGGAAGTCTTATTAAATATCTTATTCGGATATAAGTAAAATTTTCAAGCAATATGGAATTATAACCAAGTATTCAGTATTCCAGTCAAAGACAAGTTACCTTAAAATAGCATAGGAAGACAACACCAGAAACACTGTTGACTTAAAAGGTTCTTTCCAAGAGGCCAAAAGTTGAAGACGGCTAGCCACTACAATAACAGGAAACAGCAGCTCCTATACCAAAATAAAACAACAGAAAATGTCATCTTTCCTATTAATAAATTAAAAAATGTCATCCAGAAGCTCTAGAAGCAGCAAAACTCAAAAACTCACAGTTATAGACTGTGAAATTTGTAAAGAAATAGTAGCATCAATGAAAACAATAAAATCCTGAGAACGGAATTCAGCTTCAGTAGCTCTCATAACACATATAAAGATATAATGACACTTTCAACACCGACATTGCAGTAGTAGCTTAATTTCAATCAACATTGTCTACTCGTTCTATTGCAATGAGATGAAGTCTTTCCACATGCCGGTTAAGAGCAGGTGACCAGAGGCCAGTCATGTATTCAAGATCTGATTGATCAATACAGGCCTCTGCCTGAAGGAGCAAGAGAAAAGATTTCCCTCTTTTCCATAATGGAAGGCAAAATAGCCAATTTTTGTGATAACTGTTACTGAGCTGTGCCTACTACTCTACTAAAGTTCAACCCAGGGTTAGTTATTTTGGTCAAGAAAACACAATGTATCAGGAAACTACGATAATTTGACCTTCATTACTGCAGCATTTGTATCGATCCCTTCCACCTTCACTTGGTCCACAGTTGCCTGTGCAGCTTCAGCCCTTCCTGTGTCAGATATTGACTGTTTCACTGCTATCTCCAAAGGATTTGTTTCCCCAACACAAATATCTCCAACTGCTATTGTTTCTCCATCCAGATTTGTCTCTGTTTGTAAAATGAATCCAAGTTGATTAAGCGTCAGAATAGCAACTGGGGATAGTTTCTGCTTCTGTTTTGCAGGTGGACTGCCAACCATATCATGCTGGGCACCGCCAACATTCAAAAGCGCCAACCGACTTGACAGAGTTTGCAAGATCGTATCTCCCCTTGGCAGACTTTCAGCTAAATTAAAAGCCAGTAATGTTTTGTATTGGGATGAGAAAATGTTGAAAGCTTCTCTAACAGCACGGTATCTGAAGATGCCTAATATAGCCTTTCCTAGTACTTCTGACTGTTGAATCTTATTGAAGTTGTGTTTGTTAATAAACCTGTGTGCCCGGAGGATCTCAAGACATATATCCAACCAATAGTCACGACGAGAATTGCCTTTGAATTCTGGAAACTCGAAATAAACAGGCTCTGGTCTGTTAATACAAAAAGGGCCAAATAACAAAAAGGCATTATAAACAAATGAATTTAAGAGTGACCTGATTTATACAAGTGTACAAACTCAATGTGACATAAGCTGTCAGACAACTTACACAGATGTTGATTTGTACATTACAGCTTTATCGAAGAGACGAGCTCCCAGTGGTCCTGTCAATTCAGGTTTTATGACCTGCTTCATGTCAGTTGCCAGATCATATCTGACAGCTTTCTCATATACACCGACTCCCAGTGGTTCAAAATACAGAGCACTATTGGTTAAACTCAGCCGCCCTACACAAACAGAATTGATGAATATGAACAAAATCCAGTAAGAAAATGATTGAAGCACATCATCAGTCTTGCTTCCAATTAAGTTTATGACTTAAATCAGCGATTGACAAGGTTATAAAGACTCAAGCTTTGATTCAGACAGCTAATTTATTCTTACATAGCATTCAACACATGTATAATAGAAGCATCAAAGCTAAATTTTTTTGAACATTTGAAATGATTGAGCTAGCTGACTTTGATTAGTCATCTCAGTGTATTATGGACAATTTCACCAATCTCTCTCTCTCTCTCTCTCTCTCTCTCTCTATATATATATATATATATATAAATCTGATACAGTCATCTGCTCATAAGATGTATTAGACAAATTAAGGCAATGCAAATGTTAGAGAGAATGGGAGACAGTGTGTGGTTACAGGTGGTTCTTCTCTACATATGTTTTTACTTACAGGACATCACATTACAATATTGCCCTCTGATACAAACTACTCTGTTCCAAGGAGTTGAAAAAAGATTCTTACTAAATATTTAACTAGAGCATCTCCCAACTAATCATACAACTTAACATAAGATGTTTTACATTATTTCTCATATATATATATATATATATATATCCTGTACAAAACAACAGTAAACCTCATTGTGGTTAGTTTGTTGATGAAATTCTTGAACTAGTGATATTTCTGATAATCACCAAACATCTGCAAGGGGGTTATAATAGAATAAACCATATACTCTAATCAAATATAACATCTCATACATGTATGAATGGTAGCTATATTCTATCTTTACTAGCTCTAGCCACAAAATTTTGCTACCTCAATTCCAAGATAGTACCGCAAATTTCAGTAGTCCTTGATGTGGAAATGTGTACTAAGATGATCCCCCTTAAGGCTTTAATACCATGTTATACAACATAAAGAATGTGAAATTACATTGTTACACTCACTAATACACATCATTCTTAACAACATACATCAAAAGAAAAAATGTCAACAGTCAAAATAACTATGGTAAGTGTTTACAGTTCTAAACTAACATGGACAGCTAAATTTGTTCAACCTGCAGATATTTTGATCCACTTTCAGGAAAACATGACTAACCAGGCCAAGCTGACATTCCAATATGTTGCAGAACTGGCTGAGTGGGAACCGCACCATCGACAGCAACAGTGATCTCTCCCTCATCAAGATGAAGATTGGAAATTGACTGCCCCAAAACACTTTTGGAAGTCTTAATAACCCTGCAGATATGAAAAGAGCCACAGATACATGAATGTTCAGACACTATCTAAAGGGAGTACAGTCAAAACTGTTTAGTAAAAAACAAACAGTAAAGAAAAAGAAAAAGGAAAAGCACATAGATAAACCCTTCTGGGTCTGCATCTAACACGTTAATGCAATGACAAGTCAAGATAACCATTCTTAATTACCACATTACAATATTAACAACACTATTCTAACTGTTACTGAATTGCACAATTGATAGGAGAGGCAGATGCCAAACTCATTTGGTAAAAACTGATAAACCAGAAGCTGAGGCATCATGCAAATTATATCCAAATCACTAAAAAATAAAATGCGCTACAACCTTTACATGAGTTGGCATATTGGTTTCAACAACGTTAAGAATTAGAGTTCACAAAAATTAACAAAGATCAATGAACTATTCATACTTGTCAAGGTTGCGGAGGTATTTGTCATATATGAGAAAATGAAGTCGATGGCCCGAAGAGCTTGTGAGCGCATCAAAAAGGTTGTGGACAGTAATTATATCTGAAATAGCAGCACAGACGGGAGCTATTCGAGCAAAAGCCTCTGGCCCAACAGTTTTCTTGTTATCAACCTGATGGACAATAAACCAATGAGTCTGATTACCAAAGGTACTAGCCTAAGATTGCACTTCTTATCACTGCCCTGCACTAACACCTGTTAAGTACGAGTGTATGTAAATAGAGAAGATTGTAAGATGGTAATTAAGAAAACCTGCACGGCCATATTTGTGGAACTAAAATGAAATAGTGACAACCCGTCCTCATCCTCCTCAG
Organism: Acer saccharum; assembly: GCA_030490815.1. Taxonomy (NCBI): domain Eukaryota; kingdom Viridiplantae; phylum Streptophyta; class Magnoliopsida; order Sapindales; family Sapindaceae; genus Acer; species Acer saccharum. Next base: position 42,588,702 of record CM059873.1, read on the forward strand.
TTCCGTAAGAAGGAGATTCCTACAGTTGAACAGAAGTTAATGCAACAATGTCAAGCCTCCAAAAAAAATATAATCAGGTCCCATATCAAAACATTTGATATGTACAAAGAAAAGGACAACTCTTATACTATATCTTCAGAATACAAATAGGTAAAGATCGTAGGTTATCTCACATTCTGATCAGATTCAGTCTCGACACTGGGGGACTCCCATGCAAGCATCATGTCATATGTCAAAAGACGGAACTCTGAGTCACTCAAATAATTTGGACATCTAGTCGCCACATGGAGTGCTTGGTATGAACAAAACTCTACAAAATTCCTAGCATAGGTAAAAAGTTGCTTAACACTCTCAGGTAGTTCGATGTCAAAACGATGCTGTAATTCTTCACTTGGGACTTTAAGGATCCTGCAATATCATGAAATGTAATATGTTTGAAAGCATTAAAATCACCAGAAAACAAAACTCTTCAGCTAGTTGTTGAGTATCCAAGTTCAACATCAGCTTTACATTAATTGATTTTTAATTTCCAATCAAAATCCGGGGAATCATTGAAATATGAAGAAAAAATCTCAGGCAAAATTTATACACAATCTATCCAATATAAAAGCTTATGTTGCATTCCAAGAATTTGTTATGTACCAAGTGAAATTAACAATCAATCCATATTAATATTATACCCGGCAATAGCATTATAAACCAAATCGAAATTGAACTTGATAATCTGAAGATACCAATAATTTCAAGAACAAAACTTTAGTCAGATCCTATAGAAAAACAAGGATCTTTTTAAGAAACTCATTTCACCAAATTATGTATGAAATGCAAGAAAGATGAAGAAGAGTAGAGTTGAGAAGGGTACTTGGAGCAGCGAGAGACAACAGAGTTAGCGAGATGAGAGAGCTGAGGAATGGGCCTGGGAGAATCTGAGGGAGAGTCATCTTCATTAGAAAAAGATTTCTTCTTGCGCTGGAAGAGAGACTTGAGTGACTGTTGGTGGCTCAGCATGAAATTCTCCAACACACCCTTCTTCACAACACCTTCCATTTTTGTCTTCTTCTTCGGATGATGATCTTGGATTTTGATTTTGATTTTGATTTTTTCAGCTACACATTCTCACAAAAACCACCCACCATCATCACTGTAATCTCCAAAATGAAAATAAAAATGAGAAATGAGAAATGAGAGAGCTTTCCTCTGTCTCTCTCTCCCTGTCTGTTAATTGGTTACTTCGGCTGGTTTCTCTCCCTAGCAGTTAGCCGGTTACTGCTTTTTTTTTTTTTTGCCCTTTTTCCTGTTTTAATAATTTTAAAATCCTTTAAAAGAAAATGAAAATTGGAAAAGTCATAATTACTTTTCTTTAGTATATATTTTTTTAATTTTATTTTTATTATTACAATCAAATAATCAATTCTGATCGGGGATAAAACTCTACTAGAATCCGTAAAGATTAAACCTTAAAATATACTCATATATTCTTGTAAAATATGTATATTTACCGATATTAAAACATGTATGTAAATTGTGCATGTCACTAACACAAAGGTATATATACCAATATCACTTCCGGAAGTTATAGTACCGATGACTCGAATCCTATAGACATTATCTTAAATGAAAGGATCGAATGGTAATGAACGCACACCCACCAAACTACTGTGGGCTGCGGTTGCTTTGAGAAATTTTAATATATAATATTTGTCAGACTCTTATCTTATTAGAAAATAGAAATAATAATAATTTTATTGATTTTCTATGTAGTTTCATTTTGGTGCATATTATTTGGAAACTTTCCGGCAAAGTTGGTCGATAAAACGAAAACAAAAACAAAGCTTAGGATTTAATTTCGTATCAACAAGAGAAACACAACCATGGGTCAAGTTCAAAGCGAGGCAGTTGATCAAACTCAAATGGAGCAGTCATCATCATCATCGAACATTACTCAGCCTGCAACTTCCATGGAATCTCTCATTGCAGGTATCCTTTTTTTCTTTTACACGCTAAATAATATATCATATTATATCTCTGTCTTCAAGCTCACATGTCGTGCTGAGACGTGTGTGTTTATATTGAGCTTGGACTTATAAAAGTAGATGGTCTGATGGGTGTTTGTGAAAATGTCTCAATGAGACTTTATTTTTGTGATTTGTTCAGAATTCAAAGCATCCACTTCGTTATATTAACGTCGTGTACATACACATGTAAATCGATAACGTGTACAATTGTACGTGTATTAATCTGGCAATGACTTTTCAGCTTATGTATGCTTGCTTTCCATGGATACTCCATTGTTAATTTGTGCACGAAACATATTGTTTTTTTTTTTTAAGGAAACAAACTATTGATCTATCCATCTACACATATATACGCCGGTGTGAAACGGGGAAGTAAAAACTAACAAGGAAAGATGATCTTATCTTTGACCCGAACAGATGACTGTTTCAAGTATTAATGTAGATGTATGAAACTTATGCTCCAAGGTGTTGCTAATAGAGATTCTCAAAATATTGGTACCTTGGTTATCTAGGGGTTATGAAAATTCATGGTAGCCAAACTGAGATACTTTCATAGTTGATGTTATGCAGAAATTGAATTGATCGAAATCTGGATGTGCTTATAGGTTACATAAGTTGGAGCTCCAAAGTTACTCAATATAGATAGAAAAGCTCATTGTTTGTGCTTTTATTTCCTTTAAAATTCTAACAAATTATACATATGGTCCCTTGCCATAGTGGTGGGCCTTCCTTTGGGAACCCCCCACCACCAAGGTTCAAGACCTAGTGTGTGCATAGAATTATGCAAATTTTCCTTCGCCCATTTAAAAACATGGGTGTTGTCCCACTTTGTGTGGGTGGTTGTCCCTCCTTTGTGTAGGTTCTCTCTCCCCATCCGTGGGAGCTTCAGTCTGGGCTATGCTTGGAAGTTGATTCTCGATGGGTCCCAGTTGTTGTTGTTATCATATAATCCATGTAATCATGTCCTAGATCTGTATTCCAGTTGTTGTAATCCTGTTGTTGTATTCCGATAAAAAAAAAATTCTAACAGATTATTAATTTTGACGGGAAACTTGTGCATACTAAGGTTCATTTATTATGTATTTTGTTCCATAAAGATGAAGAAACATTTTATGTTTTCTTTTTTCTTTATGAATTTGGTAAATTGGATAACAATTTTCTTTCGGGATCCTTGCTTTAAGAATAATGATCTTGTTGTGCATTTTGTTAGTTAAGCTTGGCTTTGAGTTTCTAGTAGTTCTTGTAGCACTTCCCTAGAGTCCCAAGAATGTATGTTCGGAAATTGTCTATTTCCTGCTTATTTGGTATTTTTGTTCGGTTTAAAATTTAGTTAAATATTATTTCTTGTGGTTAAAATTATATATTCCATTAATGACTCACACACTTGACTATAATAAAATGGAAATAGAATTAGAATAAGGAAAAGTTTGGATAATTTTTATTTATTGAAGTCATCGTCTCGTTCCTTCTACTTCTTGAATTCTTGTCACCCTATCTTTCCTTTAGTTCTACCCACTGTCTTCTTCAAGGCTCTCCATCATCATAGTCTTTTAAATTGCATCAATACCTTCTTCTGTATTGGTCCTTCCTCTTTCTTATACTGACTATTTCATTATCTTTCTTTTACAGAAGCTGTAGCTTATGGCGATGATGAGAACGAGGTGTGTTCATTTTCTTGTATAATATATAATCAAAATACTGTTTCAGAATTATTATTAATGATGAACAATTCATTTTTCAGTCTCTTGATGCGAAGGCTCAGAAAGCTTTAGAATGCCCCTGCATAGCTGACTTGCGAAGTGGCCCATGTGGGGTTCAGTTTTCAGAGGCATTTCTTTGTTTTCTGAAAAGCACTTCGGAAGAAAAGGTAATGAATTATAATTAAATATATGTGATCAGGAACTTGTAGAGCAACCAGAGTCATACTCTTGTATGTAGAATTCTCATTCTTCTCTTGATCTAGTTGAAAACATCAATTTGCACTTTTACATCTGACTCTCAACATTCAGGCTTCTATGGTGGCTGAGATTGTTGTAAAGGAAAAAAGAATGAAGAGAGTGAAACCTATATACTATGTTGTGTGATTTGTGTCAGCATGAAGCTGGCTTTAGCACATAATTTTGTGCTGGAAGTTTTGCTCATGATGTTATTCTTTGCTTGGCAAGGGGACGGAGAACAGAATAAAAAGTATAGTTTTCCTCATCAAAATTTGAGAACTGTCTCAACTTTTTCCCTGAATCTCTTTTATTTTTTTTAAGCATATAAACAGGACAGTAGGACACCAATGCTTGACCTATTTTCCTATTATTTGTTCGTTATATATCTTGTATCTTGCCGTATGCCCTTGGATGTGTTACCTTTTCCCAACACCAAAAAGAAATTATAGATATGCTTTCACTTGGCATATCTCCATAGACTCCATTGTTGAAATCCTGATTTATATGTACTTTTCAACCATCGGAAATGGTATGATGCTCCTGGTTCTTGATAGAACGGGTGTTGATGAAACACTGACATAAAGAATGTTTCTTCTTCCACAGGGTTCGGATTGCGTGCATCCATTCGTGGCATTGCAGAACTGTATAAAAGCCAACCCTGATGCGTTTTCTAAGGAGGTTTTAGAAGATGATGAAGTCAAGAAGGAGGAGGAAGAGCCACCTCACGAAATCAGAGTTATTCCTCCTGTGTGGTCCAAGGAACTTAAAAGTCCAAAGCCAAAGCTTTAAGAATACACAAAATTTCCCATTTTTACTTTATTTTTCCGCATTTGTTTTTCCTTTTATCTTTTCAACGTGGAAGAACTATATATTTTAATTAAAGATTTTCATGAGAACGGTGAGCTTCAATTTTTTAATGATCGGAAGTGTTGATGAAGATGATGTCCTAAGATCAAACCCCACGAAATAGATGTTACTTATATGATGGTTGTTACTTTCTAGACAGAACTAATGTCTATTAATTGTTGTTGAAGTTAGAATCTTTTGACATATATTTATTATGAGAATGCATTTTAAGCAATATAATTTGGAAACAATTCTTAAACCAAATATAATGATTATTCGTTCAAAATACATTTCAAAGTTATCAATTATGTCGATGATTAATGAGTGAGACATCTATACTTTTATCAAGGAAAATGTCCCATTGATTTTGTGTTAGAATACGGTGACTTCAACTTGTAACATGTTAGGTGAATGAATGTCTTTTACCATCAACCTATGTTGAGCTACTGATTATTGAAATATTCATATTAAACTTATGCCATCAACCCATGCCTTTTACCATCAATCCATCAAATTATTGTTTCTAATCATTCATATTAATTTCTTTTCACTAAATAACCATCAAATTACATTATTACCGTTTCTTTACCTTTTCTTCAACCTACTATACAAAATTTGAGAAAACCTATTACAATCGAAAACTTTTTCTTCAATCCTTATGTCTACAATCAAAAAGCCTACTATACAAAATCCTCATTTTGATCCAATTGCTATTAAACAATGTTTTCGTATTGAGAAATCAGTGAAAATCTTTACTAGAAATCGACGAAAAAGACTGAATGAGATATAGTTTATTTTGTGCTTGAAATCTTTCTGACCTACTTTAAGGCATGTAAATCAAGTGTTTTTAATTCTTTTTGTTTTTTACTTTGTTTCATGTTTGTTACTGCGTTTACTTCCAATTATCCAAAAATTGAAGTTTTTGGTAGAGAAAAGGGTTGGATTTTTGTTTTTCAAGTTTTTTTTTCATGAACCCGTAGTGTGTCACGTTGGAGAGTGAAACACACCCGTTGAAGGATAAAACACACCATGTGTTGGAGAATGAAGATGTTTCAATCTGGAGAGTGAGGTGAAACATATGTTTCACATTTGAGATGTTTCATTGTTGAAGGGTGAAATAACATGTGTTTCACTTTACACAATGAAATACATCGTCTGTTTCAGTCTCAATAGGGAAGCATCTCATCTGTTCCACTTCCAAGAGTGAAACAAACCATAAAACTAAAAAACTATACACAAAATTCACAACACATAGATTAAACCAAAAAATGGATGAAAATTAAGTGAATTGAATTTGGGTCAAGATTTCACCTTCAAACCGGTGTCCGGTCTCCTTCTCCGATGAGCCCTCCTCTCGTCACCTCCTCTCTTGTCACCACCTCCTATCATCACCAGTGCAAGCAGGTAACAATTGCAAGAACACTTTTTGCGTTTATCTCCAATTGCACAAACGTGACAACCAAAAAACAAACTTGACATTAGGTTTTGGTTTTTTAAATATGGGGGTTCTTTGGACTTGTTATCCTTAACAATACTAAAAACAATAATTTTTTTTTAAAAAATTGGTTAAAATCAGTACTTCACATGATCAATTGGTTAGTTTTGAAAATTCCCCGTTTTGTATTTTACTAATATTAATTGAATTTGTATTTTACTAATTTTGTGGTTACGGTCATCATTTTGGGCTTGGCAGGAAGTTTTAGGTAATGGGCTCAGATGGTGACCCGGCCCGGCCCAATCTACTTTAGCTTGCTACTACGCTCGCTCGGCCGCTCCTCTGTGTTAGGGTTCTGCAAATAGTATTCCGATTTCATAGTTCTTCTGCTATTAACACAGATCTCATTTCACATCGAATAATATATATACATGGACGCACAAGCGAGGAAGAAAGCGCTTTTTCGCGCCAGATTGAACGAGAAGAAGGAAAAGCAGCAGCGTATCAACTCTCCTCTTGTCAGGTACAACAACTTCGATCAACCCGTTTGTCGCGTCTGCGACGTCGTTTTGAAATCCGATTCTCTTTGGGACGCCCACCAAGCTTCTCGCAAACATCATCAGGTTTTTATTTATCTATTTATTTATTTCTTATTTTTTATCTTATTTCATTTCTGTGTTTAATAATTCTATTGCTCTGTTTATGTTATGTGTTTGTTATGAGAAAGTTTAAAATTTGTTGAATAGGCAATTAGTAATCTCAAAGCTAGTGCTGCTGTGAAATCCCAGTCTCAGCCCCAGCCCCGTGTAGAGTCTTCGAAAACTGAAGTTTCTTCAGAGTCTTTGGAGAATTTGCCCGAAAATCAGTCGTCTTCTGTGCTTCCTTCCGATTTTTTTGACAATGCTGATAAAAAGAAGCCCAAAACTGGTAACTACTTGTCTTTCATTTCACGTTTCCAGTTAGAATTCGATGGAATAATTTGGCAATCCATTTCTAATGCTTTTGAGTAAAAATGATATTTTGAATGTTGCTTTGAATAATGACTGAATAATACTAATTTAGGTTCGGATTTGGTCAAGTCTGGTGGTTCTGCAAATACTCGGGTAGTGGAGTCCTTACACTCGCAAAATCAGAAGGATGGGTTGTCAGATAAAATTCAGCCTGGTAGGGAGGTTAAGGAGAAACCAATGGCAGAGGTTGCTGATTCGGAAACCAAGCAAACGAAGGGAGCTCTTCCAGAAGGCTTCTTCGATAACAAAGAAGCTGATTTACGTGCTCGTGGTATTAAGATAGTTAAGCCTGATGTTAAGTAAGTGCCTGTGCTTGATGATTTTTTAATATTAGTTTTGAAACCCACAGTACGATATCAAGTTCTCATGTAAATATGCCTATTTAATGTATGTTAAATAATGGTCAGAGATGAGTACAAGGAATTTGAAAAATTGATCCAAGAGGACTTGCAAGAGGTGGATGACCGTATGGAAGAAGATGAGGTCTGCTATTTTTTCTCTTTTTGTTGGTCACCGAACTATTTTTCCTGTCTTCTTTGAGATTTGCATCTACTGGAATTGTATAACTAATCCGTTTTGTGAATGTGATTATGCAGATTGATGCTGCAGAAGTGATAGAAGAATATGAATTGTTGGAGCAAAAGTAAGTTCAGCATGGCCAAGAGCAGCAGTTAAAACACCATTATTATCAGCTGCTAGTTTATTGATCTTTCTTTACTTATGATTCTTGCTTACCTTTTCCTTTTTTTTAAATACTCAGGACCTCATTGGAGAAAGTGGAGATGCTAAAGAAGAGGAGAACGGAATTGGAGGCTGTCAGGTTAGCCAAACGCAGCAAGAGTTCAGAGGTGGTGGCTCCTAACAAGTCTACGCGTGAGGATTCATCCAGTGATGATGACGATGATGGGAATTTTGCCGTTGATTGGAGAGCTCAGCACCTGTGATCTCTATCTCCATTGCTACTGGTAAAAGTCCCTCTCTTTCTAGTGGGTGAAAATGTATGTGTGCCAAGCTGATTTGATAATTATATGGGTGTCTTTGCTGTGTCCCAAAATACAGAGTTAGACTTGCAGAAAGCATTACATATGAGAACTGTGAAAACCATGCGATTTAAATCTTTCTTTTTTATATCATATATTGATATCTAAAATGCCTAAAAAAAAAATTATATGATGTTACTGACAGGCAGCAAATTTACGTTTTTGGCAATGTTTGCTTTCATTTGATATGATTTATGTGAAATTGTGAACATATATGTTGGTTTAACCCTATATATTGTCCTATCTCTTTAACTTATTGAAGGGAATTGGTTTCAATCTTGGTCGTCTTTGCAAATCTTAGAAAAGAATCTGGGAAACAATACAACATTTGCTATTTATGCTTTCTAAAATCCAAAAATGAAAAATAATGTTTTTAAAACAGATCTAAACCCGAGAGACATTTTGCATTGTGTCTTCAATAAATACTGACATGCTTTCTATTTTTGTTGATGGTTTTGCAGATGAAGGTATCAATTGAACCAATTATCTTGATAAGAAGAGTGATATACCCAGATTAATGGCGCTCTCGTTCCAGAACGATGCTTGTGATTCTGAAGGAGCTTCGAATTTCCATGGTTGGAGTATAAGACATCTTAATTAGTGTTCATTATTAGCAAGGTGAAACTTGAGCTGTATGTATATAGAGCAAAGTAATTGAGCAGATGAAGTTGTAAAAAGGTTTTTGATGATGATTCTGTTTGACTCATTAGCTGGTTCCACATTCACAGCTTCACTGAGACTTGTTAATTGTATCAACAAGTTTTTCATATATATAATTTTTTGACAGTGACAAGTTTTCCATATTGATACTAAAACATTAAATGTAATTTTTGCAAATGAAAGATGAACGATAGTATTTGTTATTTTTTTAAATTTTTTAACCATTGAATTTAAATCTAATTGATATCAACTATTTTGTATAGCTCCTATCATTTATTAAAATAAGAAAGGTGGGAAAATTTCTTTAATTGAAAAAGGAAATAATTGGTTTACATTTACAAGAGGCTTCATTTCTTATTATTGTTTAAAAAAAAAAAAAAAAAAAAGAAATGAAGATAAATATTATGATTCAAACAACTGGATTTTTTTCTCTAAACTTTGCGAAGGTAATAAAAAAAGGCCTTAAAAGTTGAAACCTATAAAACGTTGCAAACAAAGCAAAAATTGTCGCAACAAACAAGAGAGTTGCAGAAATAGAATGGCTCTTCTTGCTGCTTCTTCTTCTTCTTCAACTCTCCAATTCCTCCCCCGACTCCCAATTCCCAAACTACCCTTCTCTTCACCTCCTCGAACACTCAACCCATACAGCAGAAGACCTCGTCAATTCTCATCACTCGTCGTTTCAGCCAAAAACGACAAGAAACCTCCAATTACTAAAGAAGCCGCGAAAACTAACAAAACAGAGGAAGTGGAAGTGGAAGTAGAAGAAGAGCTTCCATGGATTCAGGAGAAAGCTCTGGACTTGGTGGAGTTCACGGGCTCTGTCACTCAAGCCCTCCCTGGTCCCAGAGTCGGCCAGAGCAAACTCCCTTGGATTCTCGCCGTCCCTCTCGCCTATCTCGGCGTCACTTTCGTTGTCGCTTTCATCAAGACCGTCAAGAAGTTCAATTCCCCCAAGTTCAAGCGCAGGAAGTTGGTGGGTTCATTGAAAAATTCGATTTGATTGATGGATTCTGTTTCATTTCATTTTAATTTTTTTTGGGTCCAGGTGAACAAGAATGCGATGCTGTGCAAGGCAATTGATGAGTTGTTCCAGCGCGGAAAAGATGCAGTGGAACCATCAGCTTTGAAGGAGCTTGTTGAAAAGGTATCTAATTTGAAGCATTATTGCTATAAAGATTGTATTTTGATGATAGCAACTGCTGATTCTGATTCGCATCCAGACAGGTTTTAGTATGGAGGACGTTTTGCGGAAGTACATTCGCTACACCTTGAATGAGAAACCGTTTAATCCAGAATTGGTTGTCAACTTGATCCAGCTCAGGAAAGCTACTACGTTGGAACACACTCAGGTTGCTGAGATTTTAAATGATATCTCAAGGCGGATTGTGCGAGAAAAAGGTATAACGTTGTGGCATTGTTAGTATGCTTTTCTATTTATCCTAGTCACGCAATTCCCTTGTACCCTTTGGAGCAATGGTCTCGCTTTGTATATTATAGTAGATGATGAAAATGCAGGGTATTGATGATCTTGTCTAGTTTTGCGAAATATTTGATAGCTTATTGACTGGACTGACCATCTTGAAATGATGCAATATATGGATAATTTAGTCATGCCAGTAAGTAATTGTATGTCGACAAATTACTACTATTTATCGGCAAACATTATCTATTATGAGCTTTGCCTTACGGAGATAATCATCCGGAAATATCTTTTCCCTCCTAAGAAAAATTTGAGGAAAGGGGGTTAGTTTTATACTAGATTTGGGACATGAATTATGAAAAAAATGTATTCTTACAATCCTAACTTTCCTGATTTCAAGTAAATTTCCTGTGGTTATATACCATTGATGTAGGCTTACATGAGATCTCTAGCTTTTGGTTGATGACTGAACAGTGAACACACATAACATCTCCAACTCAGTTATCGGCACCTTAACCTGTACCTTGGCCTAGGTTCTAGATTGGCTTACGTGATGCTTTTGCTTGTCATAAAAATGCCATCATTGTCACTGAAAAGCTGGGAAGAATATATTTTGAGCCATGGTTATTTTAAGAATTCAAGCTTAAAATCAGAAAGTGAAGGTCAAATTATAATCCATGGTCTTAAGGTAGTTGTCAATGTAAAGTTAATATCTTGTTTCCGTTGCCTTCTTCCTAATTTCATGGTGCCTAGTATTATCGGTAGAGAGGTTTCATGTTCTTAATTCTTCTTCTTCTTTTTTTTTTTTTTTTTTTTTTGTTTTTTTTGTTTTTTTTTGTTTTTTTATATATTTTTTTAGCGATAAGGGTGTTTAGAAAGAAGTATCTTGCCCTCAATGACCAGAGGTTCTAGTACATGGTTCCTCTCCTTGAGAACTATATGAAACTAATTTGGAGAACAGCCTTAATTTTGATGTTTGTGTATGATTTCAGGTCCAGTTGTCTTGAATATATCGGGGTACTCTGAAAGGGGATTTAAGCGAAAACTTGCTGTGCAGGCCCTTTTTGGGAAGGTTTTCTATCTATCTGAGGTAAGTGGCCAAACTGTCAGTGAGATAACCTTCGACAACACCTATTTCTTGTTTTAAATTTCTTTATTTCGCATTCCTTTGTATACAAACGTTTTTTCCCTTGTTAAGTTAATCTTTCATATGAGGGTTGAAAATTGAAAATGCTTTGTGTAATGTTCAAAATCAGCCTTATTGTAGCTTCTCGACTATCCCTGAAGATGTCTTGTTGTTTGGAACTGTTGATTGCAGCCAAGAGTGGACTTTTGGTCGACTCATGGGATGGTTCCCTACCTCCTGAGCCGTCTATCTGGGCTCCTTGAATATTTGTGCATTTTGGTGGTTTTGTTTATATCTGGAATCCAGATACGAATGACAATTTTGACATGGCTACTCTGATACTCTGAATCTTAATTGGATCATGATGTCAGCCTATTTGTGCAATGTTACCTGCTATTACTCTTATTTAGTTTTAAAAATGTGAATTAATTGTGCTTTTGTTCTAAACTTGTGGTCCAGCTGACAGAGTTCTGTTCAAGGGATAGCTCCTTAATCGTCAAGGAAATATTCGGGGTTACAGAGTAGGTTTTCGTATTAAGTTCTTACTCTTTAGTTCTTTAAGGAAACGAAAATGCTTAAATAAACCAATTTTAAGCATTTTGTTATTTCTCAACTCTTTCAACCATGCTCATGACATTTGTTTCTCTTATCTTTTTCTCAGTGAAGATGCAGACAAACTTCGGCTTCATACTCTTTCAGAAGCTGGCGATATGGATTCGCTTGAGAAGATGATTAACGATTCAGATTCAGAAGATGCCGGTGAGAACGTTGTTGAGGGGTCACCGGATGAAGAGGTTCTCCAATAGACAATGATCCTAGCAAATCTTTTCTACAAAACATGTCGTTCCCGAATTTTGTAAACTTAAAGAATTTTTGTTGAGTTGAGTCAGCCAGTTCATATTCATTGTTATACGAACGTATGAAGTTGGATTTTTGGTAGTACTGTCAGATTGACTAGAAATTGAATTGAACCCAAGGCAGATTTTACAGTCTCCCTATTCTCTCTATTAGTATTTTTACAGACGCATTTAGTAATGTTGTGGTTGGATGGTCATGTAATCTAATTATCTCTAATATCTATAAAAGATCCTTTAAGAAGTTTATTTGAGGTCCTTAAAATTTCAACTTCAAGAGGTTCCACAAAATTTCCTGATTCTGCCTCATTGATTTTTAGTCAAATTAATTGAAGTCTTAAAAATGTTGCAAACTTGTAATGGTCTACTGGATTAATTGCCTAATAATTTTATTTGATGTTTTTGCAAAGGAATTTTTAATTTAAATACTGAAGGAATATATTTTTGTACTTGATTTTTTTTTTTTTTTTTTTTTTTTTTTTGGACTGGAGAAATTTAATTTCTTTGTGTGTGAAAGATGAACTATTTTAATGATGATATTTAGCAATGACAACCTCACAAGTCACATCTGGTTATAAAATTTTTTGGGTAAATTGCAATAACATACCATCACATTTGCTAATAATACTGTTAGATCGAACATTTACTATAATTATAAAAAGATACCCTTGATTGCTTTGACCACAGTTAGACTTAATGGTAGACTAAACGGTGCAGGGGCAAAAGGGTCTTTTTCTCAACAAATCAAGCAAAAAAATTATTTAATTATAAAAAATAATATATATATTTTTTTGGTGTACAGGAAGGCAACGCCCAGATAAAAAAACTAAGACAAAAAGGAAACAGAGCACTGTCTAGTGCTCATAACGCCACTACAATCAGCAACCAAAATTTCCTTAATAGTAGAAGGAGGGCCATCAAAAAACAGGATACCAAGCTCCTTGTCATACCCCAACCGAGCCAATGCATCAACCATGAAATTGCCTTCCTTAAAAACATGGTTCACAGTACAATCCCAATCACCACCAATCAATAATTTGCAGCTTTGAATAAGGTTAAATAGAAGGTGATTGATGCTGGAATTCTAGGCAACTCGTTGCACAATCAACAAAGAATCAGTCTCAACAACCACTCTCTTGAATCCTAACTTCCAGGCCATGGAGAGACCTTCAAATAAATCCCAAGCTTCAGCCTTAAGCACACTACCAGCACCAATATTCATAACAAAGCCATTAATATATTCTTTCTTATGATTTCGCAAGACACCACCAGCTGTAATCACACCAGACTCCTCATTACAGCTACCATCCACATTAAGCTTCACCCAACCTTCAAGAGGAGGCACCCAGGCCACCGCAGTAGAGATGACATTTCTAGTAGGGCCAACCACATTTGTATTCAGCCAGTCTTTACAGAACTTAGATATGACCAAATCAGGGGAATGGGGAATAGAAAAATCTTGCTCAAAAACCTTGTTACATCTCCACTTCCAAAGAAACCAAATCACACTAGAAAACAGCAGGTAGTTGGGAATGTTGCTAGGACCCAACTTCTCACTTCTAAGCATCTTATCAAACCAAACATTAATCTCATCTTTAAAAGAAATGGAAGATGTGATACCTGTACAAATGCTCTCCTAAACATTAATAGAAAAGCTGCAATTACGAAGCACGTGATCAATATCCTTAATACCTACACTACATTTGGGACACGAAGTATCAACAGTCAAGCCACGAACTGCTCTTTGAAGGTTGGTAAGGATCTTGCCATGAAGCACAATCCAAAGGAAATGTTGAACTCTAGGGAGAATTTTAAGGGTTCAAATAAACTTCCAAGGCCATAACGACAGCCCACCCTCCTCTAAAACCCCTCTATAGGCTGAATTCACAGTAAAATTGCCATCTTGATTCCAACCCCAAACAGGTCTATCAGGGCCACTGTGTGTCCTTCTAGCATGTAGGCTAGCCACCTTATGAATTATTGACCAAGGAATGACAGAAGCAAGAAGGGAAATCTACCACACACCTTTAACCATATAGTAGTCCACTGTTTGAGACAGAAAATCACCCTCAAGACTGGTCATAGCGTGATCCTTGAGAACTCCCATGCCTGGAGCCCAATCATCAGTCCAAAAAAGGATTTGATCCCCTTTACCAATTCTCCACTTCAACCCTTTAGAAAGCAACTTGGTGCCATGTATAATGCCTTTCCAAGTGCTAGAACAAGGAACACCTCTAGTATGAACAATATCAAGAAGAGATTTATTATGAAAATCCTTATGCTTAAAGAGCTTACACCAAAAAGCTTCCTCATTCTGCAGCAGCCGCCACCCCATCTTGGCAAGTAAGGCTTGATTCATAATCTTAATTTTCTTGATACCTAAACCACCATTTTTTTTAGGCCTACAAACGGTATCCCAACTAATTAAATGGACAGTCTTCTTATTAGGAGTATGACCCCAAAGAAAATTTCTATTAAGCTTATCCAATTTATGACATATCTCACTGGGAAGCTTGATTGATTGCATAGTATAAACAAGTAAGGCTGAAGTTACAGCTTTGATGAGAGTAACTCTACTTGCCAAGGAAAGCGTGTCACTTTTCCAAGCCGCCATTCTCTTCTAAGTTTTCTCAACTAACTCATTATAGGTTTGGTTACTAATCCTCCTATGGATAAGAGGGACACCCAAATAATAACCAAGGTTAATTCTTCTAGCGTCACCCTCTTTAATGTTAGGGGAACATAAAACTCTAGATTTAGCGAAGCTTATCTGCTGTCCAGAAGTCCTGTAGAAAGTATCTAGACATTTTTCCATGATTTCCGCTTGAGAGATAGTAGCTTGCCCAAATAGGATGAAATTGTTAGCAAAGAAAAGGTAGGAAACCTCAGGACCACCCCTAGAAATCCTCACACTTTTCCAAGTACCATGCATCAAATTGTGTGAAATGATATACGAAAGCTTTTCCATGCACAACACAAATATATAAGGGGAGAGAGGGTCTCCTTGCCTAATACCACACCCAGGATTAAAAGCATCTGTTGGTTCCCCATTCAAAATAACCTAATATTGGACACTAGTAATGCACCACATTATCAACTTCACAAGCTTCTCATCAAGGCCAATCTCAACAAGGACACTTCAGATGAAACTCCATTGAAGCTGGTCATAAGCCTTAGCAAGGTCTATTTTCCACGCCTTATACCCTTTCTTTCCTTTAATGGTTCTAAACTTATGGAGAATCTCTTGAGCAACTACTATATTGTCCTGAATTTGCCTTCCAGGCACAAAGGCCACTTGGTTAGGACTAACAAGCCAAGGCATAATATCCCTAAGCCTTTGAACAATAATCTTGCTAATCACTTTGTAAGTAGAGTTACAAAGGCTAATAGGTCTAATATGGGTCATATCAAGAGGACTGGGAGCTTTAGGGACAAGAGAAATAAGAGTGTAGTTAACACCAATAGGGAAGGTACCAGAGTTGAAGCTATCCACAACCAAGCTAATCAATTCCTTCTTACACACCTCCCACTGATTTTGAAAAAAGACAGTCGGAAACCCATCAGGGCTTGGGGCCTTTAAGCCACCAATCCTAAAGAGACTAAACCTAACCTCACCCTCACTCATTTTTCTGGATAAATTAATCTGCACATCTTCTTCCAAGTAGGAAAGAGATGAGGAAGTGAGTCATAATTCTCCAAATCAGCTTGGGTAGAGAAGAGTTTTTGGAAGCATGAAATGGCAATTTCCTTCATACTAGCTTTATCACACTTCCAAATACCATTCTCACCTTTAAGGCCCTCAAGCTTGTTGTATCTCCTTCTAATCATAGTCGATAGGTGAAAAAACCTAGTATTTCTATCCCCCTCCTTGAGCCAAGTATTTCTAGATTTTTGAAGCCAAAAAACCTCCTCTTGCTCAATGATGTTGTTATACTCCTCTCTAAGAGTGGCTTCAAGATTAACCAAACCAAGATTAAATCTTTCGCCAAGGCTCTTTTGGATCCCCTAAAGCCTAGTAAGAATTCTTCTCTTCTTTTGGAAAATACACCTAAAAGTGGACCTATTCCACTCATTGAGATTATTGGACAGATTATGAATTTTATACATAAGACTGTCCCCATTAGGCTCCCACACACGCTTCACCAGATCACCAAAATTTTCATGCTTAAGCCACATAGCCTCAAATCTGAAAGGTTTAAGATTACTGAGGGGGATCTGAATGCTATGAGGACATAAGAGAATAGGGCAATGATTAGAGGCAATTCTAGGCAAATGTTTAACATAGCCTTCCGCAAACATGACCCTCCAATCCATCGAACAAATAGCTCTATCCAGTCTTTCCCATATATCCTCACTCATACCCCTCCTAGTCATCCAAGTATATTTTTGCCCAATAATACCTAAATCAATAAGCTTATTTCTACAAATCCAATCCACAAACCCTGATTTAGAGAATAAATTCCTACCACCTCTTTTCTCCTACCCATCAACAATCTCATTAAAATCCCCCATAACAACCCACAGACCTTTAAAACATCTCCTAATGGCACTCAAATAATTCCACAGACTTATTCTAACAATCACATTAGGGTTAGCATAAACAAAAGTAACAACCCAAAACTTAGAGCCCTCAGCCACCACCACAGTGATGATGTGCTTAGAGCTAGCTACCATTTGAAGCTTCACATTCCTATTATTCCATAACAACCAAATGCCCCTAGAGAACCCAGAAGAATCAACAATAAATTTATCAGTAAACCCTGATTTTCCCACAATTTTGCAAGCTCTAGAGCCACTAACTCTAGGCTCCAAGATAGCAATAACATCAAAGTGAAACATTTTCCTCAAGTCAGAGATAACAATATCAAAGCCTTTCTTACCCGCACCCCTTACATTCCATGTACAAATCATAAAAATAAAAGAAAAGAGAAGAAAAGTTACCTAGAAGGCACCTATTCCGTAGCAACCTCCATTGCCTCACGAAGCTTCAAGGCAACCATATCAAAATTATTATTACCAGCCACATCCACAGTGACCAAACTATTCTCAGCCTCCCCATTCAAATTAGAGATGCAATCAGCCTTAACTGGAAGAGAAATGTTGTCAGCATCAACTGATTCCATAACCTCCTTATGAAGCAACTGTAGAACTTCAGAGTCCTCTATATCCTCTTCCATATCATTCGGTTGGGAACACAAACTCTGTTGCTTACCCTTGGTATTAGGCTTGTTACTTCCTTTAACCCATTTCTGCTCCACATTTTCCTTGAACGGTTTGTTGAAATACACTTGATCCGGCACATTGACAGGCAAGAACTTGCTGGACGAGGGGCAGCTTGATTGAGACTTTCGAAAGGCCCTTATGTTGGATATTTCAGCTAGCACTATACTAGGTGTAGCCTTAGCTTGACCGCCAGACTCACCCTCCTTATCTTCAGAGAGGATTGTGAATCTAGAACCCCTCAAATTCTTGACTCCATCCTTCTTAGGAACCACTTGTTTCCTAGGCTCTTTGTTAACTAGACTTTTGCCAGACTCCTTCCCAACTACTCCAGCTTTTCCAATTTTTTCAGCTCACGAATGGAGGTCCCCCAAAATCCCGACTGCTATTCCCTACCTTTCCATAATTTCTCATGTTTCTAGGTTTCTTGTTACCATAATACTGTCCCTCAATATTTTTTCTATATCTCCCATAAGATACTTGCATCCAAGGACCATGAGAGTCCACCATACCATCCCCTGCATCAATAACTACCTCAGCAGACTTCTCATTCTCATTTTACTGCACAACACCCTTTTTGCAGTTGTCTTTGCTATGACCCACTCTACCACATTGAAAACAAATTAAACACAAATTTTCTTACTCCACTCTAATAGTCCTATCATCAATCTCAAAAGAGCTCTTGAGAGGCTTAGTAATGTCAATCTCAACACATAATCTAGCAAACCATCCCCTAGCTTGGGATTCAATTATGGGATTCACTTTGTAGGTATTCCCCAACATACTACCTATCCTTCTCAACAATTCAACATCAATCCACTCCATTTCTGAATATCTTCCTCACCAGGCATGAAATTGGGCCTCCATTTCTGAACAATAAGGTACTAATTCTTAATAATCCATGGCCCTCCAGTAAGCACGAAATCCAGATCATCAAGCATCTGAAATCTAGCAACAAAATAGCCATCCTCTAAGTCGGTGAGCTGCCATTGACCAATGAGTGGCCATTTCTGGCTTAGTTTCGAAATCATGAAGTTGAGAGTGTGAAGCCTCCCCATAATTTTCAGAATTAGGGCATTAGCCCACGGTTTACAGAGTTGAAGTTTTAACTCTGTAGATAGCTTCATGGCGGGACCATTCAGACCCTCAACAATCGATATATCCCCATCTCTAATCTTCAATTTCTCCTTCCCAGTTCCAAACCTTGACCATGAACCTAGGCTAGAATTGCTTAGAAGTTTCGATTTGAAGCTTTCACTTATAGGCTTCCTCATTTTACCAGTGTCGACATCATCCCAGGTACGAGGCCACTTTACACTTGTACTACTATCTGGTGGCTTCGACTTCAACTTCTCATCTTGTCCCAGCTCCGGTTGAGCTGAGAACTTGAAGATTTCTTCCATGGATCGAGAAACAGAGCAAAAAGAGTGGTGCGTGAACAGTAGTCGTGAAACAGATCTTACGTGCTAAGCGCGTTCAAATTAGAAAAAAAAAAAAAAAAAAAAAAAAAAAAAAAAAAAAAAAAAAAGGGGCTCACGCGCTTCTTTCTAGAGCTAACGATGATATCATACTAGTTTTTGCTTTGGAGGAAAACTAAAAATTTAAATTTTCTTTTAATCAAAATATACAAATAAATGAATAATTGAAAAAAAAAAAAAAAAAAAAACTTTGAACCCTCCATTGGAGATCTGAATTCTTTCTTCTTCATCAGATTTTTTTTCTTCAATCTTGGAAATTCAAACACATCATTAAAAATCCAGATCCAACTAAATTCAACACAAAAGAAAATATCCACTTTTTTCTATTCAATTTTTTTTTTCTTAAACCTGGAAATTCAAACACATCATCAATCCATATACAAGCACCCCATACTTCATCTTTAATCAAAATTCTAACACAACGAAAAAAAAAATTCAATCGCCCATCCATGTTCAATCGTTTTCAGCGGAATCTTCATCTTTTCTAGTCGCAGATGGGTCACCAATTTTTTTCTTCAATCAAAATCACATCTTCAATCGCAAATGTTTCACCAGAAGATGCGACCTTTCTGCGATAGAGCAAGACTCCATTAGACTTTATAAGATGGAGTCAACTCCATTAAGATAAGAGTCAAGCTCCATCAGACCCCATCTGAGATGGAGATTGGAGACCCTCCATCTCCATTGATGTAGCAAACACAAATTCACACCATATCTAAACCAAAGTCTAACTTCTTCTTGTTCACAGCTTCCACCAAATCAAAACTGGTTTAATGGAGGGAGAGTTCACCATGGCTTTATTAATGTATCCTAAAAAATAAGATTTGACGGCTCTTCAGGCATGTAGAAAGGAGAAGTGGGGCGACGGCTAGGTTTAGGGACTGAGGGTTTTGTGAATGGTGATTGTAGTGTGGTTTAGGTGTCGGATTTTTTTATATATATTTTTTTCTATTTCACAAAACAAAATGTTGCTAGTGATTTTATTTAAATTTTCTTCTTACTTTTTGATATATATTTTTAAAAAGTTTTTTATTGTTTTCTTTTAAATTTTTTGAATCATTACATGTTTCTTCAACATTTTGAATTATTACTTGTTTCTTCAACACTTATAAGTTTTTAAGTTTTAATCATTACTTTTTTATTTTTTTTTATCATTTATTTAAATAAATAATATTAAAATAATTGATAAATATTAAGGGAGGGCAATTCAGACATTTCTATCTCAAAGTCAAGATTGCTATTAAGTTTAACCTTGTTCAACGGAGTCAAGGGTATTTTTCTGTAATTAAGGAAAAAGTTCGATCTGACAGTATTATAGAAAAATGTAAGGGTATGTTATTGCAATTTACCCAAAAAATTTCTCAAAAAAATATGTATTCAAAAAACTAAAATAAAAAATCTGTATATAAAATTAGTAGAATTTGCAAATTTAATTAAATAAATTGGATGCTTTGTTGGAGGAGGAGAAGTTTTGGCAGTAGAGATCATGAGTTGATTGGCTTAAAGGGGGGGACCGAAACACAAAGTTCTTCCACAAGAAAGCGTCTCCAAATCTCCATATTGGATTTCCACCAACATCCATAGAGATCTTCATGGAAGGAGATCCTCCCCTGCCGTGGTAGGGGAAGTCTCACCTCCTCCAGTTCGTAGCGGGAAGGCTCAGGCCTCCCTTAGCTGCAAACGGGGGAGGTTTCACCTTTTGTTTTTTTTTGTTTTTAAATTGCTTTAAATCTTCACAATCCATCTCAAAGATAGATAATGGAGATCCATTATTTTTTTATAAAAGTTATTTTTAAAAATAAAAGTTTCATTTTTATTTTATTTATTTTTAATTTGATCTCAACCATCCATCTTGGTCAAAGATGGATGGTGGAGATCTTGTTTTTTTATTTTTATTTTTTAAAATTTTATTAAATTAAAGGTAAAATGACGATATTACCTTTTTTGTGTTAAACTTAACGGTCAACCATGGTCAAACTCTAACGGCATGAGAGGTGAGTGTCAATTAATGAGAAAGTTATTTTTTTAGTGTAAAATGACAAACCCCAAAGAGTTTGGTGCAATTAGCTCTTTTGTTTATGAATTCCTAAAGATTCGCTGGGACATCATATTAGAGACCGTTGATTTTTAATATTAGAGTTTGCCTAAGTATAGTCTACTTGTTTTGATTGTAAAACAAAGTTTGATTTTTATTTTTTATTTATTTTATTTTATTGTTTTTGTTTTTGTTTTATCAATGAGTTTGAGAGATAACTTTGTATATTGTTAACTTGTTTTATATAAATATTTTAAAATTATATTTTTCGAAATATTAATGATAAACCCCTCATACCATGAGGTTGCAAGTTTAAGTTCTCCCCTTAAAAAAATCAAAATATATAATTTCTTCATATAATATTCAAACTTTTTTAAATGATGGCTTGAATGAGTTCGATATAAAATAATAATAATAATAATAAGCTTTTTTAGCAAACATTACCCCCTATATTTAATTACGTTCCAACTCTGCATATAAACATGCAAATTTCACCGCCGCACTAACCACACAAAATACTATGTTTAATATAATCATATTGTTGTAAATTAAATTGAAACACTTGATAATATAATAGAAACAAGATGAGAGAGTAATAATATGATAAAGTTATAATTAATAGGAGAGAAATAAAATAAAATAAGAAACAAAGAGAGATAGGCGAGAGAAACAGAGTACATTGCCTTTTATTGATTTGAGTGAGAGTGTTAGTTTTTACAACAACTTTTTGTAATTACAATGAAAGCCATATATATAGGCAAGAAGAGAGGGTAATTGATGTAATATTCCACTCTTAAATATGAAGCAAATCATAGAAGCTTGCCATATGGCATGGATTATTCAAGAAGACAAAGAATTCATGTGGTGTAAAAGCCACACACGTGTAACACTCCCCCTTGGATTTTTCACCACTTGTATTTTAATTTGCTAGGAAAAACCCAGTGGGACAAAAACCTTAGCAAATATATATATATACAATGATCTTCTGGATCAAGTGATGTGAACAGGTTCAGAACTGCCTCACTAAAACCTTTCCAGTAAAACCCAATGGGACAAAATCCGGTAAAAGGAAAAAGAGTACAGTACCCATATTTATATTTAAAATTTTTCTCCCCCTGATTGAACGCTCCCACTGAATGAAACTTCAATATCAATCATGTAATTTACAAAGCCGACGCATGCCAATTCCGTATACCAGTTTCTCAAAAGTTGATGTAGGCAATGTTTTGGTAAACAGATCTGTAAGATTATCTGTAGACCGTATTTGTTTAACATCAATTTGTCGGCTCTGTTGAAGTTCATGAGTATAGAAGAATTTAGGAGAAATATGTTTGGTTCTATCTCCCTTGATATATCCTCCTCTAACTTGAGCAATACAAGCCGCATTATCTTCGAATATTGGTGTTGGCATTTCTGTAGATAATGGAAATCCACAAGTATTTTGAATATGATAAATAACTGACCTTAGCCACACACATTCTCGGCTTATTTCATGAAGTGCACGGATCTCAGAATGATTAGAGGATGTAGCAACAAGAGTTTGCTTTGTGGAGCGCCAGGAGATTACTGTACCATTATATGTAAAAACATATCCCGTTTGTGAACGGGCTTTATGGGGATAAGATAAATACCCAGCGTCAGCATAACCAATTAAACCTGAAAAGTTGTTGGATTTTGAATAATATAATCCCAAATCTTTCGTTCCACGAAGATAATGAAAAAGATGTTTAATCCCATTCCAATGTCTCCGAGTTGGTGCTGAACTGAATCTAGCAAACAAATTTACTAAAAATGCGATATCTGGTCTAGTACATTGAGCCAGATATAATAAAGCACCAATTGCATTAAGATATGGTACTTCAGGACCAAGTATCTTTTCACTATCTTCAAGTGGCTGGAATGGATCTTTCTTAGGATCAAGATTTCTAACAACCATGGGGCTACTTAATGGATGAGCATTATCCATATTAAATCTTTTCAGGATTTTTTTCAATATATGCTGATTGATGGATAAGTATTCCATCTGATTTACGCTCGATCTCCAGGCCGAGACAATATTTTGTCTTCCCTAAGTCTTTCATTTCAAATTCCCTCTTCAAATATTCAGCAGTTTTCAGGAGCTCTTCAGGAGTTGTAATTAAATTCATATCATCAACATAAACTGCTATAATAGCAAATCCAGATTCAGATTTCTTTATGAAGAACACATGGGTGTATAATATAATTATTATACCCTTATTTTATCAGATATTTACTGAGACAGTTACACCACATCCGTCCAGATTGTTTTCAATCCATATAAGGATTTTTGTAGATTCATCAAATACAGATTACGAGATTTCGGTTTACATGCTTCTAGCATTTTAAATCCTTCTGGGATTATAAATATCTGCACTGAGTGAACCACATTGAAAAATGATTACTACGTTTAGAAGACGTATTTCAAGCAGCCAAATTTATCAAAAATTCAGAACGTAATCGTATTCATCTATAGTGAATACCGAGTTTCTATAAGAAACCTTGTACTACGAGTCGTACCTCATATCTTACGATCTCGTTTTTCTCATTACGTTTCCATATAAAGACCTTTTAGTATCCAACTAGTTTGACATCTTCAGGTGTCTGGAGAACTATTGGTCTAAATACTTTATGTTTGGCTTATGAAGTCAATTCTTCTAGAATTGCGTCTTTTCATTTAGGCCAATCATGCCTTTTGTATACAATCATCGATACTATGAGTTTTATAATCATCATTTCAGTAGCTACTGTATTTGAAAATGTATCACTGATGATTGTTTATTCACTATTCCACATTTCTCATGTATGATTTATAGAAAATTATTAATTCTTCTATTCTTGTATCTCTGTAGAGATTTCTTCTATTTCAATGGATTTAGTCATTTCATAGACTCGTGTCTCTTTATATATATCAAACTCTTATTGAGTTGATTTAGAGAAAGTGGATTTATTTAGATATGAAAATATATCACTTCATAAAACAAAATCATGAATCATATTGATTTTTCGAACTTCCGGTTTGACCATGAACTGCAGGTTCATAAAATTCAAAAAACTTCAGGTTCTAAATAGAAATTACAAATTGACTTTCTAGATGAAAGAATCATAACTTGATCCAATTCAGAATTTCTGGTTTTGATAAACTTTGATATAAAAGTTTTAATATCACAATTTAAATTGAATTCAGAGCTTCAAGTCTAATTAGAACTTCAAGTTCAGATTCAATATTTCGCATTCAAAATTAGAACTTCGGGTTCTATATAGAATTCAAATTTTGTAATTTCAGGTCCCAAGTATGACATTCATGTATATAGTAATGAATCCAGAACTCTATATTTTTACTGAAATTAAAAATTTAGAACTTCAGATTCTGATCGGTTTGTAAAACGGCGCCAACTTAAATATTATAATGATAAATCCAGAAACTTCAGACTCTGGTTAGTCGGTCAAGCCGAGCTTGGTTTAAATTCCAGAAATTTAACGATTGACCTAGTTAGGCTTAACACATAATTTATACAAATCCAGAAACTTCAGGTTCTGGTTAGTTGGCATACTTAGATACATAAATTGCATAAAATTAAATAGATGCGTAAAATTAAAATAACAGATAATATGACAGAAATAAGATGAAGAAGAACGAGAGAATAACAGTATGAGATAAAGTGAAAAAGGGGAGAAAATTTATTATTTACTTTTATTGATGATTTCGGATTACATCCTGACCACACAATTTCAGCTGTGTAGTGATTTTGAATAAAGCAGAATTGTACTCAAAGACTGATCTATAGTTTTGAAAGCGTAAATGTTGCTACTGACACCTGGCATTTGGTAATGCAACATCAGGTTGGTTATCAAATCGATCTTTTAGTTATTGCCATAGAACTTCTAGTTCTGTGACCGTTAGGTATTTGGGCTTTCAGATCGTAGTTGTCCCTAGACACTTCTAGTGCAGCAAATTTCAAATTTGCAAGCTTTGACATTATTACAACTTCTGGTTATCCGAGAATCACAATCGGAGTTAGAACTTCTGGTTCGATAGAAATCCAAGGAATTTAAACGTTCAGATATATAAAGGAATATTTGTAAGTAAATAAATCCAGAAGCTTCAGGTTCCGGTAATGATAAATAAATCCATAAACTTCAGGTTCTGGATGGGTGACCAAACTGTTTAAATAAAAATTACAAAATAAAATGTGTAATAATAAATGTGAAAAAAGTAAATCTAGACACTCTCATAAATTACGGATAAATAAATAAATACAGATAAATAAAGTGCATAATATATAAATCCATAACTACAGGTTCTGATAAGTTGGCTTAGCCAATCTCATAACAGCGTATAAATAAATAAATGCGAGAAAATAAATCACGTAAAAGTAAATAAAATACGAGAAAGTAAATTGCATAAAAATAAAATATAGGAAAGTAAATTCAAAACTGCAGGTCCTGGTATTAATAAATAAAGGTCTAGAAACTTCAGGTTCTAGTAATAATAAATTCAGAACTTTAGGTTCTGGTAATAGATCTAGGAACTTCAGGTTCCAGTGGTAATAAATTCATAAGCTTCAGGCTGTAGTAATAAAAAATTCAGAACTTCAGGTTCTGGAAATAAATCTAGGAACTTCAGGTTCTAGTGATAATAAATTCAGAGACTTCAGGCTCTGGAAATAACAGCATCGTGCTGATAACGTGTTGTAAATTAAATTGAAACACTAGATAATATAATAGAAACAAGATGAGAGAGTAATAATATGATAAAGTTATAATTAATAGGAGAGAAATAAAATAAAATAAGAAACAAAGAGAGATAGGCGAGAGAAAGAGAATATATTGCCTTTTATTGATTTGAGTGAGAGTGTTAGTTTTTACAACAACTTTTAGTAATTACAATGAAAGCCATATATATAGGCAAGAAGAGAGGGGTAATTGATGTAATATTCCACTCTTAAACATGAAGCAAATCATAGGAGCTTGCCATGTGGCATGTATTATTCAAGAAGCCAAAGAATTCATGTGGTGTAAAAGCCACACACGTGTAACACATATAAAACAATATTTATTTTTTATTTTTGTGTGTGGGAGGAAACAGAAAATTACAAGCAACCACGGTGATCAACCGAAACCAAAGAACTAACATACGGAGGAAATTCCTCTAGCTAAAACATGTCCTCAACATAGGAGAGACCGTTTTTAACTAAATCATGGGCTACCTGATTAGCCAATCTGGGAACGAAATTAACAGAGATACAACGGACCTGCTCTAATAAAGCATGAATATCAGCAATGTAAACACCAGCATCAGAGCAGAGGGGTTTGCTACTATTGATCCAGCCAAAAACTACCTCAGCATCAGAATCAATCCTACAAGGAGTTAACCCCGTATCAGCTGCTAAAATGAGGCCCATGAGAATCGCTCCCGCTTCCACAACTTACGGAGAGAAGGAAGCTTCAATAAATTGAGAACTAGCAGCTATAACAAAACCATCTGCATCACGAATCACCAAACCAAAACTCACCATGCAACCAGTAGCATCAACAGCCGTGTCACAGTTAATTTTATAAAAACCTAGATCGGGGGGAATCCAAATAGGGCTACTTGGTGATGAAGACACATGCAAACTGTCCTTCAACATATTAGCACTCAGAAATTCACCTATGAAATTACAAGCCCAATCCACTACATCCACTCCCCTAACAACTGCGGACTCATGGATCACCGTATTTCGAATAGACCAGACTTTCCAAAAGCAAACACACAACAGCCCCAACTCATCCAATTTTAGGCGCCCAAAACAGTCCAGCATAAATTCAAAGAAGTGGTGCATACCCTTGTGATTACCCGACAGAAAGGGGAACCAGTAATTTTGTATCACTTTCAAACAGCTGCAGCTTCAGAGGCTTTGAAGAATTGATTCGCTCTTCCACTTACATATAGGACATAACTTATTCACCGGAATTCTCCGCTTGACCAGCGCCTCATAAGAAGGAAGCATATCATTGCACGCCTTCCATAGGAAAACCTTAATCTTAGAGGGGATTGGAGCTTCCACAGAGCTTTCCACCAAGCAACAGAAGAACAAGAGAAAGGGTTAGAGTTTGAAGTACCGGTTTCCGTAAGAATGGAACAGCCCAGCCAATACTCGCTCTTGACAGTATAGGATCCTTTTTGATCGAAATGCCATTGAAGAGAATTCGACCTTCGGTTTTTTCCAATGAGAAAGCTTAGATTTGCAGTGGTATCTTCCTCCCTAAACACATCCTTTAACAACCCAACATTTCCACCTTCCAGAGGGGGTTAATAATTGGTCAACCATAGCATTTTCACCTAAAATTGGAGGGGAGATAGTACTGAAGGTAGAGGGCCTCGGGATCCAGCGATCCTTATAAATACGAATTTTAGTTCCATCACCCACTCTCCAGCGCGAACCAACCGAGATAATATCCTTGCCCTACATTAGACTCTTCCAAACAAAGGAAGCCCAAGGACTACACTTTGCCTCAAGGAAACTGGTATCAGGGAAATATCAACTTTTTAGCACTCGTGCAGCCAAGTAGCTTTCAGAAGACAGTACCCGCCAACATTGCTTGGCTAACAGAGATTGGTTGAAAACCTCTAAGTTTCGGAATCCCAAACAGCCTTTCTCTTTCGGCACACATAACTTGGACCACTTACACCAGTGTATTTTCCTAGAGTCTCCACTGCTCCCCCACCAAAAACGAGTGCATAGACGATAAATTTCATCCAATAATCCTTTGGGAAGTTGAAAGAGATTCATCGTATAAGTGGGTATGGATTGGAGAACTACCTTAATAAGCACCTCTTTCCCTCCTGTTGAGAGAAACTTGTCACGCCACCCTTTAATTTTGTCCAAAATCCTAGAAGTAATATCAGCAAAAACCTCCTTCTTCTTCTTCCCTATAAAACACAACAATCCCAAATATCTATCAAGACAATCCACTAAGCCAACACCAATAATCTTAGCCAACAGCCTACGGTCATGAAGGGAGATAGAAGAGCTAATACACATTGCAGATTTATCGAAATTTATAATCTGCCCCGACGCTCTAGCATAAGAGTTCAGAATATTCCGAATCAAATAACAATTTGATATAGAAGCTGCGGTGAAAAGCAGACTATCATCCGTGAAGAAAAGATGGGAGATAGTCGTCCCCTTACGACTACACTTGAAGCCTTGTAAAGCCCCACTGTCAACTGCTTTGTTTATCAGACTGGAGAAACCTTCTGTGCATAACAGGAATAATTAAGGCGAGAGCGGATCGCCCTGACGTAACCCCCGAGACGGAATGATATCACCTGAAATGTCGCTGTTTAGAACATGTTATAGGTAAAAATCGTCATAAAGGACACGTCATCACCATAAGAAGCCACGTAAGCAGGAGTCAAGAGAAGTCAACTCGAAGGGGCAGAAATTCCCCAAGGTAACTTACTCGGTAGAAGATTAAAGTAACCCGATCACAAACGAAGAGAATCGGCTCGGGCAGCAAAGCCTGCTCGGGCATGCTCGGGATTCGATAAAAAGATAGTCACTAGCATTCACGTCCCGAACGCGTGGGCAGAATCAGAAACCAGCATCCCCACAATAAACAACGGTGTGGCTGCCCAGAGTTTAACAAGGAAACAAACAGGTTTCCCGTAAATAGAGGAGAAGGAATCAGGCCCAAACTCGAACTCAGCCAAATCGGGAAACATGTTACACTCAAGAAGGAAACAGAATTCGTTTATGACTGGACAATCGCCCAAAACTTGGGCACCACGACACCAAACCCTAGCGGCACCTACAAATCCTAGTAGCATTATGTATAAATACCCCTGTAACACACAAAATAAGGGGTACGTGAGGATTAGCAAAAGAGATTAGAGCGTAATACTTTGTAACAGTTTTTCATAATGGATTTTACTTCGTTGCTAAGGCAACAACCCGTGGATGTTTCTCCGGTCATCGGAGTTTTACCACGTAACTACGTTTATTATTCTTTTTGGTTTTGATATTTTTAACCATTCCCATTCATAAAGTAGGATAAACTCAAATCGAATCATTGACTGGGTGACCACGAAAAATCACCGTCAACAATTGGCGCTAGAAGAAGGGGGATCTAAAAAACTTGTGAAGCAATGGCCGGTGAAGGAGATGATAGTGATTCCAGGTACAGTCATGGATTACCAACTAACGAGTTGGAGGATGACGCCACCCTCAATATCGCGGATGTAACCTTAGCAACTGCAGATCAGTCAACTGCCCTGGCTGGTATCCAGCGTTTCCCTCCAACTAATGAAGAAATCGTGCAACGGTTTCGGGACTCTCTGCAGCAACTCATATCTGATGCAGCAAGGCAATGAGTTGATCTTTCCACTACGGAGGGTTTGACTTCACCCCACAACCTGTCCGCTCAAAATCAACAAACAACAAGATTGCGCTCCACGGTGGTGATACCAACACTTGACGCGCCCTTGAAAGCAAGCAGAGACCCTACAGACAGGCCAGAGATTTTGTTCGAAATGCAAGCCAGGGGTAGCAGGGAGCGTAGAGAGGAAGGTTATTTCGATAGAAGGTATGATCCAGATCGAATTGGGTGGAGTCGGGACCAACCCAGGAAGTGTAGTCACCGGAGAGATCGATCATCTTCCTTAGGGGATAGTGAGCAGTATTATCGTCACAAACGCAAGAGAGGCACAGTTCGATTACATGGCCTAAACTGAGAACACAGGGAGCAGGAACCGGAGGAGAGAGGCCAGAAGTTGACCATCAGTCAAAATTTCAATGCGATGGGGGAACCGGAAGGAGATAGAGACATACTCATACAGAGCCTGACCTGGGAGGGCAAAACAATCATTGACAGATGGATGCTTTGGTCAGGCGGTATGGGCGCAATGAACTGTCGGATGATGAATCAGGCAGCCCTTTCACTAATGAAGTTCTAAGGATGCCTTTCCCGGAGAGGTTCAGGATGCCACACGTAGAGCAGTTCAAGAAAGATACCGATCCGAAAGAACACGTCCGGAGGTATAGGAGCGCTATGGCCCAATACGTCCACAATGACGCCCTGTTATGTTTGAATTTTCCACAGACTCTTTGGGATCTAGGTTCTCGGTGGTTCGGTAGATTGCCAGCAGCAAGCATAAGCAGCTTCAGCGAACTGAGTAAAGCTTTCTCAAGGCAGTTCCTCGGGAATGTACACAGGAAGAAATCAGTGGCTCACTTGTCCCAGCTCAAATAGGGAAAAGACGAGTCGCTGAAGAAATACTTGGGAATGTTCGGTCAGGAAGTGTCGGAGATAGGGAGTGCGAACGATGAAGCCATCATTGCAGCATTCATTAACAACCTTCAGAACGGCCAACTATCCTTTAATTTAAGAAGAGCTCGCCTAACCAGTTATGCAGACATGATGGACATGGCTGGGGGTTATGCCTTAGCCGAGGAAGAAAAGATTGCGACAGGAGGTTACTTTGTACATGGTGGTCGTCCAGAAGGAGCCAAAACAAAAGACCAAGCTAAGGCACCAGACACCAAAGGTGACAAGCTAAAGAACAAAGCACGAGATAGACGGGATGGCCGCCGGGTTTATGATCCAAAAACCGATCAACCGCGCCAAAAATTCCAGTGTATCTTTGTAGCTCATATGGTATCCGTTCACGAGGAGGTGCAAATGAAGATTGCTTTTCAAATCGACGCATATACCCAACATGCTAATGTAAGAAGACATGATAAACAGTTTATCGTTGGAGATCAAGTGATGATTCGCTTACTCCTTGAACGATTTCCTCCTAGAAGTTACGGTAAGCTTCATGCTCATCGGGCCGGTTTGTTCCAAGTCTTGAAGAAACCGGGTCCAAATGCTTATGTGATTAATCTACCACCTGACTATTCCATCATCTTTGTTTTTAACGTGGAGGATTTGACAAAGTTTAAGGGTGACGACATCTCTCCAAATTCTATGGCAGACTTCCCCATTAGAGTTCCTTTCACTCTTAAACAGGTTGATACTGTGAGTACCATTTTAGACCACCAATTTGTGTCCACTTGTAGGGGAGGTTATTACAAATTTCTGGTTCGCTGGCAACTAAACTTGTTTCTGAATCAGTTTGGTTGCAAGGTGAAGAGGTTAATCGTCTCAATGCTGATCTGTATCACGCCTACCTGCAGCAACACTTTCCAGAGGCAAGTTCTTTGGGAGGGAGGCAATTGATGCATATGCATGGCATGCATGGATACTAGCATGGGCGGACACGTTGTTGACCAAGTCCTTATTGTTTTACTGTCAATTGAATAACGGCCCACCTTCCCCTGTTTATGTGAACAAACTGTGGAACATGGGTCCTTGATTTATGCTTATTTGTTGTTAGTTGCTGATGCACGTTTGTTAGTTGATATAGTTGCTTACAACTTTCATTTGCTTATGTATTAGATAGCTATTTAAGGCCTTGTTATGATGAATAAAAGGAGATTAGTTTTAGTAAACTCTGTTATTTATTGGAGAGATTCCAACTAGTTCCCTCAAGGTTTTTGGTGAGATTCTGAAATCCTGAGAGTTATATTGTTACTATTTAAAGTGTCATTAGCTAGGCAATGAAAATCAGAATGCTTGAAAGTGACAAACCTAATTTTATCAACTCTGTTGTTACAACTATACTTGAGATGAAATTTAAACAACCATAAATAAAATTCACAAAGATTACTTGAAACGAAAATGATTGATCTTAAAAAAGGGAAGAAGCAATAACAATATTAGCAAAAGTAAGATTAAATGGCCTAATATTTGCAATCAACATCTTAAAAAACATATGCACAAGTGAATGTCATCAAACATTCTCCTTGCACGTCCACAAGTGAGCTCTCCAAAATCCACGTTTCAGAATAAGTCCATGACAAATTGAGCTCCAAGTCTGCAGATTGCAGCGTAGGACCCCAGAATAGTGGAACAATTCAAAAGCCTTGTTTGAAAACCCATATTGGAGCAATGCATTCCATGAGCCACCATCTCTGTGAGGCATTTCATCAAATATGCCCTTGGCGTCATTTTCCATAACATTCAATAGCACGATTCAAGAGGAATAGTGATGGTGTATGTGAGAATGTAAGTAAATGGGATTCAACCTTTTGGCCTCAACAATGGCATGATTCAAAGAGATGTGCATAAACAGACTACTAGGGCTGCAATGCAAAGATAATAGATTAATGGAAATGGCTTTTCATTGAGATAATTACAGATACTAGTCTTAAGATTATTTTGATGGAGTTTCACTTTAACTGCTTTTCTGACTTTTTTAATGAATTTGAACGACAAACAATATAAGAATAAGAATCGATAAGTAGGGGTGGCAAAAACCCAGGTCGGGTCCAGGACCAGACTTGGCTGGGTACCCAGGATTTTACAGTCCGGATATCCGGTCGGGAAAAATCTGGATTTTATAATCTAGGTACCCGGCCGGAAAAAACCCAGCCGGGTAACCGGATATCCATACCCGGCTTTACATTGATTTACTTTTTTTTTCTTACAATTTAAATTAATGCTTTGTTACTTCTTTTTTTTTTAATAAATAAAAATAAAAAACTTCTCTTTAATCAAAAAACCAAACATTTGATGAAGATAAATAAAAAAAAATAAAAATAACTATATCTATATCCAAGCGAATCAGCACCAAAACTATAATCGTATTCAAATCAAAGATCAGGTCTTTTGATCAACAGATCAAGCAAGCAAAAAAACAAAAACAAAAAATATATATATATATATATATATATATATACAATCTTTTACTGTCAATTCGTCGATATATTTTATATCAGGATGAAGTGGACCATAGATTATGGAGAAGTTTTGACAAATGTATACACTTTGAGTCAAGTATGTAAATCTAATGGTCCACATTTTTCGTTGTGATATATTTTATATCAAGACGAAATGACAATAGAAAAACTGACATATATATATATTATTATATTATATTATTTATTTACATAGAAAAACATAGACACCCAAGTCAGATCTCGTGAAATGTACAACAGTAGTTAAATTGCCTAAAGTATACCTAGAAGGTGGGGGGGGGGGGGGGGGGGGGGTTGAAGAGGTTTTTACACATTTTTCAATCTCTTGAAACAAACTCAAGTTTGTCCTCAAGGTAGCTTACATTACAACACATAAACCTACATACAAGTATAAACAATATAAGCATGTTATCATTAAAGCGTTGTCCATACATCAACAAGAATCAAGAGGAAGAATAACATTAAAAACTCATCAATAAAGAATACTTGTATTTCCAATAATGTTCAATGTGTTACAAGTAGCAAAAAATATAACTATACAAAAGAATCAAAAAGAACAAAGAATTACATATTCAACTATGATCAAAATGATTAGCTTACATATACACTTAACAAATCTTATTACAATATACATCACAAAGAAATTATGCAACAAGATTAACATACACATATAAAATATGAGAGATAAAAAGAATTGACACAAGAGATTTTTTAACGTGGTAAAACCTCCAAGGAGGAAACATCCACGGGTTGAACTACAACCATTGGGTACTATATATATTAGATGATAGATTAGAATTCCTCAAAGTGACCAACCTATGACTTACTCTCTATTGGAGTCTATGTCTACCCAATCCTTATTGGTAGATAAGAAATCCTTCAATGATGTGAAACCACCATATATTAGAGGTCCATGTCTAACCACAACATGTAAGATTAGAAATTCCTCAAGAGTGCATATACATCCCATCTACCACTCTCTATTGGAGTCTATGTCTATCCAAATGCCCGGCCTACCAATATTGTAGCCAAACTCCCTATCCAAGGCACTCATGCCTCTAGAGAGCCTCCCTTGCATAGCTATCTGAACCTTCTCGATCCTAGCCATGACTTCTTGCTTGGTTATCCGGACCTCTTGTCCTAACTAAGACTTCCTTGCTTGACTATCCGGACACATTGTCCTAGTCAAGACTTCATACCTTTTACAAGGACTTCCTATGTGTGATCCATGAATGCAAATGATGCAAAACAAGTAATTCAACATAGAACATATGATCAATACATTCCATG
Source organism: Acer saccharum (assembly GCA_030490815.1). Classification (NCBI taxonomy): domain Eukaryota; kingdom Viridiplantae; phylum Streptophyta; class Magnoliopsida; order Sapindales; family Sapindaceae; genus Acer; species Acer saccharum. Next base: position 42,622,875 of record CM059873.1, read on the forward strand.
GAAACTAGACTTAATCATGTGAGAACACAAGTCAAAAAAGTCTAGATATAAAACTGAATTAAAACCTAGATCATGTGAAAAAACCTAACAAATGGCTCCTAGTTTCATTCACACATCTAAAATTTGAATCAATCATATACATGAAGCACATATTCAAGATATTAGAACATACACAAAAATGCTAGAACCACAAAATGGTTCAATGAATATTTTGGCCAACATTTAGAGCAAGGATATAATGAATAATCAATTAATCCATTAGGCTCTAAATACAAATAACAAGTGCTAATCCTAGATTTGTTTAATTAGAGGATCAAAGCACATGTCAAGGTTATTGATCATAAAATGAATCAATCAATCCACAAATAACCTAGATAAACTAATCACAATACACACTCAAACATGTGAGAACTAGAATCAAGGAACCTAGTTCACATTGTCTCTAATTAGACTTGATTAGGTTTGATTATGAAGCTATCTTCTTGATAGCATTCATCATACATACACATACATAGAAGAAGAAACCCCAAGGTAATTGAAGGTTTAAAAGAAGAAAACACAAAGATTAGTCAAATACCTATGATTCACGAGCTGGTTTGGTTCTGTGGGTAGAACCATTGAAAACCTCGATCAAACAGCTACAAGAACTTGAAAAGGTAGAGGACTTGATTATGAAACTTCTCCAACTTGAATCACTCAATTTGGAGTTCGAATGAGAAAGTTATGGTGTTTGGAAGGTGAGAAAATTGGAGAGGAAAATTCTGCACTGTGTTTTTCAAACTTTTCTTCTTGAAATAAATGAGAGGGAAAAGAGAACATTTAAATGAATGAAGAGAGAGAAAGAGATGAAAAATTAGAGACTGCCACCTCACATCCATGAGAGGCGCATGAGCCTCACGGGGCAAAGAGGTGGTGAGGCCGTGAGCCTCACGGCCCCTCATGGTACACTCCTCCAATAGTGTTGGCATTAATTCCATATCAAAAGTGTTTCGGTTACTTGTAAGTTGTGGTTAGTAAATGAGGATTTCGAAGACGAAGGACGTCTAACCATATTTGTTCAAGTTGCCGGCTTTAAGGTAGTTCGGGCATTATCGGTCTACAAAGGTATTCTAAGTCCTCTTAGCCTTTACAAGGCTAGGCCACACTCACACATATATTCGTGGGGTCCTTCATGATTTATTTCATTTACATTTCACTTTCACACACTTGGCAAAATATGCTCATGCATTCACATTTAGTAATAAACTTGTGTGTTTGCATTTTCTAGGACTATGTCCGGAAACTAGCATATGTGTGTGTATTTGTGTTTGTATGTTTCCGTATTTTATGTTTAGGCCTTGAACATGTCTTATTCAATGCCTTATTGAGTTCCGGTCATTTCGGTTACTCATTCATAAGGTTTCGAGTCCAAACGTGTTGACTATGCCACTTTACGTTCTCTTACGTTGTGTTGACTTCATCGATGATTTCCGAGATGATTTCTCAACCGTTTTTCAAAGTTGTATAGTCGTTATCGTGCGTGATAGAGTCACGGTTCGTAATCCGAAAACGGATTCGAATTCGAAGTTTGAACGCCCGAGATACGGGCCAACGAACCGAGGGAGCGCGCGAGAGGACAGCCCAGGCCGTGGGCCACATGGGCTGGCCGTGGTTGAGGCCGTGGGCCCCACGGCCTGGAGCAGCCTCTGCTCCCGTGTGGGCCATACGCCCCCCGGCCAGGGGTGACGTGGCACCACGTGATTGGCCGAAAAACCTCCTTCTCTCTCCTCCTATTTCTTCCCTCTCTCTCTCATTTTGAAAATTTAAGAAGAAACATTTTCAGTTTCCCGTAGCTCTCTCTCTGAAATTTTTGATTTTCGAAACACCATATCTTCCTCATCCGGAGTCGGATTTGAGTGATTCAAGTTGGAGAGTGTTCGTATTTGAGTCCTCTAACATCTCCAAGTGGTTTGGTGGCTGTTTGATGTGATTTCCAGTGGTTGATCACTGAATTCCGAACCAGCTTCAAAATCCGAGGTAATGGTCTCATCTTAGGGATTTCTTGTTATTTGACCTTCCAAATGCTTGGGGTTTCTTCTTCTATATCTTTGTTATGTTTATAAAAGCTATTGAAAAGTAGCTTGATTATCATTAATTGAAACTCAATTTGTGGACTTATGTTGACTAGATTTTATGATTCTAGGTTTTACATTTGTTTGTGAGTTGTATTGTGATTAGAATGGCATCTTAGGTTGTTTGATACTTAATTGAATTAATTTTGTGTAAAATGACTTTGAGATTTGATTTGGTCCTTTGATTGAAGAAATCAAGGATTTGTGTATTTGTTTGTGATTTAGAGAATATAGGTTTTGATTGATGTAAATCTCAAAACCTTGCTCTATATTTTTGTCTAGTATATTGATTGATTTTAATCTCATATCTAGCTTTGATTGTATATTGATAGCATCTTGAATTGACTTAATGAACATTTGTGATTCAAGTGTTGTGTATGTGAATGAGACTTTGAGTGTATGTGTTAGGTGTTTCACATGCTTAGGTTTCTATTATCTTATTTTGCATCTAGACTTGATTAATTGTGTTTTCACATGTTTAGGTCTATTTGTGCCATAGAATGTATTGATCACATGTTCTATGTTGATGAATGTTTGCATCATTTGCATTCACATGATCACACTAGGAAGTCCTTGTAAAAGGCATGAAGTCTTGGTTAGAGTCGGGATGACTCGGATAGCCAAGCAAGAAGTCTTGCCTAGAGTCGGGATGACTCGGATAGGTAAGCAAGGAGTCATGGCTAGAGTCGGGAGGACTCGGATAGTCATGCATGGGAGGCTCCCTAGAGGCAAGAGTGCCTTGGATAGGGAGTTGGCTAAATATTGGTAGGCCTAGGCGTATGGTTAGACATAGAGTCCGATAGAGCGGGGTACACGGGATGTGTATGCACTCTTGAGGAATTTCTAATCTACCATCGATGTTGGTTGAGTGTGTTGTCCAATATATGGTGGTTCCGCATCATTGAGGGATTTCATACTTTCCAATAGGGTTGGGTAGGTAGCTTAGACTTCACTAGGTTGGGTGAGCTAAAGATTGGTCACTTTGTGAATGTTCTATGTTTACTTTCCAATAATATAGTACCCAATGGTTGTAGTTCAACCCGTGGATGTTTCCTCCTTGGAGGTTTTACCACGTTAAAAAATCCCTTGTGTTAATTCTTTCTATCTCTTCTCTTATATTTTAATTGTATATTTTATTGTCTTGATTCATAATATTCACTTGTGATGTATTGTGAACCAAGTCTTTGTATAGTGTGATTAGTGTATTCATTCTATAGATCAATTTGTATCTTTGATTCTTTTGTATATTGTAATATTTGTTTAGTGACATTTTGCTCACTCTTGTAACACATTGAACATCTTATGAAATACAAGCTTATTTTGTTGTTATGTTTATTTGATTTTACCTCACATGACTTGTTGATATACTTAGACATTTCTTATGATTGTCATCGTATTGTCTATGTATGTCTCTTGGCTTATTGTGTTGTGTGTAAGGCTACCTTGAGGGACAAACGGATGTTTGTTCAAGGGTTTGAAAAAAGGTGTAAAAACCTATTCACCCCCCCTCTAGGTATGCTTTAAGCAATTTAACTTCGTTTGTGTACATTCAATTGGTATCAGAGCGGGTCGTCGGACGGCACTCGACGAGATCCGGTTTATACTTACGTGTAAATTGCTTAGGTTTTTGTGTCATAGTTGTCCTCCTTTATTTGTTGTGGAAAAGGTTCTTCTCATTTTTCATTGCATTTGTCTACTAACAAATTTGTTGATAAGCTTGAAAGAGTGTTAGTTACAAAAGCAAAGAAGAAGATGTTCTTGTGTTCCAAAGGTTGATCAATTTAGGTTTGATCACTTACTCAAGCAACATAATGAAGAAATCCACATGGAGTGATTATGTCTCTAGTGATGAGGAGAGCTCAAGTGATGAGTCTTCTAGTGAAGAAGAGTTGGTAAGCAACTTTGTTGCATTCATGACCTCTCACTCTATCCTAGAGGATGTATGTCAAGATTCGTTGGATGAGGAGGTTGATCCAAATCATTAAGAGTGCTTAAGATGATTTGATCAAGCTACAAGTGGATGAGTTTGTCTCAACAACTCGGAGGCTCTTAGGTGAAAAGAATGCTCTTGCCAAGAAGCTTAGAGAAGTTGAAGGGTTTGTTCTTGAAAGGGATAGGATCATCTCTAGTTTGACTCTAGGAGGCTCAAGCGACTTGGTAGTTGAGGAGAAGCTCATAGTAGCATCACTTCCTACAAGCAAGGTCGTTGTTGATAAGAAAGCTCTAAGAAGAGACGTTCCAATACCAAGAACAAGTTGAAGAACAAGGTACCCCTTGAAACTCCCATTTGTCCTCCACCACCACCGGAAGGTAAAATCTCTCCTTTTGTTCCCATATGTCATTTTTGCAATACCTTAGGCCATATCAAGCCCAAGTGCTATAAATTCATTGAATATTGCAACTTAGAAAATGCATCTAGGAATAGAGAGATTGGACCTAATTCTATGCATGCTAAAGCTTTTGAATATGGAAAGCATGATAATTTGTCAAAGCATGCTAAGAATATCCGGAAGGTGAAGAATGCATATCCTACAAAGTTTGACCATGCATGTGTTGCTAACAATGTTGAGAAGAAGAGTATTAATGATATTATTGTGAATCAAGTTGTGGAAGAACTTTACTCTAGGTTCAACATTGTGGTCAAAGAGAATCTTGATGATGTTCGTGTTGTCCACCCAAGACAAAATTTGTCAAGGGTGAGTGCTCTTACCATTAGTGTAAGTTGCACATGTGAGTTAGCTTTAAGACTAGTGTCGTTGATAAGAGCTTAGCTTTTTGCTTTGTATCTTTACAACTTGACATGAACTTAGCTATCTCACTTTGTTTTTTGATAGTCAAAATTTGTTGTTAACTTTTGAGAAGTTTTTTTTTGGAATCTATATGATAACATATTGTTATGGCTTTTAGAGAAAGTCTTTTTTTGTTTGTTTGAGTTGGATTACATTGCCTTTAGTCTCTTGGAATCGACACACCTATAACTTGTAGTCATGAGGACTCACAAGCCAAGAGGACTCATAAAAAGGGTGAAGGCTTTGTATTTGGTGAAAATAGCTTGCGAAGGTATCTCTATATCATATTGCTTGCTTACTTGATTTTTCATCTATCAACTCATTGTTTGTATCACATTCATGAAGCATGTCATAATTGAGAACTAATATAGTGTTTATATGGTACTCTTTGACATTTGCTAGTTTAAGATCTTTTGGTGATAAGTGTTCACATTGATCTTATTTCATGAAGCGTGTTGTTATTTGTATGATTGTTGAGTGGCTAATTTTGAATAATGTGAGCTTCATATTCTTTGATAGCTACTCTCTTGAGAAGTAGAGATCTTAAGTAAGTCTCTTTACTTGCTTTAGATCATGTGCTTTTAAGCCTTGAAATTGGTTTCAAAAATGCACTTTGCTTCTCTTGTATGTTTTGTTAAGTATGTTGAGCTTGATTGATGTTCGCTTTGGATACACCTTGAAGTCCTAAGGACTAGTACATTTAAAAATGACCAATGGTTGGTATCCATTTGCTTCGGCAACATAGAACTCAACGAGCACCCTCATGGAAAGGGCTACACACCTTGGTTGTGAAGCCACCCAATGTTGGAAAGGGCTACGTCATTGTGATGAGTGAAAGCCGCCATGAGGTGTATATGTTTATGTTAGAAAAATCAAAGAAGTGTTGAATTGAATAAAAAAAAAAAAATCTTTGATTCAAGCCTTAATAAAAAAAAAAAATAAAAAAAAAATAAAAGGCTTTTGGAGTATAGTTGAATAATCAAATGAGCTCGGGTTGACAAATAGAAATGGGTTGACGAGCCACATGCACACACACGCTCACATGTTGAAATCTATTCTCTTTATAAGCAAAATTTCGGATGATAACCGGTTTGACCTTTTTATGGAAAGGCCTAAGATGAATAGATGTTGAAATTGTATGCATGCTTGATTATCAAACTACTTCTTTTCATATACTTGAAGCAAAATCTTCACACACTCACTTTTGCTTAATTAGTATTTGTGATACTTTAGCAATTTTTGATGACATATGAGAGTGATTGAAAATCTTGATGTAACTCTCTTAGATATGTGAAGCTTATTTGCAAATCTAATAAAAATTGCTTGTGATGTGATTGTGTGGTGATTTTTGTGAACATTTGTCTATCTTGATTTTAGATGAGGCACTTGTCAAGGGGGAGCATAATATGCTAAATTCTTGTTCTCTTTTATGACATGTTCACATGTTCTTCAAGGTTGTTAATTGTTGGCATTATTCTTATTTTTGATAAATCATGAAGATGCTATGATAAATTCTTACTTGCATGGTGATTTATTAAATATAGTGTTTTGCCTTTGTATATGTTTATTGGTTTCTTATTTGTTTCTTTGTTTCCTCTCACTTTGTTTTTAGTTTGTTTTGTGTTGCAAGATCATGGGTAAAGCAAAGAAGGTTGGTGGAAATACTTCTTCATCTCCCATTGCCAAGTCGAAACCTACAATTTCTTCCAAAATTTCCAAAGGTAACAAAGTTGATGAATTGGGAATTTTTGGGTGCAAAAAGATAATTCAAGAAAGGGTATTGACTTGGACTCTTGTATTGGATCATATGTCTATGATGTGCTTAAGAGTAGGAATTGGATTTCATGGGTCAACATGTTAGGAGTATCTAATGAGACCATTGTTAGAGAATTTTATAATGCTTACAAATCCGGTTCTACTGTGACTAGTGCTACTCTTAGCATAAGGAAAGTTGTCTTTAGAGTTTGCCCTAGGAAGGTTAATGAATTTCTTAACTTGTCCGATGACATTGAATCGGATTCCTTGATGTTGATGTCTTGGAAAACCTTGATTTAATGGGTAAGACTCTTGTGATGATGATGATTTTGTGTGGGGGAAACGTGCTTTTATTAGGCAAGGTGAGCTAACAAAAATTAGTGCATTTTGGCATTTATTTGTATGCTCCAATCTTTGTTTCTACTAATGCTTCGGAGCTAATAGAGACAAGATTAAGATTGTGTATGCCTTGGTTACTAACCAACCTATAAACCTTGGTGAATTGCTTGTGGAGCAAATTCAAAGTGCGGCTTGTACTAGTCGTTTGGACAAGAAATTGGCTTTTCCGGGGTTTATAACTCAATTGTGCTTAGCTAAAGGTGTGAGGAATCTTGATGGTGATGTTATGCTTCCTCCCTTAGAGAAGTTGAGTGAGAAACGTATGGCAACCATGTCATACAAGGACAAGGGAAAGTCTAATGATGTACTTAGGCTTTTTGGTGATTCTCTTGATTCTAACCATGTCCCTAACTCACCCGCTCTTCCTAGTTGGGCTTTAAAATTGAGGAAAGAGGTTGAAGAATCTCATAGGTTGATTGAGGCGTCACAAAGGAAGATTGAAGACCTTAGTGCAAAGCTTGTTGCTCAAGATGAGAGGATCAAAGAGTTGGAAGGAAAATCAACTCCAACAAGGCAATATGTGAGATCCGCACACCGTTCTTCTTTCCTTGGTGGCACAAGTGGCTAGAGAGCTTCATGAGGTATAATTTCTTACTCTTTCCCTTTGGCTTCATATCATGTCAAAAAGGGGGAGAAATATGAGAAACACATGGGAGATATCTAGCTTACTTAGCCTTATGTTAGTTTTTATTTTTTGTATATTTGGTATCTAGCTTGAACTATATGGCATGTAATATTTTTGTTGAATCTTGGCTTAGAATATATTGATGGATAGTATGTATTAAGGGGGAGCATACTTGATCCATTTGAACTTATATGTTATTATTTTCTTGCCTAAGATTGGATATTGCCATACTTGTTGTCTCTTGGATATTCTTGTGCTTTCAAGTTTTTTTTAGGTGATATCAAGAGAAGACCAAGATGAAGTTCAAGACTTGATTTATAATTTGTGTCTATATGTGTAACTCATTGTACTCATTGTGACCAAATTTTCTTTGTAATTGTTTTAGTGTTTGTTTAGGGGTTTGTCATGGAATTTGCCAAAGGGGGAGATTGTTAGGTTGATAATTAGTGTTGGCATTAATTCCATATCAAAACGTGTTTTACTTGTAATGTTTAGTGGTTAGTAAATGAAGGATTTCGAAGACGAAGGACGTCTCAACCATTATTCGTTCAAGTTGCCGGCTTTTAAGAGTTTCGGACATTATCGGTCTACAAAGGTATTCTAAGACCTCTTATCTCTTACAAGGCTAGGCACACACTCACACATATCATTCTTGTGTGTCCCTTCATGATTTTATTTCATTTACATTTCACTTTCACACACTTGGCAAAATATGCTCATGCATTCACATTTAGTTAATAAACTTTGTGTTTTGCATTTTCTAGGACTATGTCCGGAAACTAGCATATGTGTGTGTATTTGTGTTTGTATGTTTCCGTATTTTGTGTTTAGGACTTGAACATGTTCTTATTCAATGCCTTATTGAGTTCCGGTCGTTTCGGTTACTCATTCATAAGGTTTCGAGTCCAAACGTGTTGACTATGCCACTTTACGTTCTCTTACGTTGTGTTGACTTCATCGATGATTTCCGAGATGATTTCTCAACCGTTTTTCAAAGTTGTATAGTCGTTTTCTTTGTGCGTGAGAGAGTCACGGTTCGTAATCCAAAACGGATTCGAATTCGGAGTTCGGACCCGAGATACGGGCCGACGAACCGAGGGAGCGCGGAGAGGACAGCCCAGGCCGTGGGCCACATGGGCTGGCCGTGGGCCCCACGGCCTGGAGCAGCCTCTGCTCCCGTGTGGGCCACGCGCCCCCCACGGCCAGGGGGTGACGTGGCACCACGTGATTGGCCGAAAACCTCCTTCTCTCTCCTCCTATTTCTTCCCTCTCTCTCTCATTTTGAATTTAAGAAGAAAAATTTCAGTTTCCCGTCAGCTCTCTCTCTGAATTTCGATTTTCGAAACACCATATCTTCCTCATCCGGAGTCGGATTTGAGTGATTCAAGTTGGAGAGTGTTCGTATTTGAGTCCTCTAACATCTCCAAGTGGTTTGGTGGCTGTTTGATCGTGATTTCCAGTGGTTGATCACTGAATTCCGAACCAGCTTCAAATCCGAGGTAATGGTCTCATCTTAGGGATTTCTTGTTATTTGACCTTCCAAATGCTTGGGGTTTCTTCTTCTATATCTTGTTATTGTTTTATAAAGCTATTTGAAAAGGTAGCTTGATTATCATTCAATTGAAACTCAATTGTGGACTTATGTTGACTAGATTTTATGATTCTAGGTTTTACATTTGTTTGTGAGTTGTATTGTGATTAGAATGGCATCTTAGGTTGTTTGATACTTAATTGAATTAATTTTGTGTTAAAATGACTTTGAGATTTGATTTGGTCCTTTGATTGAAGAAATCAAGGATTTGTGTATTTGTTTGTGATTTAGAGAATATAGGTTTTGATTGATGTAAATCTCAAAACCTTGCTCTAATTTTTGTCTAGTATATTGATTGATTTTAATCTCATATATCTAGCTTTGATTGTATATTGATAGCATCTTGAATTGTACTTAATGAACATTTGTGATTCAAGTGTTGTATGTGAATGAGACTTTGAGTGTATGTGTTAGGTGTTTCACATGCTTAGGTCTATTTCTATTATTGCATTCTAGACTTGATTATTGTGATTTCACATGTTTAGGTCTATTTGTGCCATAGATGTATTGATCACATGTTCTATGTTGATGAATGTTTGCATCATTTGCATTCACATGATCACACTAGGAAGTCCTTGTAAAAGGCAGAAGTCTTGGTTAGAGTCGGGTGACTGGATAGCCAAGCAAGAAGACTTGCCTAGAGTCGGGATGACTCGGATAGGTAAGCAAGGAGTCATGGCTAGAGTCGGGAGGACTCGGATAGTCATGCATGGGAGGCTCCCTAGAGGCAAGAGTGCCTTGGATAGGGAGTTGGCTAATATTGGTAGGCCTAGGCGTATGGTTAGACATAGAGTCCGATAGAGCGGGGTACACGGGATGTGTATGCACTCTTGAGGAATTTCTAATCTACCATCGATGTTGGTTGAGTGTGTTGTCCAATATATGGTGGTTCCGCATCATTGAGGGATTTCATACTTTCCAATAGGGTTGGGTAGGCTTAGACTTCACTAGGTTGGGTGAGCTAAAGATTGGTCACTTTGTGAATGTTCTATGTTTACTTTCCAATAATATAGTACCCAATGGTTGTAGTTCAACCCGTGGATGTTTCCTCCTTGGAGGTTTTACCACGTTAAAAAATCTTGTGTTAATTCTTTCTATCTCTTCTCTTATATTTTAATTGTATATTTTATTGTCTTGATTCATAATATTCACTTGTGATGTATTGTGAACCAAGTCTTTGTATAGTGTGATTAGTGTTCATTCTATAGATCAATTTGTATCTTTGATTCTTTTGTATATTGTAATATTTGTTTAGTGACATTTTGTTCACTCTTGTAACACATTGAACATCTTATGAAATACAAGCTTATTTTGTTGTTATGTTTATTTGCTATTTTACCTCACATGACTTGTTGATATACTTAGACATTTCTCTTATGATTGTCATCGTATTGTCTATGTATGTTTCCTTGGCTTATTGTGTTGTGTGTAAGGCTACCTTGAGGGACAAACGAATGTTTGTTCAAGGGTTTGAAAAAAGTGTAAAAACCTATTCACCCCCCCCTCTAGGTATGCTTTAAGCAATTTAACTTCGTTTATGTACATTCAGAATGAGTAACTGAAATGACCAGGACTCAATAAGGAATCATATGAGATTATGTTCAAGTCCAAAAACAATAACATGGAAACAAATAAATACAAGATCATACAAGTATGCCATTTCCTAGACATAGTCCTAGAACATGCAATTTCATAATGTTTATCAAATTAAATCTAATGTATGTGCATACATTACCAAGTGTGTGAATGTGTTATACTAATGGTGTACAACTATGTAGGGACACAAATGAATACCATGTGTGTGTGTGCCTATGCCTTGTAAGAGGAATGAGGTCAATTATACATTTGATGAGCAATGTAGCTTATTCCCCTTTACAAGACACCAACTTGCATGAACCGTAGCCGAGTCTTTCTTTGAAGCTTTGAATCATCATTTCTAAGACCACTAATCAATACAAGAGAAACAACGTTTTGATATGGAATACATGCCAACAAAAACCAAAAACCAAAAACCTAACAACTCGTTTTCTTTTTCACAACAAGGATGGGTTTCTCTCTTAAAAAGAAAAGAGATAGTGAGAGAGAGACTCCTTTGTTTTTCTGGACAATTTTCGAAAGTGTTGAATTTTTGATGTGTGGGATTGAGACTCTTTCTTGATTGATTTTTTTGGGGGGGAATTATGATTAATATTCAATTCAATTACAAGGTTTTGACTCTTGATGAAATTCACAAGTTATCTTGAGCTTACTTGTGATTCTCAAATGACCTAATTCAAGCACAAAACAGCGAAAATAGAGGTGAAACTTAAAAGTTTTTGTAAAAAACTAAAACCCAGAAAAAGAAACTCAAAGTGCTCATTAAAATTCCAAATTTTCTATATATATATATAAAAAAAAATCAAAACCGGGTACCCCACCGGATATGCCAGGACCTGAGCCGGAACATAATCGACCTGGGTACCCGGACATCCTTACCCGGTGCCGGGTAAGGAATGTTCGGGTTTTACCCGGGAATTTCAACCCGAGTAAGACTGAGTACCCGGTCCGGCCGGGTACATTTGCCATCCCTATCAGTAATTAACATGATTCATGAATGAATCGAAGATATAGAGAGACAAGGGGACTTGGCCCAATACTAATAAAGGGTCGATCTATAGTTGTTGTAGACCAGGCTTTTGCAACTTGTAGATAAGGCCTTTATCGATCGAAACCTATCGACTACTCCGAAAACCTACAAAAGAAAAGAAACATGAACAAAAATGGGTTGAGCCCGATTTTTGGCCTTATTTTACTTGGCTTGAACGTAGGAAATGATTTGAAACAAACGACTTGGAAGGTGAAATTATATCGCAGGTGGTTGATACAATGGCTTTTTGATGATCTGGGATAATAATTTGACAGATTATCAACACGCAAATAAGCTTTTTTGGTTTTAGAGAATTCAAAATCCTTTCTCTGTGGAGAAGGGATCATATTTATAGGCCTCCTTTCATTTGATCACGTGGTTCATGGAAGATCAAGTTTGGTTGATCATGTCTAGATTTGAAGGGATACTCTATCTTGAGTTTAAATCAAACTCACTTCAGTTGTTATCATATAACAACTAAAGCCATACTAGGTCAAATGGTTGTTATCTTAACCATCAGGCTCTTGGGTCGACCCGTAGCACATGGGCTTGACCCGTATTAGTTGCTAAATCCATTGTGGGCTTGAAGGTTGGGCCTAGGGCCTGTTTTTGGCTACCACAGTTTGTCCCCCACTCTCCAAGCATGAATAGTTCAGGTTGGAGAGTGACTTGTCGAGTCGTACTCTAAGATTCTACTTGTCAAACCTTCGTAGTTGCAAGAATGATGAAGAATCGAGCATTCACATGCCTTGGGGAGTGGAAATGTCAGCTGATGGGACTGAGTTGGTTCAGTTCCCCAGGTTGACGTGGTACTTCATTTTAACGCTCTTCTCTTAATAAATTGAATTTTAAATTAACCTAGCAGTTACCATAGTTAAAAGGTAACCATAGCGGTTGTGACATGTGGCGACCATGGTTAAAACATAGGGTTATTAACCGGTCTCTTCCACTTCTCCACCACTATATTTCCTTAGTCTGGAAGCAAAGAATCCAGAATACTTTCTCTGTGAATCTTCCATCAAACTGGTTTACCCCATCGAACGAGTTCATCCTAGAATCTTTTCAAGGTAAAAGCCTCTTTTCCTTTCGTTTTTCTTTATTTTTGCAAGATTTACTTTTTTTGCAATGATCTAATAACACTAGTTTTGGGAAATATTTAGAAAAATTGTTTGAGTTCTTCATGCTTTCTGTGAAAAATTGATTTGATTCCCTTGTTTCGATCCATTTAGGAAATGAATAGCATGACTAAATAAGTTAAAGACCGTACTGTTAAGTCCTCATAGAACCCTAAAGTGAGGGTCGCTCGAATTATATTTGCTTAGGTTTTGTTGAATCAACCTAGATTTGCAAGAATCTTTAGGATTTGATTTGGATTAGTTTCTTGCTTGATTTTTGCGTTTCCTTGTATTTGTCAGCTTTGGAAATGTTATGTCGTGTGAGAGAACAAATTTAGATCTTGAGCTAGAATTAAATTATACCTGGTCCTGCAGCTCAGAAGATAAAGCTATGGAAGCTGAGTTCGACTTAGGAGCTATCGAACGATGAATTACTGTAGCTGCTTCGCAAAACGAGATAGTACTAGACCCAAATAGGTTAGATTTGGTAGAAACTGAGGTTATACAAATTACCGTACACTCCAAAGATTTCTCGGAGTATGTAGAAGTCGAGGGTCATTTTATTCAGGTAGACCGTTAGGCATTCTAGGTGGGGAGAACCCTAAAAGTGTTCTTACTGACAATGATGGATTTCCTGAAAACAACATACTCTATTCCTGAATCTGTCGAGTTACATGCTTTGAAACAACATGAGGGAGCAGATTGGGACATCTTTGGTTGGATGTGTTTCTATTAATACGTCTTTCGACTAGGGTTTCGATTCCTTATCACCTCACTAGCTCGTAGGTTTTTAGTCTATTTTGACATTGCTCTTGGTCAACTTATGCCCAATAGTTGGAGAATCTTTTTAAGCTTGACCGTACTCTGCGAGAAAAAAGAATTGAACTTTGGGATAGCTTCACTTCTACACACTTACTATTTGAAGAAGCATGTTCATGAAATAGGTAGATTCACGCTTTGTTTGAGGCCTGATATGACTCACTTGATTTCTAACCTTACTGCTAATGATAGAAAATGGAAGGATACATTCTTTTTTGTGAAGGGACCCTTAGTAGATGGCCTTTGGAGAAATGAGAGATATTCTTATCCCGTCTATGGAGTCGACCTGGTGAGTGTCAATCCATAGTGTCAATCTCCACGTTATTTCATCATTTGTATTAACAATCTTGTTTGTTTTGTAGATATAGTGAACAGAGAGAAGTAGATAGAGTCCAAAGATGATGTTGGACACACTCAAAAGGTTCTGGCAATACCAAAAAAGGAAAAAAGTTGGAAAGTGCTTTTGTCGGAAGGTAATCTCATATTCTTAGACCCAGCACTTTGTGGCTTTATTCGCCGTGGAACATGCCACAAACACCATATCCTCTTGTTAAGAAACTAGTGTCTTATGTTTGGGATATAAAAGGGTTAGAAATTCTATGTTGTGCAAAATTTTAGATAACATATTTGTAAGATCCTAGATCTTTGTTGGCTTGATTCCATTGCAAAACTTTCTTTATTTGTATTGATTAGTTGCTTAGGTGTTCTTGGAGAGAAAAAGCTTCAAAGGTTAAAAGCAACGTATCTTGCAAATATCGTCTTCAAGAAGAACATCGCGTACCCGGATGCTAAGGTATCTAGATTCTTCTTCCTTTTGCAAGGCGTAAGAGCACACACACACACACACACACACAATTCATACATGTGTGTCCCTGCATCGTAGTTCAATATTTGGTATAACACTTTCATACACTTTTGAGTATGCACATGCATTGGTCTCATATAGACAAACATTGTAGAATTGCATGTTTTATGACTATCTCTTTGTTATGACATATTTGTGTAAATTTGTGTTTATTTGTTTGTGTGTTTGTATTTTGGACTTGAACATATTCTTATATGATTCCTTATTGAGTCCCGGTCGTTTCGGTTACTCATTCATAAGGTTTCGAGTCCAAATGATGTAGCTATGCTACTTTGCATTCTCATTCGTTGAGTTGACTTCATCATCATTTTCCGAGAAGATTTCTCAACCATTTTCAAAGTTTTCAGTCATAGTCATGCGTGAGGGAGTCATGGTTCGTAATCCAAAAACGGATTCAAAATTGGAGTTCGGATGCCCAAGATACGGCTGAAGAACGTGAGGGAGCGTACGAGAGGCAAGCATGGCCAAAGGCGATGCATTGCCCACCACGTGTGGGAGCCGTGGGACCCACGGCCAGAGCATCCCTCTGGTCCCGTATGGCCCACATGCCCCACACAGGGTGCTAACATGGCAGCCTCTGATTGGCTCACGTCATCCTCTCTCTTCTCCATCTCTTTCCCTCCATTTATATTTGAAATCCCATGCAGAATTCTTTACAACTTTTGATTTCTTATTTTGATCATATCTCTCTCATTTCAACTCCGAATTGAGTGATTCAAAACCAAAATTGTTGGTCTTGAAGAGAGCTACAAACCCCAATCATTTTTAGAGTCATTTGAGTTCGTGATTTTTGCAGTGATCTGACTTCAGTACGAGACTCAACTTTTATATGTGAAACTTCTTCTTCTCACTTCATTTTTTGATCATTTCTTTTAATTTTCCTAATTGATAGATGATATGTGTTTAAAATATTGTTAGATCATATTCTAGGGGTGGTTGATCTATTGATTGTTAAGTTTTAGCCATTTGATTTCAATTGAACATATTACTAAACTTGACCTATCTTGAAATTGATTCTAGAAATGTTGTATATGATGTGCCTTATGTTATTTTCTAGGTTAATTTCATCATCTAAGAACTAAGATTTTTGTGTGATATATTGAATATTCATATCTTATTCTTATTGATTCACATGCTTTGATTTCTAGATACATTTGTGATTGTTTGTTGAAAGCATGTTCTAGATTATCACTAAGCATGTTCATAGAGCTTGATTGATCATCTTGCTTTATTTGATTGTGTTTGCATCATTTGCATCACCTAGATCATTACCTTGTAATAGGTGGAAGTCTCTTGCAAAGTGAGTGAATCTTTGTCTTGAGCAAGAAGTCTTGGCTAGAAAAGTGTTCAGGATAGCCAAGCAAGAAGTCTTGATTAGAGTCGGAGGACTCGAATAGTCAAGCAAGAAATCTTCCTAGAGACGTGAGCGTCTTGGATAGGAAGTTGATTTCTAGAAGTGTAGGACACATCTTGGATAAGAAGTAGGCTTGGTAATTCACTAGGCCCGAGGGTAGATTAGGAGGTGATAGTTTGAGCGGATATCATGTGTTGATAGCTTGAGTGTGTAAGTCCTTTTCATATAGTGGATTGCTTTACTGGTGGTTATGGTATCAACCCGTGGATGTTTCCTCTTTGAGGTTTACCACGTAAAAATACTTGTGTCAAGTTTCATTTTATGTTTCTTTATCTTCCATATGTTTGTATTGATGCATTACTTGTATATGATTTTTACATGTATTGGTTAAATCAATTCAATTGTTAAGATTTATCAAGTGTGCTTTTAATTGTTGTATTCCACATATTTTTTGTATATTGGAAGAATTTGGGCCTATACCTATTCAACCCCCCTCCCCTTCTCGGTATATATTACACTATATTGCTTAAGGGAATTTCAATATTTTAAAGTTTTAGACTCATAAAGTATTTATGAGTTTCGAGTTGGAAGTTACGAAACTTTTTGTGTGTTTATAGTGCATGGTTTCATCTTTGTATGTCAAGTTAATTTCCAAGTTTTTGATCAAAGTTTCGTAGACGTCCATGTTTGTGAGAAAGTTAGAATTCATAATCCGAAGACGAATTCGAATTCGAATTCCGAGTTTGGAGATCGAAAAACGGTCGAAGAACGCTAGAGGTACGTGAAAAGGAGCCAAGGGAAGAGGAAGTGGCAAAGTGTCACAAAGTCCCTCCCATGGAGGTGCGTGGCCTCCACGGGAAGGGGACCTCTCGGCCCCCGTGAAGGCTACGCTCCACGGGGATTCGAGGTGGCGTGCCTCCTTGGCCACCCGTGGTCCCCTCCGCACCATATCATCTTCAATCCCATTCTCTCTTTTAAATACTCTCCCCCTCTCATTTTTCAAAACCAAGAAGACTTGTACATAAATTTTTCTATCTTTTATCTCAACTTCAAATCATCATATCTCACTCATTTCTCAACGAAATTAAGTGATTCAAAAAGCAAGAGAATCATCTTGAAGTTATCTATCTTCTCCAAGTGGTCTTGAAGTCTTTTGTTCAAGTATTTTTGGTATTATATATCAATTTCGTGGTTGCACTCAAATTGACAAGATATTTGTTTATCTTTTAATTTCTAAGTTTTTAAATGCTCAAATATCGTGGGTCTTCTTCTTTTTAGTGTTTGTGACTTGAACAAATGTTGTTAGAAGATAGAGTTTCAATTATAAGCTAGATTTGTCTAATTAGAGACTTGAATGTAATTTAGGTTTCTTAAATCTAAAATTTCAAATGTTTGGGAGTTGTATTGTGACTAACTTACATTCTAGGGCTATTTGTGTGTTAATTAATTTTATCTTAATGATTGATAGCCCTTACATGTGCTAGGATCTTTTAGCTTAATATTTAAGATTTAGCACATTTAATTTTATATTTAGAGTCTTTGAGTTTTAATTGGTTATTTTGTGAATATGTGCTCTAAATATTTGCTAGAGAATTTCATTGAACATATTTGATTCTAGCATTTTTTTTTTTTGTTTTTTTTTTTTGTTTTAGTTCTAAAGTCTTGAATATGTGCTTAATGAACATGTTATGTTTCAAGCATTAGTTTGCATGTGCATTTTGATTAAATTGCATATTCTAGGTTTTTGTTCATGTATAAAGAACTAGGCAACATTGTTTGTGAACTTTCATGCCTATGTCTAGTTGTTCATAGAGTGTACCTAATCATACATTTCATTTGTGATTTGCGTCATTTTGTTTGATGTCAATTGTTTGGATTATAAACTAGAAAATATACATTGTGTGCTCATTGATCATTTCTAGTTTCCATAGGATATCTTGATCATATTTTATGTTGCATATGCTTGCATTTGCATACATTTGATCACGTTTAGGAAGTCCTTGTAAAAAACATGAAGTCTTGACTTGGATCAGGAAGATTCGGAAAGTTGAGTAAGGAAGTCTTGACTTGGATCAGGGTGATCCGGAGAGTTGAGCAAGGAAACTTTCTAGAGACACGTGAAGTGTCTTGGATAAAGTGACAAGTCTTTCATTAGTAAAAGGCCCGCGGGTAAAGTAGAAGGGATATCCAATAGGAAGTGGATCATGTGGATTGGTCACTTTTGAGGGTGTACTTTTATCCAACTAGTGAAATGTGGTGTTGCCGGTGATTGTGGAATCAACCCGTGGATGGTTCCTCTTCGGAAGTTTTACCATGTAAAAAATAATGTGTCAAATCTCTCTCTCTCTCTCTCTCTCTCTCTCTCTCTCTCTCTTTTATATTTATATATGTGATTGATTGTATCTTGTTTAGATCATCATTTCTTCATATCTTAGTAAACAATATCTTTGTAAAGAATGAGATGCAAACATTCTATTGATCAAAGTTGTATATATCATTTATCTTTGTACATTGACTTATTTGTATATAGTCATTCATTCATTTGTACTTGTGTATATTGGACATATATATAAATACATTTGTTAGTTGATTTATGTTTTAGTTTGATCTCTTCACTTGCAATTTGTAGACTTTATTTGATATGCCTAATTGAAATATGCTTTTCAAATAGGCATATGCTTTCATATATTTAATGTGTTGTGATACAAGCTATCTAGAGTGACAAACTTTTGTTTGTTTCTAAGGGATTGAAAAAGGTTTAAAACCTATTCCCCCCCCCCCCCCCCCCCCCCCAGGTTAGCTTTTGGCAATTTAACCATGTTGTATATTTCACTGGAGCTTACAAAGCGGAGGAATCAGATAATGACCAACTCAATGAGAAGCCATCAGTAGTAGTTAGAACTCCTTACATTATCTCATGTTAGGTAAAGGAGATGGTTTACGCATGGAAGAAAGGTAGTAAGGGAAAACCTGATATTGTTGATTCTGGACTAAAACTAAATTACGCGGTGTGTATACAACTATCTAGAGAGAGGGGGGGGGGGGGGTGAATAGATTTTAATTCGGTTATTACCAAATTTTGCAATTAGTCAATTTTACGAAAATTACCCCAATCTAGTCAATTTAATAAATCAAGTGTACTAGTACAAAAATTAAAAGACACTTGATTTTTACGTGGAAACCCTCAATAGGGAAAAACCGCATGTTGATATGTGCGCTACACACGATCCTCAAATCCACTAATTATAATGGTGTTTACATCCTAGGTTGACCTCAATCATTCTCGGCCTATAACCCATCACTACAACTCACAGGCCTTTAAAAGTGAACCTAGATCAATTTACTTGTGGCCTAAGCAACCTTAGCCATAAAACTTACTTCTCAATGAAGAGATAAAACAACCTAAGTGAATATGCAAATATATCCAAATATGCAATTAATGCTAAGTTACACTAAATGCTTATCTAGGATTATAAGATGTCAATTAAATCAATCCTAGATATTAATTGCTATTTGTCATGGCATAAAGCATAGCTATATAAGATAAAGCAATCCTAGGTATAGCTATCACAATACATCACTCAATCAAAATAACACAATAATCTCTATCTTGTATAATAGAATATAATCTAAGAACATACAAGTAATTAAAGAGATTTCTTGTAAAGTAAAACACTAAGATTAGATGAAATTAGTGAAAACTTACCAAGGCATTGCGTTGAGTAAAACCCATGCAAGAAAGCATCAGAGATGCTAGAAGATGCTATATGAAGTTTATGCATATGAAAATGGTTTTGAGTGATCAAAGATGACCAAAGATGAATTCTTGAATAAAAATCTCTATTTGAAAATGCTCTCAATTAAAAATATGATTTTTGAGTCACTGGGGACAACCTAAAGTGAAAGCAATGTTTATATAGGTGTCCAAATTGAAGCTATGACGTTTTGCCAAAAACAAGGGATGACTACTGTGGGTACTGCTGCAAAGCTACAGTGATTACTTCACTTCTACATGAAATGTAGCCCAATTCTTAGTCATTTTGTGTTCGTTTCTCGGGTAAAACCGAGTTTCTAACCTCTAAATAAGTCGTGCAGGATCTTTTAGGGTGTTGCTCTTTTATCTTGGAAGTAGCTAGAAAGAGGATAAAGAAGACTCAATTATCGCTCAGGCGAGCTCACCAAGCTCGCCCCTAAGATCGCTAACCGATCGGGTATTGAAGTGAGCTCAAGGCGAGCTCATCAAGATCGCCTCAAAGGTCGCCTCCAATCAGATTCAGAGTCCCCTGCTTCACAGTGACCCCAGGGCGAGCTCACCAAGGTCACCCAAGGTCGCCCTCTGCCCATAATTTTGGTAGTTTCATGGAAATTACCCCTAGCCCTTGACCTATTAGGTTCACCTATATATACATTTGTTGTTTCTCTAAATAAAGGGAGAGACCTACCAAGAATATTCACTAACACCATTCCTTACATCATCCTACACAATCCTACACAATCCACCTAAACACTAACCATCAATCCATGATTCTCACTTGTTCTTGGGAGATAAAAGATTGAAGAACCAATCAAGAGGAGAAGAGCAACTCAAAAGGGGATCTACTCTAGTTTCCTCTAAACCTTACCTCTTTGATTGTTTTATTATAGCCATGTATTTAATTGATTTCATCTATTGTATGGCTACTCTTTGTAATATGATGAGCTAAATATCTAATACTAGGATGTGATGAAACTTCACCCATTACTAATTATTTATATTAATCTATGTTTATCCCTTACATGCTATTGTAGTTTGTATGGATATTTTGGTATGATTAATGCTTTCAATAGGTTGATCGTCTATTGAATGATCCTTGATTATGTGTTATGAACCGACCAGAGACATGCATATATCGTGTTCGACAAAATGTCCTCTATGCATGTCTAGAAAAGTATGCTTACTTAGGCTAGCGTATAGGTTTCATTAGTGTATCAATGCTTAATATACTCATTCTTATATTCTGAGTAATCGGGAGATTGGCTCGGGTATGAATTTGGGTGTAACCTATTCTACTCGACCGAAATTGTAGGTTAACATTAGGGTGCATGAATCTATGAGGTGCATAAGCATATTTTGGGTGAACAATTTAGTCTAGAGAGAAAAGTTAGGATTGGGGGGAGTGTAGTCATATCCTAGTATCATTTCCATCATAATTACATTTGAATCTATTTCTTGTTATTTCGTTACTTCAATTAGTTAAAGCCATTTATTTCATTTAGTTTAATTCACTTAATATGAAAACCAATCTTTTTACTTGTTGAATAGCACCTAGACTGATAAATTTCGATAATCAATTGACTCGATCCTTGTGGAACGAACTTTATTTAGCATTATACTACTCTCAGACCTTGTCCTATTGCGAGCGTCACTAAAGAGTGTAGTCATACAGCAGTATCCAAGCGGTGGTCTCTTAAAAAGCAACAGGTGTCAAAACGCTGTGCTTACCATTGTGGCTTCCACAGCGGTAAGCGCTATGCGCAAAACCGCTGTGCCTACCACTGGCAGAAAATCACAGTGGTCAAAAGAGCGGCCAAGACAAGTATTTTACCATTGTGGCTACCGTTGTGAAAGCCACAGCGGTACCGATTGCGGTCGCCTGGGCCAAAGCATGCCAAATGAAAAATCACACAATCTAAAACTATTTATGGCCTGACAATCATCAAATGCATGAAAAGTTAAGAACATTAATGCACAAACATAAAAACACACAACATACAAGAAGTATAGATATGCATGAGTTGTGTGTGTGTGCAACTAAATCTCTTAAATGCAAGTAAGCACAAGTATTTTACCTTTGGTGTGCTTCTTCTCTTGAGGTCTTGAGAGGGTCTTTGTTGTGCAAAAGCACCAACAATCAAAAACCTAAGCTACCCTTACATCAAACCCCACAAGTGGTTTGTCACTGAAATAAGCCAATCAAACTTTGATGAACTTATATGGATAGTGACAATGGAAAACCCGATATTTTTGATATGAAATAATGTAATTCGGGTGATCAGGAGATAATTAAGATCAAGTAAAATATATAGTTTCTGGGGGTCCATCTATGGTTCATGTGACTATAATGTATGTGCACAGTTTTTTGAATTTGAATGAAATTTTGTTCCTTTAAGCTGTTATTTGGTCAAGTTCGAATTTTTGTCATTTGGAAATTTTTGATTGCATTGTATGAGCTGCTTTTGATGGGTTTTTGTTTTATCAGTTAGTGGGTTTTTATATTGGTTATGGTTTTATTAGTATTTTTGAGAAGTTTTACTCTGGTTTCTTTCAAGTAACCAAAAAAAAAAAAAAAATCACATACTTTGATTCCTAGAAACATAATGAGAATAGTTTAATCTAGCTTTAGTGTAGTTGTTGCTATAATTGTGCCCTTTGTGTGGTTCTTAACACGATTCAACAATGTTTTAACAATAAAGTGCTTTAACAATGTTTTAACAATGTAGTGTTTTAACAATACATTAAAATATAATGTTTTAACAATGTTTTTTTTTTTTTTCCCTTTTTGGGGTAGTTTATAGATTTATTCATGTGTATGTTTAAACTTGATTTAGTCTGTGAATCTATATAGTGTTGTGCATTACTTGGTATGTATAAGAAACGTGCAATTAGGGTGTTTTTCTTGGTGATGGAGGCAGTATCTGTTGTGGTTGATGTGCTTGGGAAAAACGAGTTGGATTTTCTTCTAGCTGCTTTTGTCTTGTCAGCATTTGGTTTTGCTTTCACTCTCTATGCTTATATTAAGACAAGAACCAATAAAACACAAGTTCCAACAGCTGAGAGGCAACTGAGGGTGGTGAAACTTGTTTTCTCGTGGTACCGGCCGATCCTCCCTAACATCTCTTCTAAATTTATCCACCTTAACCACTTCAAGAGCTAATTGAAGGTTTCTGTCCAAAAAATTCCCCAAACGAGTTCCCTCAAATCTTCAACTCAAAGTCGGAACTAAGTTTAATTGATGATTTCAGTTTTTAAAGCAACATTTTCGGTACATATCAAATTCAAACCTTTGTAATAATGGAAGCAGAGAAAGATGGAAAGAAGAGAAGAACAGGTGTCGTGGAAGAGAAGAAGAATAAAGGAAAAAATTTAAAAAAGTAAAAAATCATGTGCCTAGGGGTATTTTTGTAATTTTGATTAGGGATTGAAAGAATTATTGCAAAATGGTTATAAACATTTAAATATGAAACAAGGTTAAAAACAATTTTCCCATAATCCATTTGGCTACATTTGGCAATTTCCCTTAAATGTTGCAAACTTTTAATGGTCTATTGGATTAATTGCCTTATAATTTATTTTAATGTTTTCTAAGGAATTTTATTTTTTAATGTAGGAGTAATGTTAGCCCAACATATGTAGTAGCTGAGGTGTCACTTGTTGAGTGGATACATATTAATTGGTAAGTGGATACATGAGTAAGTGAGATAAATTACAATTAATGTGTATCCACTCACCAACTGATACCTCAACTGCCACATGTGTTCGGATGAAAAAGATGAGATTGTAGGTGGGATGTCTAGCATTACTCTTATGGCGTGTTTACTAATCAGTAATCAAACTCAGGAAAGGGAATTAAATTACTAATTTGTGAATTCCAGTGTTTACTAAATTTTTAGGGAATTAAGTTACGTGAACCCCACTCTCAAATCAGTAATTAAGTTACTGATGGAAAGGAAATTTGATTCCCTCCACCCACCCCAAGAATTAAGTTCCCTTTCCCGAATAAAAAAGGGAATTCATGTATTTTTACTAAAATATCCTCACTATAATAATTTAAAAAAAAAAAAAAAAAAAAAACTGTCTTTCATATCCTCGCTTATAATATCCATGTATTTTTTTTTTTTCTTTTTACGTGAAATATGTATTGCATATTCACACACACACACATATATATATATATATATATTCTTTTTACTAAATCAGTATTACATATATATATATATATATATATATATATAGACGACGCTGTTTTGTTTAAGTTTTTTTTTTCTTTTTCCGTAAAGCATGTACTGCATATATCAGTCTTTTTATTATCAGTTTGAACTGACAAATGTTATATCAGTTCCTTGTATGTGGGCTACTGGATTTAAATACTTTGACTGACAAGTTCATACAGTCAAGTCAAAGTATTTAAATCCAGTGGCCCACATGGAAGGAACTGATATAACTTTTGTCAGTTCAAACTGATAAAAGAATTTCTGCTGCATATATATATATATATATATATACTGCAATGACTTTAATTTTATATATACTGTTTTGTTTAAGCTTTTTTTTTTTTTTTTCGTAAAGCATGTATTGCATATATATGTATATATACTACAGTGACTTTAATTTATTTTGTTTTCATATATAGTTAATAATTAATCAAGTACTGTGTGAGCTAATGGTTGTATATGTGGAGTTATTTTGTGTTTTAATTTTCAAGAGAAGGAAAAAAAACATCTAAATGTGAGAAATTAATTCGACATCAAATTAATTATGCTTTCGAATTTGAATTACTCCTCAATTTTTAATTAATATTGACTAATTAGTCGAAAGTTTACAATATAAAGATGTTAATTATTAGTTATAGTGTTATGAGCGGTATTAAAAATAGTAATTCATAATAAAAATATATTTCTACATATCATATACACAAGGGTATTTTTGTAATCACGATATATCATTCCGATTCCTTAGTCGAAGTAAACACTAGAAGGGGAATAAATTTGATTCCATTTCTAATTCCTAAATTGTTAATAAACACTGGAATGGAATTTAGTAACTTAATTCAAATTCCTCTCCATTCATTTTCCAGTGGAACTTGATTCCGATTCCCTCCATTCCCGATTAGTAAACCTGCCATTAATGTAAATATTGAAGTGATAATTTTTTGTATTCTAATTTTTTATATATTAATAATTGAATTTGAATTTGATTTTTTGATTACTTAAATTAATTTCTTAGAGTGTGAAAGACGAACTGTTTAAATGATGATATTTAGCAATAACAACCTCACAAGTCACATCTGTTTATAAAAAAAATTCTAAAAAAAATAAATCTGTATAGCTTCAAAATAATAATAATAATAATAATAATAATAATAAATAAAAATAAAAATAAAAATATGTATATAAAATTAGTAGAATTTGCAAATTTAATTAAATAAATATTTTTACAATAAGTTTTTTTTTATTTATTGGAATACAACAACAGGATTACAACAACTGGAATACAAATCCAGGACATGATTACACGATTACATGATTACAACAATAACTGGGACCCATCGATAATCGACTTCCAAACGTAGCTCAGACTTGAAGCTCCCACAGACGGGGAGAGAGAACTCACACGAAGGAGGGACAACCACCCACACAAAGTGAGACAACACCCATGTTTTTAAATGGGCCAAGGAAAATTTGCATAATTCTATGCACACACTAGGTCTTGAACCTTAGTGGGAGTTCCCAAAGGAAGGCCTGCCACTATAGCAAGGAACCATGTGTAATAAGTTGATATGTAAATGTACACGTGGCGAAGTGGGTCGATTTGGCAGGCAGATAAACAGTTAAAACAACCAAAGTCATGAATTGAATTTGAGAATTGAGACGGAGAAATCAAAGCCAAAACAACAGCAACTCGATAAAAAGATCAAAACTTTCTTCATTTTCTCAAACCAATCACCTCTATTGTTTTCAACTTTGTTTCGTGAAAACAATGATTCATTATTCGATTTCTAAACCTTCAATCTCGTTATCAGTTCCCGTGAAAATCCGATGCGAGTCGAAGACTGAGATGGCAAAACCGCCATTGCAGCAGCAGAAACAACAACAACATCAACAACAGATGGGTCCGTTTACAGGGAGAGATCCAAATGTGAAGAAACCTGAGTGGCTGAGACAGAAAGCTCCTCAGGGACAGAGGTTTCAACAAGTTAAAGAGTCTCTCTCCACATTGAAACTCAACACTGTTTGCGAGGAGGCTCAGTGCCCCAACATTGGCGAGGTCTCTCTCTCTCTCTGTTATTTTCGTTTGTCTCATTTCTTCTTACTGTTTAATTACCCGGGTTGCCCTTATTTTGTTCAATTTTGGATGCTGTTAGTTGGGTTTCCAGTTCTTGTCTTGGTTTTTTGTATGTATTGCTCAAACTGGGTAGTGAAATTATTGCATTTTTAATGTAACTAAGGCTAAGCTATAATCTATTTGATTATTTTGGGCAGTGTTGGAATGGAGGTGGGGATGGTATTGCCACCGCAACAATTATGGTTCTTGGAGATACTTGTACCCGTGGATGCAGATTTTGTGCTGTGAAAACCAGCAGAAACCCTCCACCACCTGACCCAATGGAACCAGAGAATACCGCTAAGGCAATCGCAAGTTGGGGGTATGCCTTGAAATTCCAATGTTGTACTATATTTTGATAGAATGTGTTTCTTGGTTCTTCGTTACACGAGACTTCAAGGGCACATCTTGTATATCATATAGGATTTTGCAAGAAAAATAAGTTTGAAAATGTACACTACTATTGTTTAAGTTGGACATCTTTGGGCAGGTTATGCAATGCATGTTTGGTGTATTTAGTTTCTGTATGCATCTTTTTGGATCTTTTTGGTGTATCAATATATGTCGTTATAGAATTAGAGGAATTGTTATCATCATTTGTTTTTTCAATTCTGTGTGAATTTCTGTAGGGTGGATTACATTGTTATAACGAGTGTAGATCGTGATGATATACCTGACGGTGGAAGTGGTCATTTTTCACAGACAGTCAAAGCTATGAAGGTCTGCATCTCCCTCTGCTAGAGTATTAAGTTGCTTTTTCTCTGGTTCTTTAAGGCATTTACTGCAAAAAGAGATTTGAATTTGAAAAACTAATCTGATCGGACTCCTTTCAACCCGCTTGCAGAAACTCAAGCCTGAGATCATGGTTGAGTGTCTAACTTCTGACTTCCGGGGTGACCTAAAGGCTGTAGATACTCTGGTACACTCAGGGTTAGATGTTTTTGCCCACAACATTGAGACTGTAAAACGGCTCCAGCGAATTGTCAGAGATCCTCGAGCTGGGTGAGTTTGGGTTGATTGGAAAGTATCTTAACATTGAGCCATATAACTGTTCTGATGTTAGCATTTGAAACATTATCTGTAGAGTGTTCTTTTCACTTCAAATGTATTACCAGGTTTGCAACCAAATTTAGG
Source organism: Acer saccharum (assembly GCA_030490815.1). Classification (NCBI taxonomy): domain Eukaryota; kingdom Viridiplantae; phylum Streptophyta; class Magnoliopsida; order Sapindales; family Sapindaceae; genus Acer; species Acer saccharum. The sequence continues at coordinate 42,650,139 of CM059873.1, forward strand.
CTCTGAGACCTTTTGATATTCCTTTAAGAGATTTGTCACATATACTTCAATAAATATTTATGTAAGAACTGTAGTCATGAGGAACATCCCGTGCTTAGATGCATAATGCCCTTACAATTCGAGGTCAGACACATCCATAATTATACCTTTGCTGGCATCCATGTATATATGTTCCGTCATGCTAACACTACTCATGTAGCCTGTGTGCACATGCATGAGCACTCATGACGAAAAGTAGGGCTTGTTGAAAGCATTTCCGAATAGAAGCTTTACCTTTTGCTTTTCAACAATCTCTGTACTTATGTGGGGAAGTGTATGCCAAGATGTCACTAACTATTGTGGGGTTTGTTGTAGATTGGCAGTCTTCTCATGCATTAATACTTGTAATGGATAGTTCTAAGTCTACTATTAGTTTGGTAATGCAGGTATGAACAGAGTTTATCAGTTCTAAAACATGCAAAGTTGAGCAAGGATGGGATGATAACAAAATCTTCTATAATGTTGGGCCTTGGAGAATCTGATGATGAGTTGAAGGAACGATGGCCGATTTAAGGGCTATAGGTGTTGATATTTTGACACTTGGTCAATATCTTCAGGTAAGTTTATATGCAAAATTCTGCACAATTTCTATTTTGATCGGTTCATGTGCCATATTAGGACTTAGGGCGTTATGAGAGGTGAAATTAGCATGAAACCTATGCAAGGTTGGGCCTATACATTTGGCAGAGTTTCTTAGTCTTATCTCGTAGTTATACATCAAGTTGGCTATGATTTGGCTTGTTCTGCTAATATTTCAAAGTAGGTTTAAGCTTACCGATGCTCAGGCTTGCATTAGATTGTTCTTTTGAACTTATTGAATATTGACTATAAAGTTTTTATGTTCTTGCAGCCAACACCACTGCATTTGACAGTCAAAGAGTATGTTACACCTGAAAAGTTTGACTTATGGAAGGAATATGGAGAGTCTATTGGATTTCGTTATGTAGCCAGTGGACCTCTGGTAAGCTCTTTTTTAACGGTCAACTTCAGATGATTCTAATATCTACATATATTTTTATTGTGTCATCAACAAACAATTTAAGTGACTTCCAAAATGGTAAAAGTGAAATGAAATAACTAGATCAATTCTATATCGGAATCATGTCTTTTTTCTTTACATGGTTTTACTGGCATGACTTTGGAATGGACTGAGTTAAGTTCTATCCAAAAGCCAAGCAAAATAACAGATACAATTCACTGGATGTTGCATGAGTTTGGACTAGCCTAAATGCATTTGTTCAATTTTCGCCAAACTGCTCCTTACCAACATATATAAAAGATCACACTAACTTCCTCGATGTATTGATTTTTCCAGGTTCGATCCTCCTACCGGGCAGGGGAACTCTTTGTTAAGACAATGGTGAGAAAGGCCAAAAATACCGTTGACATGCCGTAGGTTTTGGTTTCTGATTAAGGAGCACCATGTTGATGCCTGCCTAGATCAAATCAGTGAGGCACGACCACAGTTGGGACTACCAGTTGCAGAGGGCGGTTGGGACTACCGGTTGCAGAGAGTCACCCTAAAATGTTTTAGTTATACGTTGCTTATAGCCTTATAATCATTCATTGAGATTCTTTGTGCTGCCATCTTTCCTGTCAATCTTATTAAAGTTTTGATTTTTTAATGTTGTAATATATATTTTTCACTTAATCAGTATACGCACTCGGTTCTTTCTTAGAAAACTGAAATGTTAAATAAAAACGAAGAAGAAAATATGGGAAACAATTGAAGTTGATTGCAAATATCTCTATTGCATATTATATGCAGCTTCAAAATGATCAGTCTTCGACCCAAATTTACAAATAAATTAATCAACCAATCTCATCTTCTTGAGATTCCAATCCAAAACTTTTATAAATCATATTTTTCTTTTTCTTTTTCTTTTTTGACATTATTCAAAACCGTCTAGAGTTAGCTTATCATGAAAGTAATATTATCTTAACTAATATTGTCCGATGTAAGACATTTATTGTGTCAGGTCCCGGTATTATTAGCATAAAACTGGTTTAATAGTTTGAAAAATCAAATGGAATTTACAACTCCACGGTAGGAATATTCAATACTCAAATGGAGGTTGAAATGGTTACCAGGACGACAAGGCATTCAAGTTTCAAGTCTTTGGAAAAATGAAAAATGTAAAATGAGAGATTTGAGTATTAAGATACGTGGTGTTGCGGTGAAGTGAAGGTGGACAAAATCACATGGGTAATGTAAAACCTATCCATTATCTCTATCTAATCACTCTCTCTGCCAACTGCCAAATTATTTACATAGATTTTAGATTATATTATATAGTTTTTACTTTTCGTCTTCTTTGTCTACACTATACAATTAGCTTTCTTTCGGTCCTTGTTGCTTGCTTTTTCATCCTCCTCCCTCTCATCGTCATC